>CM061537.1:58959622-58998072 GCA_030545055.2 Neoaliturus tenellus | reverse complement strand
AGTAATGCATAAAAATAAGTATTTTTCCAACATGTCAAAATAATTTAAACATCTTCTAATAGATTATCACTTACAGGAATTTTTTTAAGCAATATGGAACTACTGTATTTGTATACTTCCATTTCTTAAAATAACTTAAATATAAAATCATACATGGTCTTGGTATTATACTTATACCTTGTTAATAATTTTATAATATAAATCCAAGACACTAGTTTAGATCTGAGCATTTATGCATTTTTTCGATCCATTATGTCAATAAGACTGTCACAATATTTTACAAATAAGCTCGATATCATCCTTACCTTTTACTGACGTAATGATTTACTAGAAATTCCTGCCACTTAAAGACTGAATCTTTGTAGGCTCCAATTGTATAATGTCATGAACTTTGCAAAACAAAATAATAACGGAATATGTATTCAACTTTTGAAATAACCGTTCAAAATAACTCCCTCCTTAAAAATATAATTGAAGACTTAAACCAGTTGCAAAGTATATAACCCCAGAATTTATTTTTAATTTATATGAATAAATAGTTTTTATTCATTATTAAAATAGCTTGTTTTTATCCGCTGTAAAATTGTCTTTTTTAACTAGCCCATTAGGAGAAATCGGAATTCAAGTTTGCTCACGAACTGGGCATGCAACTATTGGTCCCAACTCGTGGAATGTCTGGCGAAGTTGTGCTGTACTCAACGCGGGATAAGCTGACACTAAGCTTGAATTAATATTGTTTAACCACCAGCTGTTGTATCCAGTAAGAGGCTTAGAGACGCGTCTACTTGTTCCGAAATGCAATAATAACATTAACATCATTCCAGATTTGTTTACGTATTCGCCACGGTACAATGGCATTGCTAACTTGTGAAGAAAATATTATAATAATACATGAATTATTAAGTTTCAAAAATTATAAAAACTGGTTTTGATCCTCTCATTATTACAAAAATATATTTTTCTCCATCCAAACATAAAAAAGTAATTCCAAAATCTGTAAAAATGGTAAACTAAATTTTCAGCTGGCAGTTAGAATGATAATTTCGGTTTTTTTATAAAAATGTTTCATAAAACTAAGTACCGTATTTTAATAAAAAAATTGAAATATTACAATTCGTTAAATATGTTGTATAAATAATGCCGTAAAAATACTTACAGTAATCCTACATATTTGTCCGTCGACTCCGGTTAAAACTGACTGCCAATCTTATCTTGATTTTAAAAAACTAATAAATTAAACAATAAAACTTCTATATCAGTGAAAAAATATAAAGAATGATTTTTTTTATTGTAGGTTTTAATCATATACACACGAAAACGACGAATTTAAATTTACATGCCTTATTTAGCAAGCTGGAGACTCAAGTTTAACCTAAGTATGAGCGAGCATCACTATGTTTTTCACTCCTAGAGCGACTTTGACCTAAAACCAGAATATTAGGTGGAAAACTCCTGCTGGCCGGAGCCTGGCTTACACTTTTACGACAAGGGATGAGACCTGCAGCTCGTAAAGCTGGTCTTATCAATCATCCATCCCTCGCCGCTCCTCGGTTTATCACAAACATTTGATTATCATCTTTATGTCTAAAGACATCATCAGATCAAGACAAACAGTAGTTTTTTTAACCTAATAACAAAGTGTAATTATTAGCTCTAATCAAGTAGAATCATGTGTATAAAAAGTGTAAAAAATAATTAAAGTATTCTATAAAAGGAACAGCGATATGAAACTTGAACTTAGCGAAGAAACATATCCACGTGTCCAGGAAATAAACGAATTATTTTACACACATCAGCTGAATTGCATCAGGACGTATTTGGAAGGGTAAAAGGTATCGTTTGACCATATTTCGCTCAAAACACTACTCAGTTGCAGTTCTTTAAGGCTGCGGTCTACCCCAGCCAAAACAACAACAAGGCCGAATGCCGCCTCGCGGCCGAAGCGCTAGGCGAGTTTGATGGCTGCAGAGGTTTACGGGGATCGTGTTTCAGAATTAACCGATTAAGATAGAGATTGGCTGTTAACCTTTTCTAAAAGTAGAAAAAAGGATCTAGTCGGCTATCTTTTTATAATTTTAAAATAAAATTTTTAATTTCAGCTATAACTGTCTAAAATCATCTGTTTTTAGCGAATTTCCCTATAGGGAATACGCTATTACGGTAGTAGTATTTTTAATGTAGAGATAATGTACATATCTTCTACCAAATGAAGCCTAGAGCTATAAATAAGGTGTCATATTAAAGAAGAATAACAGTACTAATTTCCCTCTGTTACACTTTTGTAGTTAGTTCAATAAAACCAATAGAAAACTTCAGTTAAAAATCGAGAAAAAACAGATGATTTTAGACAGTTATAGCTGAAATTAGAAATTTTATCTTAAAATTCTAGAAAGATAGCCGACTAGATCCTTTTTTCTACTTTAAAAAAAAGTTAACAGAAAATCTCTATCTTAAGAGGTTAGTTTTAAAACACGATGCCCGTAAACCTCTGCATTTACAAAACTAAAAAACAGATGATTTTAGACAGTTATTACTGAAATTAGAAATTTTATTTAAAAATTCTAAAAGATAGCCGACTAGATCCTTTTTTCTACTTTTAGAAAAGGTTAACAGCCAATCTCTATCTTAATCGGTTAATTCTGAACCACGATCCCCGTAAACCTCTGCAGCCATCAAACTCGCCTAGCGCTTCGGCCGCGAGGCGGCATTCGGCATTGTTGTTGTTTAGGCTGGGGTAAGACCGCAGCCTTAACATTTTTTACCTTAGAACCAAGGACCTAGCGAGCAAGGCAAGCACCAAACGTTGACTCTTTATACTTTTTAAAGTTTGTTTATAGCCAGGTATTTGAGTGTTTGTGACGTAAAAATAGTATTAAAAACCGGCGTCTTGACTTCCATTGGTGTGAGCCTAGAATAGCTGTCTGCTTATATCATGTGATTCATTAAATTATTTTAGTTCATCTTTCTACATTGACATCTGAACTTTTGTTGACATTTCGTTTAGCTAAATTTTAAATTTTCAAAAACGTTTGTTAGCGCAATGTTTTAAACCTACTTGGTTCTAGGTCTCATCTTGCTCCTCTCAACTCAACGCACTGTTTACGTATTAGTAAAAAAATGTACGACTTTGATTCGTAGTTTTTGAGATCACAAAGACAGAAAAGTTTGTCCTTTTTAAAATTTTAAGGTTATTTCTGCTCAACGACTCCCGTCATCAGTTCATTGACATACATCTATGTCCAAGAGAGTAATAATATTTTAATCAAAATTTTATGGTTCAAAATGAAAAATTTGCGCAATATAAAAAATTATTCTGTGAACGATGAGGGTATTTATAAATAATATTATTAATGATTAAAATTCGTAGATTTTTAGGAATACCGGTATATATTTTATTAAATTAATTATTTTATTTAAAATATGGCATATCAATTTCATTTCTACTTTAGATAAAGTGAATAATCAATGTAAAATGCTGATAATTCTGGTAAACAGTCTCGTTGAAAATTTTAAGATGCACAAAAGTGAACAAACATGAATTAACGAAGTAGGCCCTAATCATGCCAAAGTTGAGGTGACGATGTAAAGCTTTAAATAAGGAAAGCAGTTACTTTACATTTACAAGATAGCTTTAAAATGATTAGAGTAGTCTTTCGTCTTTTCTATATAACCATAATTTAGTTTGTGTTTACTTTTTACTCAACGCTTTCTTTAAGGCTCCATTCGCAGTTTTAATTTACTAGAAAACTGGTGCAAACCAAAAGCCTCTAATCTCCATTTTAAAAATTCAAAATATTTATGGATTTTAATGAAATTCCATTTTTATCATGTCTTAAAATTAATCAATTCTTCAGTGGTGGTAAGCTCTTTTGGCATTTAACTTCAATATGCAGCCAATTAGTACAGGCTACGTTAAGCGTAAAACAACATGCACCAGGCAATACCTGTCTGATGGGATATCTACATTAAAAATTGCAAGCGACATATTGACTAATTGGAATCTAAAATTTTCCGTTATTAGCGAATTTCCCATAGGGAATAAGCTATTACCGTAGGTCTCATGGTAAGACCTAAGCCCGGGACCATGTTACTTTTTCGTTTTTAGGTGCCCAGAGACCAAAAATAATAGTCATTAAAATTTTTATATATATATGTATATATATATGTATATATATATGTATATATATATATATGTATGTGTCCCTAGGCACGATAACTCTCGTAAAAACGGTCCGATCGACACCAAATTTGGTAGAGATGTGTAATCCTACGTTTATTCGGATGAGTTCGTAAACCAGACATATCGACCTACCGGAAGGGGTAGTTTTGGGGGGTTTTGTACCCCAAAAATGGGTTTTTTGCATTTTTCATATGTAAATTTTAAAAAATTTAAATTTTTATTTTGACCATTGGATTTAGCTCAAAAAAACACACAATTTAGTATTTTGAAGCTTTGCTCTATCTCCATTGGTTACCGAGATATTACAAAGTCTAAAGACAGTACATTGTCTTTTGGGGCTCCAATGTTAATCTTATGGAGAGTAAGGATGTGTTAATATTTCACTTATTAACCAATATTTTTGGATGAAACTTAGTATTTAGCTTCATTTGGTTGAGATTCATCCATTTATGGTAAAAAATCTTGGTTTTTGTACTTATCATGGCAGCAAACCTGCATACTCTTTTCCCATGTTAATCATATGGAGAATAGGCAAACTCTTTTATTTATGGGCAGATATTGATGAAACTTACTATATGGCTTTATAAGGTCGAAATAAATTTTTTCTATGCTAAAAACCTACTTTTAGTGTCCCCCATGGCAGCATACCTGCATACTCTTTCCCTATAGTTATCTTAAGGAGAATAGACATTTATTTCCCTATTTATGAGCACGTGATGAAATTTTGTTTACAAGTTTAGCTGGTCAAAATTAATATTACTAATTTGGAAATTCGCTGAGTACGCAGGTCTGCTGCGACGGGGGGTATTTGAGATATCCTAGGTGTCTTTAATAATCTTGACATAATTATATCATAACAAGATTTTAAGTCTACGAATAATTCTTATACAGTATTTACTATTCTTAGGTTCAAGATAAAGTTCAAGACCGTCTCGGAATCTAGAACCTGACACCATCTTCAGGCGAGAGAAATGCCTAGAATTTTATAATAGAGAAATAACAACAATGTAAATTTACATATCAGGTTTATCTAGGTCACCCGAGGGAATTTATATAGGTTCATTGTACGTGTAATTTCTTCCATCCGATGGCAGGATAAAATTAGAGATCTCAAATCGTCGTAAATTTTGTTTTGTCAATCAGTAACTGATAAAACCGCAGATTTTAAAATAAAAATCAAATACTTTATGCTATCAAGTTCATGGTAACATAAACTAGTTTAACTTATTATAACTTTCTTATTAAACAATAAGTTCTGACCTTCAAAAATATTATAAATCGATTCAAATCGAACAAAAAAAGTGTTTCATTGTAAAATAATAAAGTGTAAACTAAAAAGTTCCTCCGAAGTGAACTGGGGCGTGGATATAATGGCTTTATAAACCGCGTATATTTGCTTCATGATCAGTAGAACCACAGCTGAAAATTACGATCTTCATAAAACTCCGGATGTTGAAGCCATAAACCTATACAATAACAACCTAATGCCGGGCGAAACAATCGGCCCGTACCGGGGCCGACGTAAACTACGTAGTTAACGTTGGCCCCGCCCGTACAGAGGGGGATCTTGATGGACGTCATTTTGGGAATTATTCCGTAGTATAAACAGATGCTTAGTATTGAAGACTGTTTAACGCTGTTAATATATGAAAACACAAACACTGTAATAAAAACTTCAAGATTGTAAATGTTCTTTTTTTTTACTTCTTTCATATGTGATATAATTATTGTTAAGTTTCGGTATTAATCAACGTGTAGGATTAATTTTTTGGAATTATTGAACAACGAGGTGGCTTGTACGCAAATTGCGCATTTTATTATTCTGTATGAGTGAAACTCACCTACAGTACGTGAATGTTGATTATAAAGTGACAGAGATCTATTTTTGTTTACTATCTGGCTTTTAAAATTCATCTGAAGGTAATCAGCGGTTAAATTACAATTCACATTAAAGAACTTGCAATAAAAGTTGGTCAACATTTTAAAAGCGCCCTCTAGAAATAAATCAAAGGCGAGGGGGGCGAAGCCCAAAACAATATGACCTTTTTAATTACGATTCGTCACTGCGGTATAACCTAAGCTTTAAAATGACACCTCAATATTAAAAATCGGTTCAGTAGGTCGAGAGAAAAAGGGACGGAACAGAAGAAACAATTATAGAAGTAAGAGGATGGATTGAAGACAAACTTGTACTTATATGAATTAATTTTATCTTATTGCTGCTTTGTTTTATAGTAAATTTATGTTGCAAGTTTATTCACAGTCTATAGACTTAATACTATGCCCTTTAAGTGCGTTGTTTTTGCTATGTTTATCTTTGAAAAATATAAATAATTTACTTGTTCACTAACCTTGTGAATTCCTTTTAAATAACCGATGCATTTGTTTAATTATCAAGCCAAATTTAAATAATACTAAAATTACACCATACCGGTATGAAAATTGAAAAGATACATTACCTCGAAAAACAAAATTCAGTAAATATTTTTAAAACAACCGTTCATAAGTTCATAAAAGAAATTAAAATAGAACACTGCACTGGGAAATTTCTTTATTTGAGAGTATTACTAAGTAGTACATCATTATAGCCTAAAATAGTTGAACTAAATGTTAACGGTTAGTACAAATACTATGGACAAATCCTAAAAAATGTCTGTTTATGGCAGCATTACAACACCAGTATGTAGGCCTAACTGATTATGCTTCAACATAACTATTAAGCTACTACAAAAATTTTATGGAAATCCTTTAAAATATCCATTTTTATGATAATATTACGATGCCATTGAAATATTTGAAGTGTAAAGTGGAAACTGCGTTACTATTTAAAGTTTAAAAAATATAATACATAGTGATTTATATAATACAGAAAATTCTTAAGGAAGATGTGTAATAATTTAATGCTGTTGTTTAGCTTAAATATATGTTTTAATATGTTGTTGTTATTGTTGTTTTTAACTTGTATGAACAGGTTTACTCGGTCATGACTTTAAAATACGTTTTAAACCTTACACCTGAAATGGAACAAAATAAATAAAAATACATTAGTTGAATTTATTGTTTTAAGCTTTTATATAAAAAGCTTATATAAAAAGCTTTTATATAAAAAGCTTAAAACAATAAATTCAACTAATGTATTTTTATTTATTTTGTTCCATTTTAGGTGTAAGGTTTAAAACGTATTTTAAAGTCATGACCGAGTAAACCTGTTCTGTTTTACGTAAACTTGTGTAGAGTGAAAATATAAATTTCACTCTACACAAGTTTCAAACGAGCTTGCAATGTACTAAAGTGGGGCCTTATTTTTCAGATATTATCGGGCTGAGATTGTAGGTTTACTCATATGAAAATTTTATCAGCCCACAAGAGATAATCAACCACCTGGCAAGGTACATTATGAATTTAGTGAAATTATTTAAGTCAACAAGCACGTTGTAAAGGTTTCGTTATTTCACTTAATTTGGCCAAATAACTTTCGACCTGTTGCGAACTGATTTAATAATACAACGTCATGATATTTTGTTCTTTTTCCAATTTTTCAAGAAAATTACTTGGGGAAAGAAAAAAAACAAACATTATTTCATATGTAAAAATATCGATGTTTTACAGAACTTATTTTAATTACTTTTCAATTGAATGTCTTTAAAATATAATTCAAGTCATTACAAATATCTTAAATATGAAAACAGGCTGGAAGTTTAATGTCAAATCCAATTTACGTGTTAATGCCACGTGAAATTGGCTGCACCGGCAACCGTTGAGGGCTTAACGTTAAATCCATTACTAATCACTTTATCGCGAATATTGAAAACGTACAAGCCGTCTGCTGGTTAACTGTATTAAAAATGACATAATGCACATTTATTTTTCAAAGTATTGTACAAATTCATGAGTCGAAAAGATATTAATCTTGGCATTTTCTAATGCGTATACACATGATCTTTCCTTTACAAAAAGCTGTAATTTTAGGGAAGTGACGCATTAAAAGTGTACTAAAAGTAATAATTTCCAATATGGAAAATTGCTTTATAATTGTTCTAATATCCTATACTAGAATACGAGCAATGTCTGAAAAGATGTGTGTTACACGATCTCGAAATCTAGCGGTTAGATTTTGCTTAAACTTTGCATTAAAAGTGTTTTGGCCCAAAAATAAGTTTAGAAACAGCCTCAGTCTCAGAAAAAATCGAATTTGGTCTAAATTTAAGTTTGAAAATCGTAATTTTTAACATTGGTCTTATGGGTTGCTGTTTTGGTAACGAAATAACAACTAAAAGTAAACAAAAATAAACGAACATTAATTTTAAGCAGTTTTTTAACAGTTGTTATCTGTAAAGAGTTTGGTAGATTTAATAGCTTGATTACCATGACACTATAACAAAAGTGAATTAAAACTTAAAACCAACGAGCAAGGCTCGGTTAACCTGGTACTTACTATTATGTACATTCTAAACACCTCTTTCGTTATATATGTCAATAAAAAGGTTTGTAACATTTTAAGGTTGTAAATAGATAACACATCAATGAGTTTTGGACTATAAATGTGAACATTTTCCATGGTCGGTGATTCCCTGGTGAACAATATTTAGCGGTTCAGCGAAAAAATGACAGCCATCAATACCGACAGCCTGACCCCGCAAACCACTTTGTCAGATCAATCGGTATCGACACTTTTTCATAGCTACAATGTGATCGGCAATTGTGAAGCTTCCTATCGGGAATATATGAAGATATGGGGGTACTTTCGATGAAGTTGAATTGCAAATTGCGAAATTCTTTACACATATTGAAAATTAATCTTTAAGTGATTTCTTTAAAGGTGTTATACTATTGTAAAACACTAAGTTGAAGAACAAGTGAAGTTTACTACAATGTCTCGGGTATCCTTCTCTGCGCTTCATTAATTTCAGGCTTTTCTCACCAGCGTTGAGTCGACACGGATTCCACATTACACCACCTTTTGTCTAATCCGTTCTTTCATTCTTAACATAATCTTCAACCTTCTTATTACTATGGTGGGTTTGTTTTCTGATGTTTAATATACACAACTGTGATGATTGGAGTTAAATAGCTGATAGATTTCATAAAAGTGAGAGGAAACTTGTTGTGAAACTATTATTAGCTGAATGCGATGACAATATTGCAGTATTGCAGTACCATTGAATTAAATGAACTTAATTCTAAAAATCTACATATGAAGGCAAGGCAAGAAAGATTCATGCCCTCCTTTTTTTCTCAGCTAGTGTGTATCGTAGGATAAATTCGCGCATATTATTAGAAAGTTTCAAAGTTTCAAATTGTATCTACTGGAAGAAGGGTAATTCATTCATTGGACAGTTTTTTGTAGTAAAAATTGCTATCAGAATAAGGATCAGATAAAAAGTATTAGAACCAGGATAAGATGTATCAGTTATAAAATATTTTAAAACTAATTGGGTTCAGATCAAGTGAGACTTTGGTCGTATTTCAAAGAGTGCGCCAGCTCTAAATTAATTGTGATAAATTAAAGTGTATTTCTTTATGCAGAATAACTTACAAAATATAATTTTGATATTTTCTACATAAAACAATATGCTTTCCTCTACTTTCTCAAACCCTGTTGTACAAACTATTATTTAAAAAATGTAATAATTTACAACAATCAAATTCCACCGAGGAATTTATTTTTTCACTTACTAGTGAACCGGATTGGGCTAAACTTTGAGTTATCAAAATAATACGTTTCTTTAAAACTAATAATCACAAAAATCTGTCAGGTAAAATCTATGAATAATGTGTAGTAGTGAAATCAGAATACCACCCCAAACAATCACTATGTGAGCCACATTTACGACCACATTTATGTGATTGTATGATATTGTAAATTTCATGTTATCTTTCAGGTTGCATCTCCTCCTGTGAATGTTATATTAGTTTGGTGTATTTTTAATTAATCTTTTTTTAAATTACAGCCTCCTCATGAAAAGGCGTTCGTGAAAAGAGCACAAACTTTAAGGGTGCGCTCTACCCATCTGCCGCGCGCGGATGCAAGGGTTTTGAATCTCCGTGTTTGTCGAACCAGTTATAAACCGATTTAAAATATTTTGGTGTCA
Source organism: Neoaliturus tenellus (assembly GCA_030545055.2). Lineage (NCBI taxonomy): Eukaryota > Metazoa > Arthropoda > Insecta > Hemiptera > Cicadellidae > Neoaliturus > Neoaliturus tenellus. The sequence goes on along the minus strand of CM061537.1, from coordinate 58,987,800 downwards.
TTCTTTTCGTAATATAATTTTGTACTCCACTATCGTCTTAAAATTTCGATATTAATTTAAATTACTAAGCAGGGTGCTTGCTAATAATGTTTAAATAAGCGTTTTTCTATCAAGTTTTAACGTATTAAACAAGTTTTTTTTAAACAATTAACGTAAAATTTAATTTAATTTAATTTAACTTAATTTAATTTAATTTAATTTAATTTAAGGTAAAAACAATTTTTTAAGAAAAATAAGACGATACGTGAGTAAAATATAATCTTAAGAACAAGAATCTGCAATAAGATTGGTAAAAAGTTTATAGATAACGATGTAAGAAGGGAGATGCGAAAGGTCTGCAATTTCAAAAAACGTCGTTACTAAACCACCGATCGATTTCGCACTGAAACAAAAAAAAAACATTAAAGTAACAAAATTTAAAATCACCCGTCATATATTTTCCAAAATGTGAGATTCCGCGTATAGCGGCAGTTAACAGTCTTGCTCAACGATTTTGACGCTGAGGTAGAGCGCACCCTTAATTGTGCAATTTTACGACGTGTTAATATCTACCCAAAAAGTAAGTAATAACTGACAAAATATAGTTGTATGAACATAGTACATTAAGCCTCGTTGTATATTTGAAACTCAAGCTTGAAATCTCGTTAAGAATTTTAAAAGATGAAAGTAAACGACCTTGGGTTAACGAAGCTTTTATGTTACAGGCAAAGTGAGAAAGGACGCACTGATGAATAAAAATATAGCACTTCTTTTCAAAAATGAAAAATATTATTTATTTAATACACTAATTTTAAACGTGTAATGTACTTCAGCTACCATAGGTGGTCCATGTATTTTACTAATTTTAAATTGTTGACAAATGCATATTATATAGAAGATATTCTTCAACGATATTGAAAAATATTTTGAAACAATTCTAGGATATTATTGAGATTTAATGATTCATTCTCTATTTTAAAAAAAATTCTTTAGAACCATAACAAATAATGCCATATTAAACTGGGGCGTTGAATAACTGCCTATATGAAACAGCGTATATTTTCTTCATGATAAGTGAAGCCACAGCTGAAAATACGATGTCCATTAAATCCCGGATGGTAAAGCAATAAACCTATACAATAACAACCTCCTTTAAACATTTTGGCCGTTCTGAAAGTCGTTGTTATTTCGGGAATGATTTTATAATTGAACCAAACAAAAAAATTAGGGATGATTTATTTAAAATAAAAATACCCAATAAAGACAATAAGTTTGAGTAAGGATTTGCATAGACTTACGTTACAAGCGAGTAACAGCGAAAATCACCCCTTACCTGTAAGAAAGACATAAAGTAATTTAAACAATGAAATCAATACCAATTACAAAAAATATATTCAATCGTGAAAATACAATGATGTAATGAAAAAATATTATAATCTTACATATCATATAAAAAAATTAAACTCAATACACAAGAGAAGCAGAATATAACCTTCAAACACGTAGTGTATAAATACAGTGTCAATCCATTGTATCTGGAACACCTTCCCGTTAAACAATACGGTACAGTGGCGGTTTTATTGGTTAAATGGCTTCATATTTGTACGGTTATCCTCGCTTCGCCCAATGATTGAAATATGTTATTAAAGAAATATTAAATGCATTGTATAACCGTCGTTAATCCCTCTCAAAAACGAATCCGTTTACGAATTAAATATGTGATTTTCGTAACATTTACATACGTTTATGATGTTTTTATGTGATTGATTACGACCAATATTATTGAATATCAAGAGATCCAAGCTTTATGGAAATACTATTTCATTGTTTCAATGTTCTTCAATGAATATAACTGGTAATGCCTTTTTCATCACATTAAGTTCGCCTACAATTTCACTTATTATGTTGTTTTTAAATTGCAGCGTAGTTAAATGTACAAAATTATACAATTTATTCAAAGTGACAATAATAGTTTACTGAACTAGCTAGACCTAAGAATAACCATTGTTTATAATAAGTTAAGCACAAATAAAGAAAGAGATCGATTTACAATTCAAGAACCAATAAAACAAGTAACTTCGCACCACTATAAATAGATGTAACATAGACAATAATATTAGGATTGGTATACAAAACATAATACTGACAGTGAAACTCTCCGGTACAAAACAATAACAAACTAAATAATTAAGTTGTTAAAAATGGTGTTCTGATACAGATCCTTTAGTGATGGTACATGGACAGTTTTTAGAAGTTTTAACAAATTAAAACTTATTTCTAACAAGGGCTCTTTCGCAACGAAAATAAAATGTAGGCCTAAACTGTAAAAAAATTTCAAATATTTCGAAAATTGTTCTCTGGAGGTTATTAAATACAAATCACTCTTTAGAATATTAAGATGTTTAGGCTATATAAAAAAATTACTTTACCGCACAATTATTATGTAAATCACAATACATATAGATCATAAAAAATCGAGTTTTAATCGTTTTTCTAGATTTCCAGTTCGATAATCAGACGGGCAATTACACCCCAATCCAATTTGCGTGTTAATGCCACGTAAAATTGACTAGGGCAGCGTTCGTTGAGGGCTTTACGTTAAATCCATTACTAATCACTTTATCCGTGAATATTGAAAGCTTACTTGTTGGTCCTTTCACTAAAAATGTAACTTCACTTATTAATTTCCCTCACAGTTAAAATATGTCAGGCAGATAAATACAAAATTACACCAATTTCAAATATGAACTGAACGAATGTTTTATCACAGAACAATATGAATATCAATTAGTTTTGAGTCTTAAAACGTTATCTCAGTAAGTCATGAACTAAAAGACGATCGTCATTAGTATCACGATATAGTATAGCTAGAAAATAAAAATGGTCTTCATGTTTTGAAGTATGGAGGTGAACAGAGATCGAGTCTCTGGCGAACAATGTCGAGCGGTTAAGCGGAAAAATGACAGCCATCAATATTGACCACGGTGACCCCACCAGGAGCGCCTCACTTCACAACGTGTAGGGGCCGCGGGCTACAAAGGGTCCCTCTCTGAGCGTATTGCAGTTCTTCATCTGCTCCCATTTTGTGCGTTTAAGTCCGATAAAGATGGGAGAGGTTTTAAATGAAAGATGAAAACTTGGGATATTTGATTCGGTTTTTTTATTTTTATATATTTTGAATCCATATTAAGTCTCCATAATGGTTCAAAGTATATCAATTTTAGACCATTGTAGCTTAATATGAGTTCAAAATAATGGATAAAAATTTAAAAAGCGAATCAAATAGCCCAAGTGTTTATCTTCCATTAAAAACCCATCCCACCTTTATCGGACTTAAAATAAAGGCGCAAAATGGGAGCAGGTGAAGCACTGTATTATGAATATTTTAACCTCGAGACCTCGATACTGACAGCCCCTATCGACAGCCACTGAAACTGCTGAAATAGCAAGTATTAATTAAAAGGCCTATACTTTCCGTGGCCAAACCTCCTCCCTCGCCATTATCTACCTGAGTCTTGGGTTTCACACGTGCTGTAGTGCCCCCAACAGTTTTTCTCTAGCCACAATGTTTCACACAGAATACTGGATACTGTTTCTTGCCCTCAGTATGGTTGTGATCAATGCGAAACGTATTTAGGTATACTTTTCCACAACGGTCTCTTTACTGCACAGACAACTCTATCCTTTTAGCCCCCTCTTTAAGTTAACTAGAGATCGCTCACTGGTCCATTAAATAATACATAATTTCTAATGGTATTCAAGAATTTCTCCTACGTGCATTATGCACACTAGCTGAGAAAAAAAGGAGAGTAAACCATACTATATACAAATACAAAAACAATATATAAATATATATATTGGGATATTAAATACGAGAAGTAAGTATACATAAAGCAAAGTTGATTAATATAAATAAAAGTATTTTTACAATAATTCACAACCCTACATAATCGGATGATGAATATAAGCCATTTTTTAGAAAGCTCCTTCAACTAACTACATATTTTTATAGTTTTTATTGAACTGGAATTCCCACTACTGTAGTGGCTGGGATATAACTCGGGGTTACGGTGCGGATATAAACTCTAAATACATAGTTAATGCTATAACTCAATTAATGGAGTCTGGAGTTAGAGGCCAGACTGCGAGGGATTATCGTTGTACGGTTGGTCACTGTTTATTGGCTTTAATTTGGAAACCAGATCCGTTAATGGTATGGAAAAATATTACCGCTCCTCTTAATGAATAGGTTTATTATATTGAAAAATTTACAAATTTGAAAAGCTTACAAACGATTAAAAAAATTTTAAACGTCTATTCTATTATTGTATTTTATACAATAATAGATAATTTTATTGCTTCCAGTTTTAATTAAACTTGGAAAAACACAAGAAAACAAAACCTTAGATAAGAACAAGATTACACGGTTGATGATGACGACGCCAAGAATAAAAAGCGGAGGAGACAAAGGTGGTCTAATGTGGAAACCGTGTCGACTCAACGCTGGCGAGAAGAGCCTGAAATTAATGAAGCGCAACAAAGGAGCGCCGAGACATTGTAGTGAACTTTACTGTTTTATACACTTTGTGCAAGCGCGAATTTCATTCAAGCAGGACATCAAGTAAAGAAAAATGATTAGGTATTAAAAAAATATTACTGATAACTATAACACACGAATTGTTTGATCTATTAAACAAAAATTCAACCCAAAGTTTACGAGGTGTTTAATTTTACCACGTACAATTAAATACATAACATGTTTCACATGGTGGTTCCCATCAGACGATCGTACAAACTGGGTATAATCATCGATAAATTAATATTTCCTCTGTGGTATAATCTCAGTAGGCACATCAAAGCATCGCCGCGCAGGAGCCTTGTGCCGTGCCGAACCTGTGTTAATTCAACCTAATCTGATTATAAAATATCTGTTTTAAAATACCTTAATAAGCGTAATTGGGAATGTTGGAGACTCAACACTTTTTTATAATCTTAAAACTATACACTACCAAATTTATATAAAAACATTATTGTCAGTAGTTCAGTTTACCCACGATTTAAACTCTTAAATCTTGAATACTAAAACAACGTTATCAACGAACCCTTTTCGAATTTTTTTCTATACAAAATAAAATATAAATTTTTACAGGATTTACCCAAAAGAAATTTTATTTCCTAAGCGATTTTTAACAACGAATTTAACAGAAGAGTTGGAATAAGACTAAATATTGGTCAAATAACTAAGCCTAGGATTGGTCAAATAAATTAAATATAGTAAAAAATTATAATTAAAAAGAAACATAAAAAGTGCTACTTTTAAATTTAAAACAAAACAAGCAATAAGATTACTTGCTACGGATGAATGGCTGTTGACTTTTATCCTGTTTGCAAGGACGATATATTATATTGTGCACGCTGTTGCTTGACGTTATTAAATTGTGTAACTGACACACTTTGTAGCAATCCACTTGAAATTGAAAACAATTTCAATAATTTTAATTTCGTAAAGGAAAATAAATGTACTATAAAATATAGAGTATAGACAAATTAACTGACAAAATGCCCTACGTCGTTTAAAAGCCATTGATGATATATTAAAAATTAATCAAAATAAGATTTAAAACCGATTATACTTGTAAAAATAAAAGCATGTTTGAATCAAAAAGTAATTTTTATGGTGCCCAAATTTTTCATGTCATCAAATATGTCAATCGAAATGGTTTAATGACATAATAATTGAAACAAATGTCAGGGTGTTTCAAGGTCTTTAATTTAATAACGTCTTCAGATTTGAGAAAAACTAATATATTAATATTCTAAGGACACGACAGGCGTACCTGGATAATACTATAGTTTAAACGAAGAAAAGTAAAAGCAGTGAAGCACCAATTAAAATAAACCAACCAAAGCAACAAACAGATGTAGCAAATACAACCAGCAAAACGAAAGGGAGGACTGGTAGGAAACAAAATTCTCAACATTTTCCTTCATCGATTTAATCAAACAAAAATAAAAATTGTCTAGAAAATATTGTTCCAGTTTTCATTACATTGCCTCAAGTCGCAATGTGATTTTAAACCAATCTCTTAAGAAGTGCAAAAGGCGTAAGTTAGTTAAAAAGTTACGCTCTGTAAAAAACACTAAGAAACTCTAAGAATAGTCCTTTAAACCTAATTACTTTTATCTTCATTCGTTGCTACTTCCATAGCACTCTCTTAAGGAAACGCATTGCATTGTTTAATCTCCTGTGAATGGGATCTGTCTGCTAAACGAGTTTTTCAATATCTGGATTGATAAGAAAAGTTGAAATAAAAATCTAGTTAGGATCTAATTATTAAAAAAGAAAACTGGACCACACCATGATAAATGTTGTGGTTATTTTCTGTTAGATATGCATGAATATAAATATCACCGTATAATGTACAAATTTAAAAATATGTATCTTTTTAAAGTGGGTTTTCAGTAATGCATAAAAATAAGTGTTTTTCCAACATGTCAAAATAATTTAAACATCTTCTAATAGATTATTACTTACAGGAATTTTTTTAAGCAATATGGAACTACTGTATTTGTATACTTCCATTTCTTAAAATAACTTAAATATAAAATCATACATGGTCTTGGTATTATACTTATACCTTGTTAATAATTTTATAATATAAATCCAAGACACTAGTTTAGATCTGAGCATTTATGCATTTTTTCGATCCATTATGTCAATAAGACTGTCACAATATTTTACAAATAAGCTCGATATCATCCTTACCTTTTACTGACGTAATGATTTACTAGGAATTCCTGCCACTTAAAGACTGAATCTTTGTAGGCTCCAATTGTATAATGTCATGAACTTTGCAAAACAAAATAATAACGGAATATGTATTCAACTTTTGAAATAACCGTTCAAAATAACTCCCTCCTTCAAAATATAATTGAAGACTTAAACCAGTTGCAAAGTATATAACCCCAGAATTTATTTTTAATTTATATGAATAAATAGTTTTTATTCATTATTAAAATAGCTTGTTTTTATCCGCTGTAAAATTGTCTTTTTTAACTAGCCCATTAGGAGAAATCGGAATTCAAGTTTGCTCACGAACTGGGCATGCAACTATTGGTCCCAACTCGTGGAATGTCTGGCGAAGTTGTGCTGTACTCAACGCGGGATAAGCTGACACTAAGCTTGAATTAATCTTGTTTAACCACCAGCTGTTGTATCCAGTAAGAGGCTTAGAGACGCGTCTACTTGTTCCGAAATGCAATAATAACATTAATATCATTCCAGATTTGTTTACGTATTCGCCACGGTACAATGGCATTGCTAACTTGTGAAGAAAATATTATAATAATACATGAATTATTAAGTTTCAAAAATTATAAAAACTGGTTTTGATCCTCTCATTATTACAAAAATATATTTTTCTCCATCCAAACATAAAAAAGTAATTCCAAAATCTGTAAAAATGGTAAACTAAATTTTCAGCTGGCAGTTAGAATGATAATTTCGGTTTTTTTATAAAAATGTTTCATAAAACTAAGTACCGTATTTTAATAAAAAAATTGAAATATTACAATTCGTTAAATATGTTGTATAAATAATGCCGTAAAAATACTTACAGTAATCCTACATATTTGTCCGTCGACTCCGGTTAAAACTGACTGCCAATCTTATCTTGATTTTAAAAAACTAATAAATTAAACAATAAAACTTCTATATCAGTGAAAAAATATAAAGAATGTTTTTTTTTATTGTAGGTTTTAATCATATACACACGAAAACGACGAATTTAAATTTACATGCCTTATTTAGCAAGCTGGAGACTCAAGTTTAACCTAAGTATGAGCGAGCATCACTATGTTTTTCACTCTTAGAGCGACTTTGACCTAAAACCAGAATATTAGGTGGAAAACTCCTGCTGGCCGGAGCCTGGCTTACACTTTTACGACAAGGGATGAGACCTGCAGCTCGTAAAGCTGGTCTTATCAATCATCCATCCCTCGCCGCTCCTCGGTTTATCACAAACATTTGATTATCATCTTTATGTCTAAAGACATCATCAGATCAAGACAAACAGTAGTTTTTTTAACCTAATAACAAAGTGTAATTATTAGCTCTAATCAAGTAGAATCATGTGTATAAAAAGTGTAAAAAATAATTAAAGTATTCTATAAAAGGAACAGCGATATGAAACTTGAACTTAGCGAAGAAACATATCCACGTGTCCAGGAAATAAACGAATTATTTTACACACATCAGCTGAATTGCATCAGGACGTATTTGGAAGGGTAAAAGGTATCGTTTGACCATATTTCGCTCAAAACATAACTCACTGTCAGTTGTTCAATATTTTTAAAATTAGAACCAAGGGCCTAACGAGCCAGTCAATTATCAAATATTAACTCTTTTAACTTTTTATGTTTGTGACTAAAATATTTGTGACGTAAAAATCGATATAAAAACCGGTGTCTTGACTAAAATTATTGGTGAGAGCCTAGAATAGCTGTCTGCTTATATGATGTGATTCATTAAATTATTTTAGTTCATATTTATACAACGACATTTGAACTTTTGTTGACATTTCGTTTAGCTCAATTTAAACTTTTTAATTTACAAAAAACGTTTGTTGCCCCTCTCAACTCATCACCCCGTTTACGTATTGGTAAAAAATGTACGATTTTGATTCGTAGTTTTTGAGATACCAAAGACAGAGTTTGTTCTTTTAAATTTTGAGGTTATTTCTGCTCAACGACACCCGTCATCGGTTCATTGCCCTACATCAATGTTCAAGAGAGGAATAAAATTTTTAATAAAAATTGTAATACAGTAGCTCAAAATCCAAAATTTGCGCAATATAACAAAATTTTATTCCGTGAACGATGAGAGCATTTCTAAATAATTAAGGATTAAAATTCGTAAATATTTAGGAATATTAATTTTAATAAATTAATTATTTGATCTAAATATGGTATATAAATTGGATTTATTGGATTTATACTTTAGATACAGTGATACATAATCGATGTAAAATGCTGATAATTCTGGCAAGCACTATCGTTGAAAATTTTAAGATGCAGGAAAGTAAACGAACATGAATTAACGAAGTAGGCCCTGATCATGTCAAAGTTGAGGTGACGGTGGAAAGCTTTAAAATAAGGAAAACAGTTACTTTACATTTACAAGATTTAAAATGATTAGAGTAGTGTTTCATCTTTTCTTTATAAGCATAATTTAATTTGTGTTTACTTTTTCCTAAACGCTTTCTTTACAGCTCCATTCGCAGTTTTAATTCACTAGAAAACTGGTGCAAACATCAGTTAAAGCCTGTAATCTTCATTTTAAATATTTTTTAAAATTTATGGATTTTAATGAAATTTTACTTTTACGTTAATACGTCTTAAAATTAATCCATTCTTGAGTGTTGCTAAGCTCTTTTGGCATTTACCGTTCCAATTAGTACAAGCTACGTTTTACAGAAAACAACATGGGCCAGGCATATATTCGTTTAATGAGATATTTGCATGAAAACTGCAAGGAACATGCTGTCTAATTAGAATCTAAATTTTCCGTTATTTGAGACATACTAGGTATTTTATAATCTTACTAACATAATTGTATCAGAACAACATTTCAAATCTATGAATAATTCTTATAGTATTTGCTATTCTTACGTTCAAGATAAAGTTCAAGACCGTCTCAGAATCTCTATAGAACATGACACCATCTTCAAACGAGAGGAATGCCTAGAATTTTATAACGGAGAAATAATAATGTACATTTACATATAAGGTTTATTTAGGTCGTCCGATTGAATGTATCCGGGTTCATTTGAAGTGTATCCTTCCATCTGATGGTAGGATAAAATTCGAGATCTCAAATCGTCGTGAATTATGTTTTGTCAATCAGTAACTAATAATACCGCAGATTTAAAAATAAAAATCAAATATTTGATGCTATCAGGTTTATGGTAACATAAACTAGTTTAAGTAATAATAACTTCCTTATTACACAATAATTTCTGACCTACAAAAATATTATAAATCGATTCAGACCAAAAAAAGTGTTTCGTTGTAAAATAATAAAGTGTAAACTAAAAAGTTCCTCCGAAGTGAACTGGGGCGTGGATATAATGGCTATATAAACCGCGTATATTTGCTTCATGATCAGTAGAACCACAGCTGAAAATTACGATCTTCATAAAACTCCGGATGTTGAAGCCATAAACCTATACAATAACAACCTAATGCTGGGCGAAACAATCGGCCCGAACAGAGCAGGGACTTGATGGAAGTCATTTTGGGAAATTATTCCGTAATGTAAACAAATGCTTAGTATTAAAGACTGTTGAACCGCTGTTAATATATGAAAACACAAACACTGTAATAAAAACTATAAAGTATTAAATTAACTTTTCTTAACTTCTTCCATTATACATAATTTATATAATTATTGTAAAGTTTCGGTATTGATGAACGTTTAGAATGATTTTTTTGTAATTATTGAATAATTGTAGAAAAACTTGTTCTTATATAAATTAATTTTATCTTATTGCTGATTTGTTTTCTAGTTAAGTTGTATTGCAAGTTTATTCACAGTCTATATATTTACTACTATGCCCTTTAGTGTGTTGTTTTTAGTTTGGTTTATCTTTTAAAAATATAAATAATCTATTTGTTCACTAAGCTTTTTAATAACCAATGCGTTTGTTTAAATCTTAAGGCAAAATTAAATAATACTAAAACTACACCATACCGGTATGAAAATTGAAAAGATACCTCAACTGAAAAAACAAAATTCAGTAAATATTTTTAAAACAACCTAATATAAGTTCATGAAAGAAATTATAAGATATTAGAACACTGTAATGAAAAAAATTCTTTATTCGACAGTATTACTAAGTAGTACATTAATATAGCCTATAGTGTAACTAAATGTTTACGGTTGCTACAAATACTATGGACAAATCCTTAAAAATAACTGTTCATGGCAACATTACAACACTGTTATATGATTTATTATGCTTAAACTTAACTATTAAGCTACTAAAAAATTTTATGGAAATCCTTTAAATACCAATTTGACTATTACGATGCCATTGAAATTTTTGCAATGTAACGTGGAGCCTGCGTTAAGTTTGAAGTTTAAAAAATATAATATATAGTGATTTAAATAAAACAGAAAGAGGAAGATCTTGAGGAAGATTTGTAATACTCTTGTTTAGTTTAAATATATGTTTTATTATTATGTTGTTGTTGTTTTTGTTTTTAACTTGTATGAACAGGTTTCTTCGTTCATGACTTTAAAATACTTTTTTTAAACCTTACACCTAAAATGGAACAAAATCAATAAAAATACATTATCTTTTTATATTTTCACTCTAGACAAGTTTCAAACGACCTTGCAATGTACTAAAGTGATACCTTATTTTTTCAGATATTATAGGGCTGAGTTTTTAATATGAAATATGGTTGTAATATGGTTTGCTCAAATGAAAATTAATCAAGAGTCAACCAAATGGCAAGGTACATAAGGAATTTCGTCAAATTATTTAGGTCAACAAGCGCGATGTAAAAGTTTAATTATTTCACTTAATTTGGTCCAATTTTTACTAACTTGCGACCTGTTGTGAACTCATTTAATAATACAAAGTCACGATGTTTTATTTTTTCCAATTAATTTTTCAAGAAAACTATTTTGTGAAAGAAATGTTTAGCAGAACTTATTTTAATTACTTCCAAGTTAAATGTCTTTAAAACATAATTCTATTGAGATCAATATAATTTTAGCAGAGTAGAATGGATATTTGAAGGATATAACTTTTAATAAGAAGAGAAACATTTTAAATACAAAGAAACTTTACTCACAAAATTAACCAAAAACAAATCCCTTTTACAAAAGGTAAACAAAAACCATAATAATAAATAAACCAGCTGACAATTAATTTGACTTATAATAATCATGTGAAATATCTTTCAATGCATATACTTCAATACTCTCCCTCATTGAATAGATGTTTCACTTTAACAGTCCAATTTTATTCAGATGATCTGTCAACTTTGGTTTATGTAGCGCCTTTGTTAACATATCAGCCAGTTGATGTTCTGTCGCAATTGGTTGAATATTAATCTGTCCTTCTTGAGAAAACTCTCGCACAAAAAAGTGTCGTATTCGTATGTGTTTCATCCTTTTGTGTAACTCAGGGTTCTTTACCTCTGGATTGAACCGTTCATTGAAACTTTTTTTTATGTGAAAAACCTTTCACCATCCGTTTTGCCTTATATCCCTCTACTGTTCGATCTTTGTAAATCCGTTGACAAGGCAAGGCTTTCTTATTTTCAGGAAGTTCTTGCATTTCCCAAGTTTCATTTTCTTCAAGTGCTTTTAGTTCAGTCTCCATAGCTTCTTTCCAGTGTTTTGAATCTTCGGACTCAATAGACTCTTCATAGGTTGCCGGGGTATTTGATGATGTCATCAAAAGAGTTACAAATTCGTTATATCTTTCAGGACGAAGAATACTCTCCCTATCCCTAAGCTTCATTTTTGTCGAGTTGTCTGCTTGTTCCTGTACTTTTTCTTCTTCTGTTTGATCTTCCGATATCTTCTCTTTTTCTTCATTTTTTGTTACGTCGTCAAGTTTTTCTTTAGGTGGTAGACATATAGTTGTGGTGTTGGAGCTAAGAGGTCTCTCATTGATGATTACATCTCTTGATCTCATTAATTTTGATCCTCCAATCCAAACTCTGTATCCAAATTTGTCGTATCCTACTAACGTACCTTTAATTGCCTTCTTATACATCTTTTTTCTTTTTTGTTTCGGCACATGTACAAAGCATTCGCTTCCTATGATGCGAAGATACTTGAGATTTGGTTTCTTGTTGAACCACATTTCAAATGGTGACTTTTCCGGATCTCCCGACTTACCCGTTCTATTGAGAATATAGACAGCAGTGCTTGTCATCTCTGCCCATAAACCTTGTGGCAAGTTTTCATGAGCATGTAGAAGAGACCTAGCTGCTTCCACTACGGTGCGATTATCTTTCTCTATAAAACCATTAAGTTCACTAGAGTAAGGTGGGGTTAGGATTTGCTGTATACCTTGATCGTCCAACAACTTTTTTACTCGACCGTTATTAAATTCCCCTCCATTATCAGACTGAAAAGATTTTATTTTGTGACCAGCACGTTCACACTCCTTAATAACAGCTTGAAGCTTGTCATACACCTCAGATTTTTCTTTAATGTTGTAGATAAATCTGAACCGTGTATAATCATCTTTAAATAAGACATAATAAGAGTTTCCGCCAAAAGATTTTTGAAATGGACCGCATACATCCGCATGAATTACCTCTCCGGGAGTTGTTGCTCTTTGTCTTGTACCAAACTTTTGTTTGTGGGCTTTTCCATAAATACATCCCTCGCAAAGTTCTGAATTTAGAGGAACTTTAATCCCTAATTCACGTTCAATTACTTGCTTAACATGACGTTTATCTTGGTGAGCCATGCGCTCATGATATATTTGTAGAGTCTTACTAGGATTAGTGATCGCATTTACGATTGGTGACTGGTTAGGAATACTTACAACATTTAACTTGTAAAGTCCATTGTTCCGTTCTCTCTGTCCCGAAAGAACAACTTTACCATTGACTTCAAACCTACACTTATCTGCAGTTGAAATGAACTTACTGTTAGGTTGTTTATCATGAGCTGACAACACAGAAAAAAGATTCTTACTCATGCTTGGCACTAACCATACATTGGTAAATGTAACATCCCTATAGCTACCATTTTCGTAAATCCTAACTTCAACATTACCATATCCCAGTGCATTAACCGTTTGACCATTTGCAGTAGTAACACTATGAGGAACGTCAAAAGGTTTTACAAATTTAAAAAGACTCTCATTATTGCATACGTGATTTGTAGCACCGTTATCTACAAACCAATGTTGATCGTCACATTCAGCAGAAAATACACTCGAAGTGCACAATTGCATTTTACTAGAATCAGATCCAGGTTTTGGTTTAAGAGGTTTACCATCCTTTTTCCACTTAATACAATTCTTAATTATGTGCCCTTCCTTTTTGCAATAATGACAATCAAACTTAGATTTTTGTTTAACTTGTTTAACATTTGATTTACCCTTTGTTAAACTTAAAGTCTCCTGTTCCCCAATTCCACTACTATCCGTGGAAGTTGTACACAGAGCTTTCTCATGTGCACATAGTTGACTTGTTAAATGATCAACCGTTCTTTCATACTTGGCCATCAGTTGCCAACTAGACTTGAAAGAAAAATATTCAGGAGGTAAAGTTTCCAAAATCTTACATATTAATAAAATTTCTGGAAGTTTTTCAACATTACTACCTTCATTTAGTTCTACATTTAAATTATTCCAAATATTTTTCAATTTTGAAAGATGGTTCGACATGTCATCCTTAGAATCATGTTTGTAATGGAAAAACTCCATACATAATGAAAAGGTTTTGTCCTCAGTGACCCCTTCAAACAATCTATGAAGTTCCAACCAAACTTCCCTAGCAGAATGAAATCTCATGACTTTAGTTAAAGTTTCCTCAGTCATATTAGCTGTCAAAACTAATAAGGCATTTGTATCAGCCTTACTGAAAACTTCTAACTTAGATTGGTACTGTTTTACCTGATCTTCATCTGCATCGTTACCTAGAGCCTCTGGTTTTGTGAGTTTACCCTTTATAACATCTTCTCCTCCAGGAAAACTCCTCAGTAGGATTAAAACTTTGTATTTCCAGGTTGCCCAGTTGCTCTTCCCTTCCAAATATCCTATTTTTACTTTTAGATCCATTTTGAAAATCTTCAGCAATGGTACCTAAAACTCAAATGTAAGATATTAAACTCTTTTAATTATTTTTGCTCAGTGGAAGCTGTGATGCGTTCCATAACCTATTGAGATCAATATAATTTTAGCAGAGTAGAATGGATATTTGAAGGATATAACTTTTAATAAGAAGAGAAACATTTTAAATACAAAGAAACTTTACTCACAAAATTAACCAAAAACAAATCTCTTTTACAAAAGGTAAACAAAAACCATAATAATAAATAAACTAGCTGACAATTAATTTGACTTATAATAATCATGTGAAATATCTTTCAATGCATATACTTCAATAAATTCAAGCCATTACAAATATATTGAAATATGAAAACAGGCTGGAAGTTTAATGTCAAATCCAATTTACGTGTTAATGCCACGTGAAATTGGCTGCAGCAGCAACCGTTGAGGGCTTAACGTTAAATCCATTACTAATCACTTTATCGCGAATATTGAAAACGTACAAGCCGCCTTGCTGTTTAACCGCATTAAAAATGACATACTACACATTTATTTTTCAAAGTATTACACAAATCTATTTGTAAAATGTTTTATTAAACTTTGTATTTTAAAAATGCGTATACGAGTAGTGTAAAATTGTAGGGTCTGGGCCATGACGTCATCACGATGACGTCAGTAGTGGCAAAGTGGGGCTGCTGGCTCAGGTCAATGACCCCTGAGGAATGCTGACGTCACCAAGGTCACTGACGTCACGAATGACGTCATCGGTGACGTCATCGATGACGTCATTTCTATGACGTCATAGATATGACGTAATAGAAATGACGTCATGACGACGTCATCACCGCTGACGTCACCATAATGACGTCATTGACGTAATTAAGGTCAAGGTCACGCGGAAAGACAAAAAAATTTTTCTTTGCACTCTTGTGGTTCCTAGTATTCGGCTGTGGAGTGAAAATCCACGAGAAACCACAAAAGTGCAAAGAAAAATTTATTTTCCCAGCGACCAGACCGAAAAACCTACCAAATGTGATGTAAGGCATTCCTCAGAGGCCATTGACCTGAACCCTAGCAACCCCACTCTTAAAACTAAAAAAATAAATAAGTTTTATTTCCACTTACCCACTGGAGAAACCAGAAGCCCAACTGGGAACAAAATTGCGAACAGCCGACGGTGGTGGTGTCATCACCGCGCGGGAGCCGGACGCCGACTGACCGGACAGCACCGCGCCGTCCGGGTACCAGGCCGCGTGGTGGGGGTAAAGTGGTCAGATGCGAAAAAATAAAAAAAATTATTTTTTTCTAACAACTCATTCGAGTTTGTCCTTGTTGGAAACATTATAAAAAAAAAAATATTTTTTTTTTCTCAGGTGAACTTGGGACTTGTGAAATTTTGAGCTAAATGAAAAAAAAATAATTTTTTAAATTTTTTTCTTAGGTGAGCTTGGGACTTGTAAAATTTTGAACCATTTGAAAATAAAAAAAAAAATTTTTTTGCGATTTTTAGTTTTGCTTAAAACTTGTCAAATATGTAAGTTTTAGCTAAATATTTCATTTAGAACTCCAGTTATGGAAATTAAGTGGAAAAAGTGTGATGTGCACACTGCAAGAGTTGAATAGCGACTGACCAAGTCACTCCGTGCATCCTAGGTACCCAGTTATTTGGTGGGGGTTATGTGAACAGATAGAAAAAAATTTTTCTTATTTTTCATCCACATTCTTCAACATGTTGAAACCTGTTCAAGGTCAACCATTTGAAGTTTTAAAAAAAAAATTTAAATTTTTATTTACAAAAATCCGCCTTCATCCTCATATGCGCTGGATGGACTTGTGCTTGTTGTTGTTGAAGTGCTACTTTCACAGCAACAAGTTTCTTCTTCTGTATTGTGGACCACTCCTTCGGGTATATCCATACTGTCGATGGTTGGACAGTCGTATTCCAAATCCATTTTAATTACCATCCCTGGATGTTGAAGTAATAACATGTGCAGTTTTTGATAAATGTCTTTGAGGTGTTCAAGGCTGTCAACAAGTAATTCCCACTTCATTGTATCGTGTAACCGCTAGCGTAGCTGAGCTGGAAATGAAGTCAGACTTGCATGTAGGATTGCTCTTTTGGAATCGTGGTGGTGGGGGTTGGGTTGGGTTGCTTAGAGGAAATTTTTTTCTGTTTCATGATACAACCAGACAGGTTGAGACATGTTCAAGGTCAACCATTTGGAGTTTTAAAAAAGAAAATTTTATTTAAAGAGTAGCGTTGAAAACTGGCAAGTTGGCTCCCTTGTCAGCACACTCCGTGCACCTTAGACAGTATATGACTGCGTAGACCAAGTAGACGAAGACTGCAATGAGTAAGGCCAGAAGCATGACAAGATCCAATTTTAAAATTTTTTGTGTTAGGATGGTATCCTTCCTGATCTGCCTTTCTTCAATTCTCCTTTCCATCAACTCCACTAGATCCAAATGCTGGCATCTCCTCCTCTGTCCTCCTGCCACATCAGCCTCATATATTGGTGGTGGGACATCCATGTTTGCAGCTTGAAAGATCAAGATGTAATGAAACACATTGGTGTTGTTTCTCAGGTCTCCAAGAGGAAAAAAAATGGTGGGGGAAGTTTCAAGGTTAACCATTAGGAAATAAAAAAAAAATGTTTAAATTTGTGGTTACGTTTACACCTGTACATGTTAGAACCTGTTCAAGGTCATCCAATTTGTGTTTTAAAAAATCCTATCTTGCTACAAAACTGTAGCAAGATAGGTTTTTTTTATTCTTTTATTACAATACAATAATAAGCATATTGAAGTAAAGTAAGGAAACAAAATATAAATATTAGTCAGGAGAAATATTCCAAGTTTGGACTGGCTTGAGTCTTCATGGACGATCTGGAGGAGTAGGCCGAGGAAGTTGATGATGATGGTGACCTTGGCGGCTCGTCATCCCTGAAGCCATGGGTGCATTTTGTGTTGCATGCAAAAATTTGCATGTTTAGTCGGTATCCCTGTTCGATTAGTGATTTAAATTCTTCAACAATTTCGTTTAATTCTTGCAGATTTCTTACAAATACTTCTTCATAATTTGCGCATTTTACAGTGAGAGCCATCTTGATGTTTTCCGTGTGATGTCCAAAGGCGGAATGAATATTAGCATGGTTGTTTGAAGGTAGTATGAAATAGTGGTGGGGGAAGGACTTTATATGCTGTCTGATGGGAGGTGGTTAAATTTTTTCCAACTAAACATATTGATTGAACAAATTGTGCAAAGTTCTTTGGGTGTTTCGTAACTCATAACTGGAGCTACATGGCCTGATTGTAAACATCCATCATCTTGTAGGAATTGTGCTGGGTTAGATACAGCAGCCCTTCCACAATTTTGACAAAATTTTGTACCATCACCAAACTTGTACCACCCAAAAGTGTTGTAACCTCTGTTGTCTAGCTTGTACTGTTTGATAAAAATTTTAATTTGCTGAGGAGCGTTGGAACGTAAAGTATGGCTCAATAGCTGTTGATCTTGAATAATTTTTCTTACACAAAGCTCAAATAGGGTGCTCATGGTTTGACAGTTGCAATTAAACTGGACTTCTTTGCAGTCTGTATGCTGGTAACCCAAAATGGTGGGGGAAAACACACACACACACACACACACACACACACACACACACACATTGCTGTTTGAAAAAAATTTATGTTTAATTTGTGCAAAGGTCAAAGGTCAAGGTCACCCCAGAGCTTTTAAAAAAAAAGGCAACATATCAATATGTGAAAATTTTTTTTGTTTCACATATTGATATGTTGCCTTTTTTTGTGTTTTTTTTTTTTTTTTTTTTTTTTTTTTATCTTTATTTAAAACAGTACAAACAAGATTACATGACAAAAATATATAGTTAAAAAATACAAACAGATACAAGAAAGAAAAAATTATTTATTTTTTAACACTGCTGCTTGTCTGCGATGTGGATGGTAAGCTCGGTGGAGTTGCTGCCGCTGCATCCGTGGGACACCAAGTAGAGACATCCCGGTTGAATGGAGCGTAGATCTTCATTTTGTAGTAGGTGGACAAATCTCTTCGGAAGGTAAATTTGGAATTTTGCTTCATCCCCCGGAGTATATGGTGCTTCGCTGAGACTGCAGCAGATTGCTTCGCCGACAGTAGTTTCCATTTTCTTCAGTGCATGTATAATATAATGTTTTTCATCCTTGAGTTCAGAACATTTTTTTACCGGCAAAATTGTAGACTTGGAGTGGGCGTTGAATTGTTCTACCAAAGACTGCAGAAACTGGTTGGATGCCATGGTTGTTCTAGAGGTCCTCGCTGTCTTCTTGCTCTGAGATGTTGTCGTCTCGGAATCTCGAGTAATACTCGTGCCAGGTCTCGGTCTGCTCCTCGCTTTTATAATCGCCGTTACCCCCACCACCATCACCGATTTCTCCATCTTGCAGGTAAGTTGCTAATTTTAAAGCGTTTTTTAACGCACAGTGCCTGTCCCTTTCATGTTCCATACTTTGTGTGCAAATACAAATGTTTTCAGCAATAAATTTAAAATTTTTATTAATTTGCACATCTTTAACTGGAGTAGATGTAAATTGTTCTATCCATCTTTTCTTTTCAAGTCCTTTTGTGTAAATATTAGTAAATCTGTTTGAAAATTGATGCATAATATGATACAAGTCTGAATAACTGGTAAAACCGTCATACCAATCGATGTGATGAAAATATTTCCAAGTCCATCGGTTTGTTGTTGCGGCTTTGGTGGTTAGTGAAGAAAAAGAGCATGGTGGTTTAAATAAAAATG
Organism: Neoaliturus tenellus; assembly: GCA_030545055.2. Classification (NCBI taxonomy): domain Eukaryota; kingdom Metazoa; phylum Arthropoda; class Insecta; order Hemiptera; family Cicadellidae; genus Neoaliturus; species Neoaliturus tenellus. Next base: position 58,968,215 of record CM061537.1, on the reverse strand, counting down.
TGTAAGGAATATTTTTATCTATATCGTAAAATACGAGTTCTTTAATTATAAACCGATCATCGTTACCACGAAACGCCTGAAATTCAATAATACCCGGCTTGGACTTGATTTCTTCTTCCATGTCCATTTGAAAGGTCACCCGTCTATCCATCACGGTGTCAGAAGGTCAACTGTTTTCCACACCACGGTAGGCATGTATTTATGCCAGGCCGTACAGTTGAAGGCGCGTTGGTGTATATTTAACGTGGGCACCATCCCCGGTAGGCCTACACCCACAAAATTTTGAATTTTTTATTGAAAATTTACCAATTTAAGTGTAAAGTGTTGTGAAAAATTTTAAAACTTTATTTAACTTTCCATCTGGTCATTTTTGTTGTTGTCATTATCATCACTTTGATCCTTTTCATCACTGAAATGTGTTTCTTCATCTGATTTTACAAAATTATTTTTTTCTTGCACATATTGTTCCAATTGTCTCCACATTTGAACTTCATGAGGAATTCTGTTGAATATTGAAGTGTCCACAGGTCCATACAAAATTGGTGCATCCGGTTGTTTGTCCAAAGTGTCTGTTAAATAATCTTTAATAATTGAACTGGAGAATACTAGCTGTCTTAAATATCTTGTTATTGGTTCAGTTGCACATGTTAAAATAAAAAATTCTTCTCTGTTCAGTTGAATTTTTATGTCATGTTTGGTCGTATCTCTGAATCTCATTTGATGTTCACCTCTGTGTTTAATAATATCAATTTCCAAGTCTGAATCCAATAGTCCTACTTTTGTTTTCCTGCCAAACATGTTGCTATTAAAGTAACATTCTAACAAATGGAGGTGTTTCATAAAAGATTCCCAAGCATTGGCTGTAAACAAAATCATTTTTGTTCCGTGAGTTAAAATTACTGTAGGTGAATAGTCGGTTGATTTCATAACTCCAATTAAAACACTTTTATCCAAACTTGAAGAGATTGGATAAAAAATTCTTAAAAATACTTCCATCAAAATATTTGGTGAAATATTTTCTTCCACATTTCTTTTCCTCTTGGACAAATATTTTTTCTTTTTACCTTTTTCTTCTTCTTCTTGATTTGTGACGTGTTGCTGTTCATTCATATCCAAAAATTCTGAAATTTCCTTTTCTATATTGCATTCCGTTGTACCACTTGTAGAAGCCATATTGAAGATGATGCTACCCATACGACGTCAGGCAACAAACTGATCAGGAGCGGCCTGCACGCTCCGCTTTTATACTCGCGGAATGTAACAAAACCGGTTTTTTATAATACATTTTTAACAATTCCAGTTAGAGGTGTGTATGTTACAATTTTATCATGTAGAATTAAACAGTATGCAGTTGTATTTGCAGGTATAGCTGCATTAAACTCCATTTCAATCTTTATGTCAACACTTGATGATTTTACTGATTCATTTTGTTTAGAACAATCAATTACAACTATTGTGTAACCATCTAAGTATTCTTCTGGTGATAGTAAAGGTGTATTTGTTTTACCGTAATATGAATTTTGGAATCTCGCATACATATCGTATAATATACTGTACTTTTTATTAGCGAATGACACATTTAAATTGTCGTAGGGGAAAAATTGTGAATTCAAATAAACTTTAATATTTTTTAAGTTGCAATGATCAAATTTGCCTGCATGTTTTGTGATGCTGTCTCTCCTATCTGTTTGTAAACCAAATATAATATACCTGGCTCGTTCTACGTAATTAGATGTTTTAACAGTCCAAGTGTGACGATCTGTAGTTGGCAAGCTTGGATGTTCATGGAATTCCCAACTTCTAAAAGGAATTACAATATCACGATCAGCCTTTAACTTCCTTAATAGTAGCATTCTATGTTCGTCAGCTAATTTAACATGTGGAACTCTCCATACAATTTTGTCTAATGTTAATTTCCATTCTAGGTTTGCATCCGTTGTACCATCTGGAGCTTTAATAATGTCTTTATCGTTAGAAGATCGCAACAAAACTAATTCTTGTTTAACATTTAATATTATTTTTCTATAATCTTCAGCAAATCCAAGCAACAAACGTAATGGAATATGAAAATCAAAATATCCCTTTGTATTCGGAGTGATTATGTCATGTTCAGGTAAAACCCATCCAGCCGGTTGAAGTAAATTGGTTTCATTAGGTGATATAGATGTTACCCCCTTTAAAGTTGTTGCAATACCTACTTTTTTAGTGGAATCAACTGTTACACCTGATATTTCATATCTAATTTCATCAAACAGGAAAGCCATAGGGTTATTTATAAATGGAACTGTTGTACCAGTAGTAGTACCGTCCTTTTTTGTTACTTTTCCTTCGATATACAAGTAACTTTCACATGGTAGTGTGTAAATGTCTTGATGTTGTATAGGAATACGAATTTCATCGTTATTGTTCAATTTTGATGAAGTGTAAGGGTTGTGGGTGTGATATTCTTTTTCCCATAGTGTTTCGTCGAATGTCGGACCCTGCGCTATATCCAGTATATCCATAATCGGTTAATTTTAAACCAATCTTTTCTAAGAAACGAATGTTCTCGCGTGTTAACTCCTCCACAGCTGAAGAGCTACTAATGCGGTTTCCCATAGGCTGTCCACTTTTAAATGATAAACCCATGATTTTTGTATTAAAGTGTCGATTTTAAATGTAATCTAACTGTAATTGGCTCTTCTCGGAAATCTATCAAGTTACCGTCTTGATCCAATACGTTCAACACGATGTCTGAAATGAAAGTGGTGTTCAACGGCAGATATACTAGGTTTTGTGGCTTTTCAACTATTTTAAATCCTGGAGGTACACTTGGGTAAAAAGTATGTATTATATGAGTATTTGCTCCATCTCTGTAAGCTCCCTGTATAATGTTACAAGTTATATCTATACTATTGACTTTTAGTATAGTTACAGTTTGTTTACCGGAATGTGTTTGATTTGGTTCTAAAATTGGCCCATCTTTGGGAAATCCTAACAATTCACCGATTGAGTGTTCCTGAGTAAAATCTATGTAATATTTGGAGTTAATTTCAGCTTTCATCGTATTGTTATTACCTTTTAATGTTATATTGTCTTTTCCCATTTTATTTTGCAAAAATTCATTAATATGATCAATTTCATAAGAACCTGTGGGTAAACTGCAAACTTCTAAGTCTGTAAACTTACCACTGGCATCTTTTCCTTTATAGTAATGCAATAAGTTATTTTTATCTTCCGTAACATTGGGAATAGAGTTGTAAGTTGTAAAATCCAACAGTGCCGCTTCCCAAAATCTTCCTTTTTGCAAGCGTAACGCTGGAAAAAGGATACTTCGTAAAGTGGACGATTTTCCTGTTAATGATACCGTATAGGAAGACATCTCAATTGTGACTGATACTTTTAGCTAGGAATTCCAAACATAAATGGCCGCATATTAAAGTGTTATCAGGTTGTTCTCTTTTATAGTTGTAATATATGTTTTTAGCAGATTTAAAGTAATGCTCAAGTTCTTTAGGTGGTGGTAAATTGCCGAAACTATCAAAGTAATATATATTTTCACCTAATTTCTTATAACAAACCCAATGAGTGCCAGGACCTTCAGAATTGTCTAAATTTACAATACCGGTTTCGTTTTTCCACATTTTAACTGGTAAATCATCTTTCATAAAGACACCGCGAAAAAATGGTATTTTTAAACATGAAATGTATTTAAATAATTCAATATTTGTTAATGCTTTATGTGGTATTACTAATTGATTTCTTTTATTTAATATGCACGATACGGTCTTAGGTATAGACCTGCCCCGTTTTTTACCATTGACCATACTGTTGGTTTTTTGCTACCCTTTCTGGTGGAACGTCGTTTTCTTCTAATATTCCCTCCATGTTTCGTCTTTGCCGATCTCCTTTTCACTCTTCTCCTCCTTTTTCCACCTCCTACTGCTGTTTTAGCCTTCATACCTGCTGTTACCGCTAAAGCTGCTGCTTTCTCTGCAATACTAGCGTCACTAGACTTTACTCGTTGCCAAGCTATATCCGCGAGCTTTTTATCAGCTATTGATCTATTTTTTGTATCGCTAAATGTGGAATATGCTATATCGTGTTCTTTACAAGCCTGATCTAACTTATTTATGCCTAGATCACCTCTTTCCAGTCGTTTTTTCAATTTAGTTCCTGGTCCGCAATACTGATAACCTCCCGGTATGTGAAATTCGTATGGTAAAGCGTCTATTGCTCTATTTACAACAGATCCTACTGGAATTCGATTTAAAGCTTTACTTAACAGAGAAACCGCTGTGGATGTGATACCACCTCCTTTCCGTATAGTGTCTCGATATGGACTGGTGTAATGAAACGTCATGATTGTCTTTTATATTCGAAAAGCGTAACCTATGTGTTACCTCTATGACAGGTTGCACATAAATGAAGTCATTTATTGAGTTATTTAATTAAATATCAATATCACCCCAATCTGATGATCTAAACTTTTGCGTATTAGGGTTAATAAAGTATTTATTATAAATTTCTCGTTTAATATAATCACCTCTCGCGGATTCAGCATAAGTATTATGACCCGATTTTCCTTGAAGAATATCTGGTGTAAAATGATTGTGTAAATCAAATATCGCATTACCTAAAACTTTTACAAGAAAATTAACAGTGACAGCATTATCTACATGTTCAGGGTCTTTAAGGTTTGTTATACGTTTATTATTACAATTATACACTTTACTATCCTTTAATGATGTTGTAATGGTCTGTCCTACAGTTGCAGCATCATTTGCTTCTCTTCCTTGTGCCAAGTCTCTTATCACTCTATTATTACATGTAAACCATCTAAAATATCGATCTGGATCTAGATGTACGGTTTGTGATAAAGCAGCTGCATCATGTTTTTCATAACCCCATCCCATATTTGATAACTTTTTATCCATGCAATCCCAAGCATCATTTTTGTATGTTAATAAATTAAATTTTTCATTACCTTGAACAAATTCATCCCCTTGCTTCGATACTACTTGATCTTGTTTTACAAAAGAGGTTGTTTCTTGTTTTAAGGTTTCCATCATTTGACCCACTGTTGCACCATCTGATGGCGCCGAACCATCTTTAACATTTGCTAAACAATTATTAAAACAATCTATAACCCCTACATCACGTATGATGCAATGATCTTTAATATATTTTAGATTTACAGCATCGTTTTCAGTTTTTGGATAGCCTATATCATTAATAACAAATTTATAAAAAGAAAATCCATCTTTTGTCTTTTCAGGTATCAAGGAATGTAAATAGCGTCTATTTACGCTGTCTTTTGCATCTTTAGGGTCATCTACGTTGGATATACGTTTATTGTTAGCACTATACGTTTTCCCATTGAATTTTAACGTATTTTTTAATTCAGATGATAAATAACCTTTGTTTATTGCATCACCGTTTTGATTTGGTTTACCAACGTTGATAATTCTATGATCTTCTGCGTCATATGTGTTATTTTGTAGTCTTAATGTTGGCGATATCTTTTCCTTTAATATTTTTAAGTTTATTGCATCGTTTTCGTCTGTGGGATCTTTTATGTTTTTTAACCTTTTATTACTAATATCATAATCTCCTTCAGGTGTTTGTGGTAAACCAGCACCTCTTTTTAAGTTATTCGCGTAATATAATCCATCCGAGGAATACCGTCCGAACTTGTCGACACTCATGGTGCAACTGAATAGCATTTTAGGGAGTAACGCATTTTTATGAGATTACCCCTCGGTTTCTAAGTTCATCCACTAAAGCCACCCATTCGTTTTCCAATCCAGTATGACCCGCCTCTTTGGCTTCATGTATTAGTTTCATTCTATCCACCAATTTATTGATATTATTGTAATAAATTACGTTTGTATTGTATAGTTTCTTCATCAATCCTTTACCGGTGACTGATTTGCTTCTTTTTCTCGGTTCTGGAGAACTTAAATCTAAAGTGGATGCTACTAATCTTCTTTTTACAGGTTTTCTTCTTATAATCGGTATTAATTTGGAAACAAAATCTTTATATTTTACAGATTTATTTCTATATATGGGTGCTTCAGGTAAATAATTTCTTTTATATGCATTAGTTTGATCCAAAATTTTGCTATACACTTCCAAATCATCATCTTTTACCAATGCTTTTAAAGGTTTATTTTCAAATAATAATTCAAATAGCCCCCTTGTTCCCTTATATATTTGATCACCTATGTGAATATTATCATGTTTATCGACATCTAATTTGCTATTACCAATCATTACACCTTCTTTGGACATTCTTGCTCCATAACTGTGGTATTTTTTAGTAGAATCAGTTCCAATTAACAGTTTTAACAAGTATTTCCTTCCTAACGGTCCTTTTGTATGAATAGTTTCACCCAATAAGCTTATGTTTGATGGTTCTCCTTCTGTTTTTTCTTCTTCACCGGCTATAGATACCACTTCTTCTTCACTACCAGCATATACATCTTCTCTTTCTGCCGTTGTATCACTAAATATGGAGGCTTCCGGGTCCTCATCGCTAATATCTTCTGATATTACACTTTCCCTTTCATATTCTGTTATTGGAGCAATAATATCACCTTGAAAAGAAGGTTTAGTCAATTTTTTGTTCAATTGTTTCAAAGGCTCTGTAATAGGTTTAAAAGTAGATTCGAGAAATTTCTCCCTTTCGCTGATACCTAACTTTAACGCTCTGTTTTTAGCCCGAATAGAATCACTAAGTGATTTAATTTCCTTTACTAACTTTTCTTGGTTAACCATGTTTGTAGCAAGACGTGCTGTACAAGAATGATTGTGTGATATAATGGTTAGTGAATTAATATAAATTTATCAAAACCGATCCTGTATCGACCGTTATTTAGTGGTTGTTCCTTCATAATTGTTAAAAATCCATAATTTTCAGCCCAAGCCTTACCACATATGTCTTTAAACCGTTCATATGACATATCCGCATTGACATGATCGTAATATATGTGTTTTAAGTTAGTTTCATCCTGTTTGAATACAATTAACACATTTGCGTTGTCTCTTATCAGTTGTTTTGGTATTTTACTATAAGTCTGACCTATGTAAATGCTATCTATATTGTTATGTCGCCCCATAGCGAAATAACTCCTGATAGTGTTTTGGTTTTCACAGGATACATCATCAAATATAAAAACTGAAAATGGTTTAGCTTCATGCGGTTGCATTACGCTTTCACTTGCATCAAACTTGTAATATTTCACTTCTGGCACATTATTAAATATTTTTTCTAAAAATTGGTATTTGGGTTGTTGTAATGATTTGGAAAAGACATACAAGTTATTGAAACGCAATCCTTTTGGGTTTGTAATCAAATTGAATACTACATTTGTTTTACCACAATTTGATGGACCGGTTACAAGACAACGCACCGTGTTTGGTAATAAAACACCATGTTTGCCAGTGTTTAATTCTGAATTGTCCACCGTGAGTTCATCAATATTATTAATAGGAAAACTATCCTTTTGCGGTATTATCTCCATCCTTTGTAAAGGTTCAACCTAAAATGATGCTCCATCATTATATAAGATCCTTTTTAGGTATCCAAGAATCTTCACTCTTATTAAATCCTAACCATCGCACTTTAACTTTATCTTTTTTCCGTTGTAACACCTTTTCAACGAGATATACATCACCTACTGTGGATTTTAACATTTCATGTCCATAAAACCCTCCTTCGAGCAATTGTCCTTTATTATCTTTTAAAATGTAAGTTTCCGGCACTGTAGGTTGTACCTTAAATACGGTAAAAACCTCATTTGTCCAATTTGGTAGATATCTTTTACTGAATACACCTTTGTATTTGCTTATTCGCACTTTATCACCAACGTTAAACGTTTTAGGCTTTAGTTTTTCAACTTTTGGTTTAGTATTCATTTTTATACGTTTTAATACGAGTTTTTCATTTTTACTAGTCACTTGGTTCGGTTTCATACCAATTGTTCTATGGAACTTGTTATTGTAATCTTTTATTAGTTTTGGTAACATATCAATCCATACGTGCGATCCTCTGTTTGAAAACATCTTGTACATCGCACCTTTTAAAGTTCGATTAAATCTTTCTATGATTGATGCTTTTACCTCTGAATTAGTCGAATAGTGGTTTATGCCGTATTTTTTCATTAAATTTGAAAATTCTTTATTAAAATATTCTTTACCATCATCGGTTTGTAAATGTTTTATGGTATTTTTGTCTCTCTGTATCGCAGTTTCCATGGCTTTTGTTACACTCTTGCCGGTTTTATCTTTTAGCGGTAAAGCATCTGCCATCTTTGTAAAACAATTGATAATAGTCAATATATATTTAAATCCTTTATTTTGTTTGCTATAAGGAATCATTTCGATTAAATCAGCTTGATATAGATCATTCATTCCTTTTATAACAGTATTTCTTCGGGGAAATTTTCTTCTAGCCGGTTTATGAAGCTCATTAACAATTTTTTGTTTTAAATCCATAATTTTATCCTTCCTCTTCGGTAGATGAAGTAAAAATATTTTTTTTATTCTATTATACCCTTATTTAACTGGGTCAAGGTCATTCAAATTGATGTAAAAAAATGGGGAACACGGC
>CM061537.1:58923796-58959522 GCA_030545055.2 Neoaliturus tenellus | reverse complement strand
ACCAAGCCAATAAAAACTAGTTCCTTGTCAAGACCCCACGACGAGCTTGTTCGTTTCGATATATCTAAATTTGCAGCAACGAAGTTAAACTACATATAGAGTTATAAACATGTTATTTTTTATCCCTGTTGATTTGCTCCATTTTACAAACGATTCCGCCATTTCCTTGGTAACCATCCCATACTTTACACTCGTTTCCTTGGTTACCAGTTTTAGCTATTCTGGTTGGTCACTACAAGCTTAAAAAATCACAGATTTTAATTTTAGAACATCTGATTATTTATTGTTTTTAAACCATTTTGATTTTATTGTCTGTGAGCTATAAACGACGGCCAGAGATGGATAAAATGGCAGATACAATATGAGTAACTGTTAACAAAGGACTGGTTACCAAGAAATCAGCGGGAATCGTGGGTAAAATGGCCTCAATCAACAGGGAGTAAATTCCCCTATAAAGCACTCTATAAGTAGTTAAACCTCACTGATATGGCCTATAGGTGCTGCACTCTGGTGTAAATTTGTTGAACTGCATGTTTTAGGCGCAACACGTAGGTTTACTTCCACATTTAACGGCTGATTTGAGTAAAATTTCAATATCTACTAAAAGTGTGCAAGGTTAGTATGAACACTTTGAAGAGCTGTAGAAAGGAAAACAGATTTTTTTCCAGTCTTGTGACCAGCTCCAATCGATTCCTCATGGCCAAAAATGCAACTTATAGTTAAAGTTAAAAAAGTTAAAAAGTCATTGGACAGAAAAGAATTCGCTTATACCACAGTTCTGTTTTTAGAATATAACAAAAGATATGTATTGAATGGTTTTTTCATCAATAGTATACCTAACACTATTATTATACGTAACAAGAATCGGGTTACGTTCCTAAAACCTATAAAAAATAAAATTTAATCATATTCAGAGATGTTTCAAATAAACGAAAGATAAGTGGACATCAAATCAGCACGTCGGGTCAGACGTGAGCGACGAATGTCGCACGTGACTCTTTACAAATCTGGTAAAGACTGACCGGCCGAGCTCTAAAGTTTTTGTCAATGATTTGTAGTAGGAATTATAAAACTGGATTGTGTGCAACTATCACTGTGGTTGAATACAAAATGGTTAATGTAAAAGACTTTTGGTTATTAGATGTAAACAAGAACATCTGAATCGCTAACTGAGATGATGGAATAGCGCTAAAAGCCAGCTGACTTCCCCCACCACTTTAAGGGGTAATCGCCACAACTGCACCGCACCTTATGGCAGCTGACATTGATATTATTGGTGTATCCACTACATTCTTGTTTTTTACATTCTATTAACTTGCCAAATGAACCCCTTACGGTGGTGGGGGTAATGACTCGTTCTCGTTGTACTAAGTTACCGATACAGATAATCTTATTTATATCTAGAAGGTTTTAGTAAAGAATGTATGAGTTAATTAATAACTACTGTATAATTTACACATAATTGCCTTTCTTAATTTTATTTTCGCTGTTAAGTTTTGAAAACAATTTCTAGCCACAACTCAGCTTCATGTACACTATTTCTAATGTAATCTAATAAAGTTTAGTGTGGATTTACCACTTGCTAGTGCAGTAACCGCGAACTGATTTCACCACAGTGTTGGTTAAAGCCGAAGTGTGGCGTTTGCATTGTGCTTTTATCCGGAACCGGGTATCGAGGTTTCTTTGGCCGTTTTTAGTAAACCCATTGAGTGTGTAATCACGTAATCAGCAACCAGAGGCAACTGCTCAACATTCAATTGGTTCCTGGATAATTAAGTACGGTACTATAAAATACTAAGGTAATACCCGAATGCTCTAAAGTAGGCTGCGCTCTGGAGGTACAAAATAGATTCAAGAAGGACACTGGGAATTTAAAGGGATTCATTGGGGGAGTAAAAAATTGGAAAATTAACCTCCTTTCTATAGCGTTGTGGTTTTAAATGGTAACGAACCAACTACATATGCAACACGTGTAATTAATTTTCCCAGGCCACATACTAGAGGTAATTGACGATGTCAATTAACTCTTTGTCAATAACTAATTGTAACAGTGTCCTGTAATCGTGTCATCCCACATTGATTGTACACATTCACCAGCATCAAATGAAGGGTTGGGTCGGAAGGTGCGTTTGTTACATAAAGTATTTTACGTTTTTATGATGCTGTTTATCTGATTGAAGACAATTTATTGCGACTGGACAAAATCTATTAGGAAGTACTTGTGAATGAATTCATAGAAAATTTAGTTTACTTTAGTTACAAATACATATTGATTATATTACAAAAAGATGCTAAAATATTTGCTTGAAAATTATCTAATATCAAATTAATTTGATGACACCATATCACAATGGTATAAAATAGACCATTCGTTAGGCCTAAGTTGGCAAATGTATAGAAATATAAAAAAATTTAACAAAAGTCTTTATCAGTACTGTATAATCCAACTCAACCCTTAGTTAAATTTTGAAAAATTGTTAAAATATGCATTGTTTACCAAAAGTGATACGAAAAGTCAATGGTGATGCATTACTAATTTGTTCCAGTTCATGGATAGGCCTTCTATGGTTTTAATAGTCAGCAAAAATCTAACTATATTAAACTAAACTTCCACGCTCCATCTATCATTACCACGCTTCCCTTACAGACTTTCCAAAAACCCTCCAATCCAGACCATAAAACTCTGTCTGCCTAGGACAATTTTTCCAAACAAATGAAACCTGATCTTGACCCTAAAACCAACACTGTTTGTACGGAAATAATTTTAACTGGCTTTAATCTCGAGCCCCTGATACTTTTTATGGGACATTTAGCAACGAAATGAAAAACAGACTCTTCTTCTAAAATATTAAAATATTTAAAATTGACACTGCATGGATTGGTAAAAATTAAAGTACCGTTTCTTTCTTCACATTGAATCAATAGTTATTCTATAGAATCAATATAAAAATGTTATATTTTAAGATTGGTCTCAAGTTAAAATTATTTAATTGGATAAGGTGGTAAATTAAAAACGTTACCATGCCATTGATATCATAAACGGCGCTGATCCCCACCTGAAACAAAAAAATAAGTTACATTGTATATTGATAAAATGGCATTCAAGAGAAAAAAAATATTTTCAAGATATATGCATTTATATCTTTATAAACTTAGTTACTTTTTATGAGTGTAAAAATACTATAATCTCTGTCCCTGCGAACGGTAGTTAGGTCTGGTCCGGACAGATATTACAATGATTTGTGACAGACATTAACACCAAACCGGAACCAACTGCAGTAACACTTAGCCGAGTCGAGTGACCCACACTTGGTCGTCAATCTGTATTTAAAATGTTTCCAAGGTAAAGAGATCTAGTATACAAAACATATCGGAACAACTTTAAAATCGGAATTGCAATAGTCACTGTCTTCCAATAATATATGCTACAATCTTGACATTGGGTCACAAGAATCAAAATTACACAAGGATTTGGACTGGTTTCAACATATTTCAGAACAAGTTTGTGACGTGTCTTTTAATGACAAGCATATTGGTTACAAATAAAAAAACAACAGATTAACAATTAATTATCCTCCACTTCAAAAGGGTTTGATAGCAGAAATTTTGGGAACGTTTTTCTTTTCAAAATGATCATGACAAGTACTATAACAATGCCATGACCGAGCATCAAGTACAAGCCGCACCTCTTGTAGATTATTCTTGCAGTGCTCTTGTCATATGCACGAACACCGATAAGATATTTTGACAATCTCAACTGCATTGCATCAAACTACATATTTTACGATATTGCACGAATATAAATCTTACTTTTTGTAAATTTCTGTTCAAGCTTTTAATTACGTTTTTGGCAAATCTAAACCGTTCTTCTACTAATATTTTCTATTATTAAGTTCTTCTTCACACTATTTTGTTTAGGCTATTAAATAAGGTACTGGACAACAAGGTAGGCCTATCTCGTATAAATGAGAGGAACCCCTTACACAATGATAAATTAGGGAAAATGAGGACGCTGATTTAGGTTTGGATTTTTTATACCATATTTAACCAAGAAACCTTTAACAATCAGTTAGCTATTAGATCATAACATCTATAGATATTTCATTTTAATTGATGATTATCTTTTCGATTATTTTATAGGAACATCGACTGCAAAGTAACTAATTGCTTAATAGTTTTACCTACAACATTCCAGAGTAAAACCATTTCAAATCGAACATGTTGAAATGCAGCAGTGATATGTACTGGTGCGCACAGTAGTAATCAATTTCCTGCACGTTCCCTAGTGAAGGCATTTGACATTATCTCGTCTCGCAGGCCAGCGAGATAGACAAAAGCCACAATACAGCGGCAGAACTTGACAATGTCAATGGAAAACACTGGGAGCAATGCTGAGTTGTCAATAGGGCAGTCGTTGCTTTTCATTGTTCGTCAATGCGCCACCCCGCACTGGTATCATGCATGTTGAAAGGCACTCAACTTGATTAATAACTCATTGTGTTAGCCTAGGCCATCGAAGTATATAATAAACTGGAACGCGCACTGGGTGAGCAGCAAACGGCCCGCCGGCCGCCATCTTTGAAGTTGGCAAGAACCAGCAGCCGCACTGCACCAGCATAGCGTTTAGAGCTGGTTGTCGTTCAGAGCGTCAATTAATTAATTAAGTATGTTGATGTTGCAATTTATTAATTAATTTTTCACAGTTTTACTAACATAAACATAATGATTTTTATATTGTTCATTTTACATTAATTACTGAAAATTAATGAACGAACCAAAATTCTTGTAATTTTAATTGTTCGCAAAAGTTTGTTTTAGCATTGACTCTAAATGATGTATATAAAATCAGTGGTGTTAGTGTTACTATAGGCTGTGTGATATATTATTTAATCCTATTTTTCTACGAAATATGATAAACTGATCTACGAAAAATAAACAGTGTCTTGGTATGTAAAAATGTTCATGATTAAAAACACTATTTTCAGTTCTTTTAGAATATTTTGTATTATGAAACTGTAATGTACATAGACGTTAATATAAAATATTTTGTGTCTATAGTGGCGTACTGTTCCCTATATACTATAATGTAAAATATGAAGAAGGAACGCATATAAAAACTATATCAGTTTTTTTTATGGATATAAATTTATCATTTAATAATTTAGTGATAATGACGCCATTTAACATCATTTATAAAAAACATATTGTCAATTCAATGTAATTCAACAAAAGAAGAAAGCTAAAACTAATGAAAAAATTCAACCAAATTTTAAACTGACTCTATTGTGCCGTACAATACTATAGAAAATTTCGTAAAACTATGCGTACTTTGGGTTCAGTACAGTAACTCTAACTTATATTCACTCAAGTTGACAGTACAAAGGTCTATCAGTTAATAGGATACCTTATGAAGGCTAGTTAAAACAAAGTATAAAAATGGGCTAAATAAAGTATTTTTAGTATATAGTAATACAACTATTGCAATTGTTTAAAATTATACCATCGGCCTAAAACAATAGGTAGACTCTAGTTACTGTATGTAAATTGATTTAAAAAGATCATATTACTTAACCAAAAGAGATATCAATAGCCATATAAAAAAAAACGATTGACTCCTCGCTGGCAGTGTATCAGCCATCGCATCATCGGCAGCGTTATGCCGGACGCCTGACGCTTTCGCCTATTCTTAGAAACGCTCACTAAAAATAAGATTGTAAAAAAACGGAATGCCCTACAGAAGATATTTTTAATGCAAAATAAAATTCAGAATGTCCTTTACATTTCATTCGCTGGAAGTTTTTGCCTGACCAAATAATAAAAAATTTCCTCGCTTACTACTTTTTTCACTACATTATAAAATTAAATCAAAGTAATCTTTAAAAATATATTATTATAAATTAAATTATGTTTTTAGCTGATACCATATTACTGATCTGTTCGGTATTTAAAGCTGTAAAATGTGTTATAATTTTAAAATACTTTGCGTTGCGTTTAATGTTCTAAACATTGATTTAAGTGAAACGCTGCATCGTCGTCGGTGCTGGTTACCGCCAACTTCAAAGATGGCGGCCGGACCGATTCGGTGCCGGGTAAGGCACCTGAGAGCGCGTTCCAGTTTATTATATACTTCGATGGCCTAGGCAAGCCAAATGAAAAATGTATTGATTCGTTTTGCAAGTTCGTTACACACGGTTATTTATGACTAATTAAGAATCATTCATACAATTTTTATATTGTATCGACAATTTTAGAGGTTCTGAAAATAATACTGAGGTCTGTCAAAATATTATTATTGGATTAAAATTTGTTTTCTGTATATTTTGCAGAACAAAAAACGACAGACTTTTGTTGGTATGTTGACAACAGTGATGGAGTATTATTAACAGAAATCTCATTTAAAGAAAATCAGCTTCAGGTTTACAGAACAATATTATATCTCACTTATTCTGTGAAAAACCAACAACTCAAAAATGTATATAAAATATAGTGCTTTGCAGTCGTAATGTGCAACAAGAGCCTTGGATATAAACCTATCCTTTGTTAAACAACAATAAATTTAATACTTACCAACTGTATTCCCCATATCGAAATTTATTTCAGCCGATAACCAGCATACAAATTAAGTTTAATCCCACTGAAGCCGGATACTTTCTACCGCCAGTCCCTTGTGTGACATTCTCGCGGTGGCCGGCCAAAGGTACCGCTTTGGAGCAATCCCTAGTGGGTGAATTGGAAGGTTCTGGGCATGCTGAGGGATTACACATCTCAGGGGTGTTCACCAGTGTCATCGGAATAGGCGAATTAGCCTAATGTTATTCTTTTAGTTAGTTTGATAATTAAAGTGTTTCACTCATTTGAATACTTAAACATGTTAAGTCATACAAGAAATTATGTACCGTAATTGATTTTACATCATATTTCTGTGTTTTGTCTCCGAATCACTTGAATTGACTATAAAGGTTTAAGTCTGCCAACATGATCCACTGTCTCCAAAAGGTGACGCGTTTCAAGTATTAAATACTCATTATCTAATAAGGAGTATCTTGTTAGATAATCAGTATTTAATACTTGAAACGCGTCACCTTTAGGAGACAGTGGATCCCGTTGGGAGACTCAGGTAATCTATAACCATTATAGTGATTTTACATGTTTTTATTTAGACCATTGCAATAAGCACATATAATTATATAACAAGTAACATCATGATACGTTACTTAATCAAATACAGATAATGAACGCATTATGATATTGAAGTCACTTTATGATACAGGTTCTGACCAATGAGACCTCAGCATTTAATGAAATAAGTGTTAGAAAGAAATTAAGCAATTTCCACTTCAATCGATTGTTTCATGGCAAGTCATGTTTTAGTTTCTTCATGTGTCCAACCGCACTAGAGTGTGATCTCATTTGATTGAGAACGCACGACGATAAGATCAAACAACATCGGGTGTATCTATACTTTTTGAATAAGTGGCCACCTAACCTATAAATGGTCGACATGTTTGCTACTTTATTTTTACAACGCTTTACCTAAATTTAAGGTAGTCGTAGATGAAGTAGTGAACATAAAGAATGTGTTCAGCTATTACAACAATGGTGTAAACAATTAATCGCTGAAAAGACTACACCAGTTTATTTTGAAGTTTTCATCAGGGAGATGACAAAAATAATTTGCATGAATTCTACTTTTTAATTATTACTGGTTCGCTATAACCAGTTAAATTAATAATTTTCCCCGAAATCATAGTAGGCCTATTGAAGATTAGAGAATTGCAAGTTGTTCTGTAATCACGGAATCAACTGTAAATCATGTGAAGGTGTTTTTATATCTGAACATTCTCATTACAAATTAAATCAAAGCAGGTTAAACTTAATCTATTATTAAAATGTACAATAGAGAGAAGGTATTATAATCGAAATGCTATTCAATCAGCACAATGGTTTAAGTTGTTTGAATATAGTGTTTCATGAAATATTACGAAAAGTTACGAACTGTTATAGTTCAAACTGAAAAAAGTGCAAGATATAAATGTGCCTCCGCAAATGTAATAGGAGTGAATGGCGAGGAGGCAGCGTCAGCTCTGAATGGTAAACGGCGCCGCTGTGTAGAAGATCTCGACAGCCGCTATAACGATATTAACACACCATTAACGCGGACTAATGTCAGGGATTATGTTTTGTGACAAATACGAAGCGTCCGAGCACCGAGTAACTGAAACGGCTGCAGGCGGGGCAAAACCGTCGCCGTGCGGTCCAAACTTGATAAATGTGTAGGTTAGACGTTTTGGTTGGGAGTATGCCTAATATAAGATATATTGATTTTTTATGGATGTTTAATTTACTTTAATATTATTAGTTAAATTTTTAAATGGTCAATGAAATCCTGTTGTATATAAATAATTAGTCTCTAATGTGCAGAAGTTGTAAATGCTGTAATAATTATTAAAAATGTTCATAAAACAGTTCAAAACAGATAAAATTATAAAACTCCCGGATAACTATTTATTCACTTTCTGAGACGCTGACGCTAACGAATTCTAATGCGAATATGAAGGATGAGCGTTGAATTGGCGTGATGTCTTGTGTAGCTTTGTTACTGTCTAAGATTAGCTCGCTCTTTGGACAAGATCATCAATTAAAAGCCAATCAACCAATGACAGGCTGGGTCCAATTTTGACACATTGGATGAGATCATAAAAACAGTACCGTTCGAAAATCAAGCAAATGGTCGTTTATTATCGTTAGGGGTAGACATATTTTTTATTGGTTTTGGGTAAACTTTCAAATAACTTTCATTCAGTCATAGTATGAATGAATAAAATCTACAATGTACTTTAAGACACATGTTCCTTCATTATTATTGAATGAAAATTGAATGTAAAATAGATTTTCAGGACCAGTCAGAATCCATATTAGGCCTGCTAAATGAGAATAGTTGTAACGCTTGTAATTGATAAGTTCAAGTAAATTGATAAATTAAAAATATTAATTTTTAAATAAGTAGTAGCCCTATTATTCAATTACAATGATAAATAAATAAAATCCCTTTTAAAAAATAAGAAATTAGTAGCCCTATATTTATTATTTACACTAAAATAGTTTATTGTTTGTGAAATCAAACTTATAACCCTAAGAAGCTGTAAGTTTATCGACAGGGCCTAAGTGTACCTTTGAACACTTTTGAGTTGGGTTTCTTTTGTCACAAAGAGTACAATGTCTTCAAAAGTAAATATTTTCTTCGCATCGTCCCTCTAGTCTTCACAAGCATAATCTTCGCAATAAAAGAAAGGCTATATTGATTGAATCTATTGACCTTTTCATTCGATTTTATGATAGGCCCTACGCAGTACTGCACACTTAGTAAAAGTATTAATTCACCTGACCAGTTACTCAAGTTTAGAGGTTCATGATCGAAAGTTAAATGCGATAACGAACAAAAAAAGGTTCAGTAGAGTTGACAGTAAAAATGGAGTAGTTTTTACTGGGAAACATCGCTGTTTAAACGAGAGTTATTGTATGTTAACGTAACCCTAAACAAACAAAGAGTCTACTGACAATGTGTTTTAATATTGACGAATTAAAACTTATTGTTGAAAAAAACTTTTATTGTCATGAAGTTACATTACAGTATATATTATTCTTGCGCTCTACGACACTAATGATTGGGGGTAGCTCCTAATTTTTCTGTGTTTTCAATTAATCTTAAGTATAAGGGAAGATGAAAATATCATAATATCAATTATTTATAATGGTAGGCAAATTAGATTAACAAAGTAAAATAAATTTGGTTATGATTAATATAGTTAGATAGCGCCTTTATTTTAAGTTAAATTCTCGCCAGTTTTTGCGGAAACAACTACAGACCACGCCCTATCCACCGACACCAAAAACTTAAAAATATTAGGTGAAGTTCCAATTTCTTGTATTTAATCTAGGCTTAGATACTGTTATTCATGTCTCGTCACTTGTTTTATATGCCAGACAACCACTTAATGAGGACATACATGTGATTAATTTTCCATTATATGTGAAGTGTGAAGATCTCTAAACAAGACCGGCATTTTGTATAAAGGTCGATTGTCACCCCCAACGGTGTTGTATGTATAAAAATTACACTATATGAGTTGTAGGCTATAAAAAACAAAAACATTTTTAGACAATTCTTAAAAAGAGAAATTATTAAAATTATATTTCAGAACAGTATGACTTTGTTTATATATTTTTAACGGGTTGAACGGTTAGACAGCAGGACAGGCCCAGTATACATGGTAACATGTTGTACCATTACTGGCAGTAGCGACATTCGCCAGCCCCGGGGTACGAGGAGCAACATCAGTCTTCATTTGCGCCACGATTACTCTCTCCGTGTATTACGCTGTTCGCGTTGTGTTAATCTCATCACTCTGACAACCTTGAACATTTCAAATTATCTGCAATTTGAATAAATTTCACCTGCTTTATTTTAGGAGTATTTTTATCTATAGCAGATGTATATACTTTACCTGAAATTCGAGTACCGTAAGAGAGATTTTTTTAATTGCAATTAAGTTCAACCCTTTTTAACAATACCGGTAAGAAGATAGTCAAAAGGGTTTGTGAAAGTATACATAATAGGACACAGTTGTGATAAAAGGGTATTAATTTTTAGTAGTTTTCGCAATGATTGAATTCTGGAGGCACGAGGAAAATATTAGTTGGAACATGTTCGAAGATTATTCTAAATATCGCCAAAGTGGCTGAAAACAATAGTTCAGTAAAGCACTGTAATAAACATGTCGAACATAGGCCTATATCATAGGAGGTCACCCATTCAAAACATAGCCACACAGGTACCGTTTGATTATGATATAATCGTCCTTCTCACTCACTATTGATCACACACTTTTGAGTTTAAGCAAATAGAGAAACAACAATGGAACAATCAACTTATGTACGAACTGTGCAATCTATATATTAATACGCAAGCATGTTTCATTTCCTCCTTTTTTCTCAGCTCGTGTACATCGTAGGAGAAATCCGAGCATACCGTTGGAAAGGTATAGTCATTGACTATGTACACTAACGTGAAGTGTACAAAGTCAATGGTATAGTCCTGTAGATGAGCAGAATCACATTCTAATTCACTTCGGACTCCAGGGCTATGCCCCAGAGGCTTTCAAAGTTTCAATGTTAATCTTATGGAGAAAGGAGAATTGAATGAATCACTAGACAACTGCTGTAAAAACAACTGCTAGAAAATTAGGAAGAACAGATGTTTTAGTTAAAAAATGTTTATAAGCTTCTTGGGCCCAGATCAACTGAAATTTTGATCGAATTTCGATCAGGAGGCGATCTTTAGTTTCTATTAAAACAATACTTTTGTCTAATTCTGAGCTCTCATTGGTGTAGAACCTGCACTTCAGGAGTTAATTGGTTAGATAGAGTACCTATTTTATATGTTACACAATTATGTAGCAACGACCGCAGATACAATTTTATATCACCCAAAACTTGTTAAAAATATCATGTTAAACTAATGAACAAACTCACTCGGCTTTACATTTAGTTAACTCCTAGAAATCTGATGATTCAAAATCTCGCGCTTTTACTGTACTTCGTTGTTTGAAATAGTTTGTAGGTTGATCCCTAACCTCAGATCAATGACAATACTGTTCTATCCGAATCAAACAAAACCACGGAACATGTAGTCCAACGGCGAGCGTCACGGTATACCACAAACCACTAGATCCGTTTACACACTGGATCACGGCCATCTGGATGTTCTTATCGTAACGCCTTTTTTAAAGTTATAATTTGAGAAGAGGCTTTAAAATTATCACCCCAAAACGCAATGCATATAAAAAATATTCATACATAAATTAACCTCCAGCGATAATAATTAGACCTAGTGCATGTATACTATCATTAAACTAAAACATTTCTACGACCCAAAATCTTCACTTATAAAGGTAAAAAGGTTTTGCGCTCCTATAGCTTTAAAGTTCACAGTCACAGTCAACCATTAGAAACGGGCCTGCTCTATGTAAAAATAGAATTACAAGTTTAACTTGAAAATATTACATGGCTAAGTTGTTGCGCTAGATTGCCTTTACCAATCGAAATGTAGCACCTAGCAAAGTACCTGATTTAACACTAAGTAATTTTTATGAAATTTCATGTAAATTTGCCTCAAAACCTGGACCAGCCACAATGTCTAAGACTAAATAATAAGAAAGACAATTTACCGTTAGTATGGTGATAATAATTAATATATGTTTGGACAACAAGACAGCTTACAAATAAACCACAATCAGCTCATATCAAATAAACAACAGCACATTATTGTGATTCCTGAATTTGCCTCCCTCTTTAAGTTTAATTAACTGTTTTTGTTTGTATTTTTACCATCGTTCACTCATTACAAAAGCAATTTCACATCTGCATTCCGATTTCGCAGATAAATTACAATCAAGGCATATATGTATATATATATATATATATATATATATATATATATATATATATATATATATATATATATATATATATATATATATATATATATATATACTGTCACAATAACTCGCTGTTGTTAGATAACGAATGCTAATTTTCATCGACATTTAATTTTTTACGACCATAAGGCTAGGCGCACACGAACGACTTTTCAGTCGGCCGACTAAAAAGTCGGCGTAGAGAAAAAAATCGGACCCATGTTGGTAAATACGACCGCGCACACCAGCCGACTGCACTACGACAGTCGGCCGACTGTCGTGGAGCAGTCGGGACGAGATGGGTCATGCCCGATTTTCCCGCCGACTGCTCAACGACTCAACTGTCGTGGCGTATGGGTAAATGCACGGAAACAAGTTGAGATGCGCACACCGCCGACTGTCGGGCACGATAGTCGGGCATGTCTGCTGTTTTTACTTGGGAAATACTGTTGTTTGGGCGTTTATTCACAATTTTATTTACACGTTTTCGCATAATTTTAGTTTAAATCATAAAGAATATGGTGTGTGTCAATCATTTTTTTTATTCTCTATCAAAAGATATGCAATTTTATAGGTAATGCTATTAAAAATACTAAATAAAAAATACCCCTAAGAACCCATAATTAAGGGCGAGGATTGAAACCCCTAACCATCTCAAAAAGTTTAAGAATTAAATTATCCTTTTAATCTTAATTTTATTAATGAAGATCAAAAATTAAGATTAAGGCTCCGGTCTACCTGAGCCCGAATGCCGCCTCGCGGCCGCGGCCGTAGCGCTAGTCGAGTTTTATGGTTGCAGATGTTTACGGGAATCGTGTTTTAAAATGAACTCATTAAAATAGAGATTGACTCTTATTACTTTATCTAAAAGTATAAAGAAGAATCTCGTCTTCTCTGGTTTTAGAATTTTTAAATAAAAACTCTTTTTTTCAGTTTTTGTCTAAAGTAATCTGTTTTTCTCTAGTGGCGAGTTTTATGGATGCAGAGGTTTACTGGAATCGTGTTTTAAAATTAATCAATAAAGGCAGAGATGGGCTTTGAACTTTTTATAAAAGTACACAGAAAAAACTGTTTTGTTGGCGCAACAAAATTTATTTTGTTGCCGTCGTTTTGTTGAGGTAACCAAATAAATTGGTCAAACCAACAAAACCAATGGTTTGGATCAACAAAAGGGATTTGGTTATAAAATTTGGTATTCCCAACAAAAAATGTTTTGTTGTGGCAACAAAACTTATTTTGTTGCCCTCGTTTTGTTGAGGGAACCAAATAAATTGGTCAAACCAACAAAATCAATGGTTTGGATCAACAAAATGGGTTTGGTTATAAAATTTGGTATTCCCAACCAAATATTTTGTTTACCCACATTGCACTGAATATTTATTTCACGTCAAATAAACGTTCAACGTGAATCAGTAAGTTATTTCACATTTGGGCTAACTTTTTGAGTTTTCACCAAGCTCTGAACGGAGGCCGAGTAAAAAATGGCTAAGTAGTAAATTAGAACCGCTTTTTTCACAGCTCCCGTGGCTCAGGTGGTTAGAGCGTCAGGTCATTGAGTACGAGATTGAGGGTTCGAATCCCGTCACTGATATATACTTTTTGATTTACTTTTTTTATTTATTTACTTTTTTTTAATCTGTTGGTTGGCATAAATGCATTAATTCATGAATTTTTATGTAAAAATAATACTTTTCAATAACTCTGGCCAACAAAATGGTTTTGTTAATTCAACAAAATGTATCAGGATTTTGTTGAAATAACAATATAGCTTTTTGTTGCAATTACAAAAAATTTTTGTTGCTTTAACCAAAAAATTTTAACAAAATTATTTTGTTAGTCCAACAAAAAATATAGTTGTCCCTATTTCAACCAAATTTTTTTGTTGGGACAACAATTTTTTTGTTACCCCAACAAAACAGTTTTTTCAGTGAAAGAGACAGATCTCGTATTCTCTGGTTTAGAAATTTCTAATACAATTTCTAATTTCAGGTAAAACTGACTAAATTCATCTGTTTTTCTCGATGCAAATACAAAATTTTTTTTAGATTATGTTATCTTCTGCTAAATGCAGCCTAGAGCTATAACTAAGGTGTCATATTAAAGAAGAACATCGGTGCTAAATCTTTGTTATACTTTGGTAATTATTTCATCAAAACTAATAGAAAACTTCAGTTAAAAGTCGATAAAAAACAGATCATTTTAGAGAGTTAAAGCAGAAATTAGAAATTTTATTTAAAAATTCTAAAACCAGAGAAGACGAGATCAATCTCTTTACTTTTAGAAAAAGTTAAGAGCCAATCTTGATCTTAATTGGTTAGTTTTAAAACACGATTCCCGTAAACCTCTGCATCTATAAAACTCGCCAATGGAGAAAAACAGATGATCTTAGACAGTTATAACTGAAATTAAAAATTTTATTAAAGAATTCTAAAACCAGAGAAGACGCGATTTATCTTTCTAATTTTAGAATAAGTTAAGAGTCAATCTCTAACTTAATTAGTTATTCCTGTAAACCTCTGCACTGCAGCCATTAAACTCGCCAAGCGCTACGTCCGAGCGGCGGCATTCGGTACCGTAACGTCGTTCGGGCTCAGGTGGAGGGGAGCCTTAAAAAATTCGAATAAGATAAAAAATTATTAGGGTGTTTCTTCAGGGTGGCCAAAATTCGCTCTTCAGCTGATACAGCCATCCTCATCACAGTGTTTTGAAGGGTTATTTTGGGCTGTAGTAATTTTGATATCTCATCGAAGCTGGAAACACTCATTCGTGATTAGCTGAAAAACTTTTCGGGATATTATCGTAGATCAGTGTATAAAAAGTAAAACTGGCCCTTCATATGTCTCGTTAATATGGCTCGCACTGTAAATAGGATGAATCCAGTATTTTCTATTACGCTTTCGTTTTCTAAACCTTAGCATTACCGCACATATGACAGCGGTTTGTGTCTGATCCATCGTGGGAAGACGACTAAACTGTCGTGTGTGTGCGCATCACAGTCAGCGACTGAAAAGTCGGGACGACTTTTGTGTCGTCCTCTCTGACTGCCAGACAGTCTTGCCCAACAGTCGGCCGACTGAAAAGTCGTTCGTGTGCGCCTAGCTGCTACACCTAGTTGTTATAGTCTTTTGTTCAGTTGTGTCGACACAAAAAGTGTCGACCTTTTGGTCGACAGTAAAGTTGTGAATCGGGTTTGGAGTAGGTTATCTAATTAGGAGTGACCGCGGATGCGAAACTCTATGTGGTCAGAGCCGAGCCCGGCGTGCGGAGTTCCGCCTCCACAGTGGACTTTCTAGCTTTGATGTGAATCCGGGAACACTACTTGTGGTCTCTCTCAGCCGTTGCTACAGCCGGTAAAGATTACAACCACATTGTTGAGTGGATATAAGAAATTTAAAAAAATTATTTAAATTGCATATTTTTTATATTACATTACAATCTCGATTATTCAAATGCAAACGAGTTAAAATTATAGTATTTCACCCATTGCATGTACAGCTCCAACTTAAATCATAAATATGAGCATTCAACTTGAAATAAGGCTGGTCTTACTTTCCTCAGTCTTTAAACTGTATAACTTTAAGGTATAACTGGCTGGGTAGCTGAGTGGTTATAGTGCTCGCCTTTGAATCCAAAGGTTGCCGGTTCGATCCTGAGAAAAGTTAGTAGCTTTTTAAAGGTTCGGTTCCGGACCCAGTTACCATTTGTCATTGGGCCATTAATTAATGATGCTTCCAAACAACTGGTCGATGTTAGATAGTAACAAGACTGGGGTTTGGACCGTTCCCCGTCAAAACGTTAAAAAAAAATGCCACTGGCGTAGAAACACAAAATAAACAAAATAAACCTAGCCTACCTAAGCAAAAAAAGCAACAAAAAAACAAAAAAACTAATACAAATTAAACGATAAAATATTATTAATATAAATAGGACTTTAAACCTGATAACTTATATTTCTGTAACTGATTACTGTATTGAGTTTATATTTGGCGTGGGGTGAGAACACGTATGTCGATTTGCATAACGACAACATTTCCAACGTGTTTTTACAACATAGCCTTAGCTAAAATTTTAAGCAAAATCATCAGAAATGATAATACCGTTGTAATCAAAGAAAGATGATCAAGACACTTAAATTTGCTGGACTTAATATTAACTGAGAGACCTTTAGAGGAACTCATAAAGCAGTCTGGTTTGAACAGTAATAGAATGAAACCCTTTGCTACAGTAACAATAGAACAGTATTGCGAACGGAATCGGGCATCGAGCATAATACAATACGCATTGCCGTTGACGCATATTGTGAACTAAGGAACAAAGACCGAGGTACAAAAGGTTACCGAGCAATGCGTAAGTCAACCTACTTCAAACACCGAACACAATTTCAGTTAGTATGCTTACTGAAAATCGTAGCGAGCAAAATACACATTTAAGCATCTAGAGAAGATATATACTTCAAAAAATTATTTTTAGTACTTAAAATATATCTGTGACAGCAAAGATCATACTTTTTAGGGATTGGTTTTCGTCGGAAAATTATTTCCTCAGATTAGCAATTACCGTGTGTTTTATCAAGAGAGAAGGCAAAGTTTGATTCTTGGTTCATCCGTACCCAGAACTCTATATATAGAGTTCTAATTCCGCACCATATCTTTCAATTCCACATACTTAAATGCCGTACAGCATGAAATCTTCCATAATCGGCTCACTGCCTGGCGGTAAAGTTGGAGATTTGAGATAAGAATCGCGGATAAATGTCAAGCTGTTACAGAGAATCGTATGTCTAAAAAAGGAAATAGGGATTTTTCAAATAACTGCTTGACTTGTTAGGGATCAAAGGATAAATTAGATCTGTCTAATCTAAAACGCTGTTGTAATAATGGAACCGTTATGGTAATGTATATACATAAGTCATCTTGTTTGTCATGATTATAAAAGACATACGATCAATTACAAGATTTCAGCTGTCATTTTTTCGATCAAGCGAGTTATGTAAAAAGTAGTATTAAAAATGCTAAAATAGTTTTGTACGGTGCTTATTTAATTTTTAAATTTGTGTAGTTTTACATGTTTTCTACAAATATTAAATTCCATTACGTATCGACTTCATACTACAACACGTATTTGATTTAAAGACTTTATGCATATATTTCTTCAGTTTAAATGACCAGAATAATAGATTTCCATGATTTCAAAATGCAACGGATTAATACAGTAAGCAACTGATGGTCGCAGAACTATCAGGCGAACTACACACAATATATTACCCGTATACTAATGTTATATGAGTCATAATATTCCACCAGAGCATATTAGTGTTTACAGTAAAGTTTCCACCGACAATATTGTTTTTACTTTACAGTTAGACGTAGGCTATACCATAATTTATTTATTCGCAAAATGGAAACTATCGGAAAAATATAAAGGAGAAAACTAAAGATTTTACAACGGAAATTACAAAGTTTCCTGCGACGAAATAGAATTAATATCGCAAAATGATACAGTAAGTTAAAAAGACGAAAATTCAGATATCTTAGTTTCCATCAGAATGAGAGTGTTCTTTAGTTTTGTTGCATCCGACGTCGAGGAACAAAGGACTGCGAGGAGGTGTGTATCTCTATCTTTCCGCTCTAACAGCCACTGTAATAGCTGTACTGCATTACCCGAGCTGGGACATGTTTTGCGTCAATAAACTAACTACATTTGATCAAAAGAAATTTTCACTTTACTTTGAAATTTCGATACGTCGATGAAATTGTGAACGATTCACAAATTCTTTCTTTTATGTCTTTTTTATTAAAGTTAACTGGAAAAATTCATTAATCGACAAAATATAGATTTTTTACAAACGTGAATACATTTTCATCACTCCGTATACGAAAGTGACAACTTGCCGTACAGCTGAGACCTTGGAAAGTAGTCATTTCCCAAACTGTCACCGTCAGCTGATTTTACTGACCTGTACGGAAAGTAATGTTTGTAAACATTACTTTCCGTCCAAGGTAAACAAACTTTTCCGTACAGCAACAATCAGCTGGGTTTAAAACAAATTAAATTTTGAATTCCAGCTTTGTTTACTTTGTCCAATGGCGAAGAATTTACAAAAATAATCCTCCTTTAAAACTTCCACATTTATTGATAATTGCGTCGTGATGAAAAGTATCGTTCACAACTCGTCCGGAAAGCCCAGAAATGGGTCACTTTCCGGACTAGTGGTGAAATATTCTATTTTTCACTTCCACATAGATAAAACGTTAAGTAAGTTAGACGCTTTAGTACATAAGAATAGTGAAGTGACTGGAAACAACTATGATTGGCAGATCAGGAATTCGAGTATTCAATCGAAATGCCTGTCTCAGTAACAAAGCACAGGAATTTACTGAAAATAAACGACAATCGATGAAACTTTCTCCCAAAAATATAAAAAAAAGGCGTTAAAAGCCTCGAAACATTAATGCCTTTATGGCTCAGTAGGATGGCTACCAAGCTGAGCAGCACGAGTTAGACTCTACGCGCGTGTGTGACTTTTAACAACGGACTGCGTTTATCACTAAACGAAAAATTGAATTTTCTCCGCAACTATTTGCCATGGAGCATAAATTAAAAAACTATATTATTTATTTTTGAGCTTGATTTGGTGATAAGTAAAATTTATTTCAAACTAACAGCTATTTTGAAAATCCAAAAAATATTGTTCTTTTTAACATTTTTTGCTCAGTAATTTTTGAACGCGCATTTTTTTGGAGATGCGGGTAGTAACATTTTATTTAGCATTTTAATCTTAACAAACCACAAAATTTGAATAAAAATAGTTAGAGCCGTTCTTTGAGAAGTTTTAAATTTTTAAGTTTTTTTAAGAGCTTTGAACTACCCTTAAAAATAAAAAAATTCAAAAATAAAAAAATCCTTTAATTATAGTGGATTTGGACTTATATGCCAAAATCGGGCAATTGGGACATTCTCTAGCTCCATTTACATCCAAACACACAGACACACACAAACACACACAGACAGACATCACTCTGAAAACCACTTTTTTGGACTCAGGGGGCACCAAAATAATTAAGTCCACCAAAAGCTCAAATTCGAAAATTTTGACAAAAACAATACTTTTTCTATATAGGCTACTACGGTATACGGGGACAAAGTAAAATCAACTGTATACCAAATTAATTTAAACAATTATCTTTTCTTTTTTTAAATTTCTCATTATTGAATAAACCCATTATTAGATAAATATTTTATAAAACATTTATGAAATAGTAATAAAGTGTGAAAATGCGACGTTTCATTTGATTTCCAGCAGAGAATTCACCCAGTGATTTATCGTGGACGACTTTTACGTTATAAATGTAAATGAAAGTCAAGTCAAACTTTTACCCTTGTTCGCTGCTAAATGCAGACTCTCCGCGTTCATTTTCCTTCCTCTTCAAATATGCAAATGACTCAAACAAACGACAAACCTTGGATTCCCGCCCGGTCTCGGCAATACCGCTCTTTGCCACTGTTGTATAACAAAGGCTTTGTGTGAAGAGCTCTCGTACCTGATATATTGTGGTTATTTCGCACATAGAAAACCACCATCCCCGCCGGTAGGAAGCGCCTTTTTTATCAAAGAGTCTCTGAACTTTATATTTGTATGTGAATAGAGTTTAGTTTTTTAGTAAATGACCTAAAATGACGAGTGTTTACACTTCCTTTGCAGTCGGTACACTGAAAGAAATTTTTAGACGTTTTGGCGAAAATTCACCTTCATTTAACGAAACGGAACCCCTAAATTTGGGACGGCGATTTGTCTGGTAACTTTAGCCAAACAAATTTCGCTAAAACCATTTCGGTAGACTACCGAAACGTTTATGCCATAATAGCAGTATTAAATTCGAAGATCTGCATCTACATTATCGCTAGACTAGGGGAACATCAGCCGGCAGAGCGATGGAGCGGTATGGCAACCTTAGCCAAACATTTCGTCTAATTTAGCGATTCGCCAGCAGTTGAGGCAGCGAGCGGTGGTAGCTACTGCAGTTGATCGTTTAGTCTAGTTTAGCGAAATGCTTGCAGCTGAGATAGTGAGCGGTGGTAGTGGCTACTTTAACAGAACGTGTCGTCTAGTTTAGCGAAATGCTAGTCGCTTAATGAAGCCATCTTTGACTTCAGTTCTTGAGGGCCGCCAAGACTTGCTTACACTGCTGTCATGATATTTCTTCTTTGAAAAAGTATTAGGTCGCATTAATTGGGGGGGGGATTGACGATGCTGTATATGTTGATAATTCTTCTTTCAGATCTGTAACAAAAAATATCCATATGTGTAATACATTTTTTGAACATAGACCCACAGAAATGACAAAAAAGAACACACATAATATTATTTTACATTTCTGTGCACATTAAATTGATTAACATCAGTACCACAATAATCCAAACTAATTACAGTTCAATCTTGATAATCAGACACATATGGGGGAAGTCGCCAAAATAATCCCTTCGCCACATGCCCACTTAGAATGTTAGTCTTGTTAGACTTTCATCTCATTCAAAATAAACAAATAGTGCTGTCAGCCAACAAGTTACCAGAAAATATACAAATAGGTACCATAACTTATGTTTCTAGGTTGGTTTGGGAAGTTTGCATCACAACCTAACTTTGGTTTGGGAAATATTGCAACCACAACTTGCAATTCAACCAACTAAATAATAAACTATGTGTAAAAAACCATGTAATGCTCACCTCTGAAATTTGGGATGAATTCCTCCAAACCCCAGGCTTTCAGCAAATCTTCCGTGTCTACATCCATGTTGTCGCCGTCGTCGGTTACGGCTCAACAACTGCCAAAGGGCGAGAGACACAGCTTGTGCGCATGCGCACTTATGGGGGTGGGGCCGAGATTCAAGCATTCGTTTCGCTAACCTGCCTAACTAGACGGTAGGTTTTAGTCTAACGTTACCGATAAATACCTGTCAGAGTCTTAATTTTGTTGGTTCTTATCTTGTTAACTTACCGTTACCTGTCTTGCGGTTCCTGGTGTACGATGACGTTATATTAAAGAGTCTATATTAGATGAAGTATTGATTTGAGTCTCTTAAATTATAATCAGGTTCACCAGGTTGATGTAATTTGAACACTTTCTTTTGATGGCTTTATTTCTCCAACCGCAAGAAACACATTTTTTTCTGATTTAAAAATCCGTTGCTTAAATTTACTGTTACCGTTTCGCTATTATGAACGCATGATTTTAGCGAAAATCACTTCCTTTTTTTAAAGAAACGGTTCCGCTGATTAATAAAATTAGTTTTGGTATTATACTATTATTTCGGCTAAATAAGCGAGAACCCCCTTTAGCGACCCAGTTTCGCTAGAAAATACAGTGTCTTTTTTCTCCGTGTATGATAGTTTTATAAACAACAAGAAGTTGTGTCATATGTTATACAGATAATAATTCTTCTATAATGAAATCATTTTCATTGGTTCGAATAATTAGAATGAAACAAGTTTAATTTTATGATATCTACAACCAAACTAAAAAGATGCAAGGTGGAGTTAAAATTATCACTATTGCTAGACAAATATATACAACGGTTTTAGGAACTGAAATATTGAGGCACCTTTTATAATATAGCCTACAGGGTGAAGCCAGAAATAAAACTCATATAATTAGCTCTTTAGCGGGTTTCCCAACACATCTTTTATAACAAATAATTCAGTTTTTTTTTTTTAATCTTTAAGTTCTTCTGGTTCTGTCATTGTTTAAACACAATGTTGTCTTCACACACAATACAACAAAAGAACGATCTTATTTTTGCAAACTACGTGAATATTATTGGTTTTCATACATCCCTCTAAGTATTATAAAGTTTATAAAACAATAAATTGCTACGGTACTATTGAAAAAAGTTTTCAGTGTTTCTACATTAAGAACCGAAAAACAATATTGAAGGGTTAACGCTATGAACGAATAAGAATAAAAACTAAGTAGAATTTTATTGGAATATATTGAAAATTTCATGGTTTCCTGTTCTTAAGTATAAATTATCTTTTTCCTTTGGATTAAAATATTAAGCTATGGACTAAGCCAAAAAGTATATAAGTTTAGGGACACGTACTAAAACTATCTTGGGATATCTTGGGCATAGGATATACAAAATATGTTGATACACGAAAAACAAAACGGAGAAACATGTTAGAACGAATGAATGGAGACAAAACGCAAATAAATATACTAAACCACAAAATCACATGAGGTTTACAGTGTCTCTTGTATAGGTTTACAAGCAGAGACTACCACAGACAAGCGTGAATAATCCCAATGGCAGACCGGCACATATCCCGTGTTGACCTACTTCTGAAGTAGCACTTCAATAAATCAGTTATTACGGGTAAATCTTTGTAAATTGGTTTGTTATTTGTAAACAAATACATCCCCGCTTATTAACGGGCCACCGAGTTTAATAAGAGCGATACAATTTCCCGAGAGACAAGTCACAGTGTGTTTACCCGGCGAGTTGTGGCTATGTTTATGTTCTACAATTTCCACTAAGTGCAACAAGAGCTTCGACCTACTGACGTTGTTTATCTGTGAACTTTTCGGAAAAAAATCTGTACTGTTAGAAAAAATAGAGGTAGTCTTGATCAAAAAATTGTCATAGTGGAATTAAAATTGATCCCAGTAAAAAAGGAAAGTAAAAAATGTGTTTAGTTCACACTAACATTTGGCAAAGTTAAGGAGAAATATTCGCGTTTTCAATAAATTTATCACTAAAATGGAAGGTTTTCCTCTATTTCTCAAAAAGTACTCAAGTATTTTATGAGATTTCACGCCTGAATTTGCGTTAACGCGGAAGCATACAAAATGGAAGTATAATGTCTTGTATTAAAAAAAATTATAAACCAGAACATAACAAATAATAAAATAATTTTTATTTTAAGATAGGGCCTAGATGAAAAATTATAATTTATCTTGATTAATGAATCTTAAGCTGAGAAAATATATTTTTTTTATATACCGTATATTACTAAAAGCGCAAATAAGGCATTGAAAAAATATGTTTTGTTAAAGTATACGACTAGGGATACACTTAACCAATATAATTTAAACATATTCAATTTGAGTATGACGAAATCTGTTAGGCCTATATATAGTTCAAGCTTCTGTGTTCAGATTTAAACTTTTTTAGGAATAAAGTCGTTCGTCTAGATTTTCCAACTGAGAAATCACCAGATAAATCAATCGCTATTAATTAAACTGTTTAATTAAGTTAATTTGTTAACATGGCTGTCCACAGGCGGAATACACATTCGCTTCGTTCATCCAACCTTCGTCTACCAAAAGTATCATTCGCCCGTTCGGTTCCACTGCGCGCCCTGTAAAATGAATGGATTAACTGATTGAATTGCCCGTTCAACCGACGTTGAATGCACACAATCAATAAATAAACTAATTTCTGACGTAACCTCCAAATATTCGTTTCAATAAATAATTACAGAATTCTTTCTCGTTTTAGGCTATTTCCAATCGAACTGCGTCTAACACATTGTTATTAAAATATGTATGATTATTTTTATTTATTGTTATTTAATATTTAAAATACCAGTGACTAAATTAAAAATACCTCGCAAAATTAAATATTGTTTGCTTGAAAACACTCGCCATCGAGCATTAATAAGTCGGCAATTTTTAGAAGCCTAACATGGCAAGCAAACTTTTGTCCGTAAATATTATATCTATGCTCCTGTATTTCACAGAGTAATAAAGGGTCCAATCTAAGGGTAGTTTCATTCTAGAGCAAGAGTCAAGACGAGGAAAGAATTGTTTCGGTGAATAATTCGTATATTTCACACACATACAATTCCGCGCGGTGATATCCCTCGAGCTTTTCCTCAAACGTCCTCTTCACATAATCACACAAACGAACCCGCCGGGGCCCCGGGAATCTATTACTCCCGTTCTTTTATTCCGCGAGTAATTGGAACTGGGAATAGAATTCTGGCAGGAGCAAACCACAAAAGGGAATTCTGGCAGGGAATAGGCCCACATACTGGCTAAAACATTGACTGCATAGGGACTCAGCCATACAAAGACCTGTCGAACAATACGCAAACAAAAGCGAACAATTTTGTTACTAAAACAATGTTGTTACTTGACCAATAACTGTTACTGAGAGAAGGAAATGGGGAACACTATGTAAAATTACGAGAGATCAATTGTAAAAGCATTTGAATTATAGTGTATGGGTTGTTATAGAAACCAAGGTGATTAAATACCAAATACAAATAATTTTATTTATTTATTTATAAACGAGTGATCTAGTTTTTAGTACAAATTAACATTCTTGAATGAGTCTAAAAAGAGCTACACGTGATCCTAATTACAAATTACAAATTATTTATTGCATAAACACAACATGTTGTCGTTGGGCAATGTTTTAAAAAAACAATAATTTTGATAGTTTTTTACTTATACTATTGGAGTTAACAAATTTAGGTGATATGCATTTATAATTTTTTTTTACATTATTAATTTTCTTACATTTTAAAGGCACAAAAAATATGACTAAAATACATTTTCTCAATTTTCATTGTTTATTTCTCAAAATTTAGATATTCGTTTACTGAATAAAAGCATTCCCTGTGAAGAAAATTTCCAATTTCTTTTTTTATCTTTCTTTCATCATTTATATGTTTAATTTTGTTGGGTAAAGAATTAAAAAGTTTTATACTCATGTAAAATGGAGAATTTTGAAAGAGATTTGAATGGTGAGCTGGATAATGAAAGTTTATATATTTATGTCTGGTATTAAATTTATGATCATTATTTAAATCTTTAATATCAATTTTACTATTGAAGATATTCATAATACTTTTGAAAATGAATAAAGAGGGTAATGGCAGTATATTTAACTTTTGAAATAGCGATTTACAATGGGTTCTAGGATGTTTTTTACACATTACTCTCACCATTTTCTTTTGCAATTTAAATATTTGTTTACTTTCAAATGAATTCCTCCACAATTCAATTCCATAAATTATTCTTGAATGAAAATAGGCGAAATAAATCATTTTTAGGGTTTTTAAGTCGGTTATATTGGACAAAAAATGAATAGCGTAAAATGCTTTATGTAATTTTTTTAGAAGAAATGAAATATGAGACTTCCATTTCAAATTGTTGTCTAATTGTAAGCCTAAAAAATTTGTATTTTCTACTGTTTTTATTGACTGGAAATTATTTAAAGTGATTTGTTTTGTGTTACGATTTATGAATTGCAAAAATTGTGTCTTATTTTGGTTTAA
Source organism: Neoaliturus tenellus (assembly GCA_030545055.2). NCBI lineage: Eukaryota > Metazoa > Arthropoda > Insecta > Hemiptera > Cicadellidae > Neoaliturus > Neoaliturus tenellus. Next base: position 58,933,764 of record CM061537.1, on the reverse strand, counting down.
CTTAAGTCCATTTATTGTAAACCATTCTTCTAATTGATTTAAATTATAGTCAATTATGTTTTGTAAGTTGCTAATGTCAGAGTCTGAGCATAATAAAGAGGTGTCATCAGCATATATAAAATCACCTCTAATTCTTAATGTATGCAATAGACCAGTCTAGACCAGGCCTTCGCATGCGTCCGCGCCGTCCGTTCCGTCGCCGGTACCGGTCAAAATGTTTGTTAAGTGTTTTTCGTTAGTGTTCGTGTATCGTGTAAATGTATGTTCTCTGATTTTTAATGATTTGACGAATTCAGTTGAATGAAATTTTGAGTCCTTGACACCTGAAGAAGATTCCCCTGGAGTCGAAACTGCAGTAGTATCTAACTACGCTAGAATCACACGACAGTTGAGGTATTTAAACCATTTAAATAAACTAACTGATGTAAAGCATTAGCTGCCGACGTTGTGCATAATCGAGTTGCCGATATGCATATTGCATATTATGCTGCAACATTTGCATATCGGCGTTAACTGCAGCTCCGCCGGAGACGCTACCTGTCTGACCTCAATCACTGCACTCCCACCCGGCCTAGATACACTCCAGATGAGGTACTTCACTGGACTAGTGAACTTGGCACTAATGTCGATGGATATTTAGTTCGATTCTACCAAACGTGATTATGTTAAAGCGATAATACAAAAATATTTTGCAAGGCTGAAACATATTTTTCAGGAATAATTTGTAATTATCAATCTACATTTGCGTTTAGAAACTTTAAAAAACCATCCAAGACATGTCAATTTTGCGAATTCATCAGCTTTCAAGGAATTAATTTATTTAATGATTACCTACGATAAATACAATGAGTCAAAATTACTAAATACAAATAATCAATAATTATTATCCTATACTATAATACGATTAAGGAATATTTGTATGTATGTATGTGTGTATGTATATGCTCACAGGATCTCAAAAACGGCTCTAACGATTTTCTGCATAACTTTGCAAATAACTTAATTCTGGTATATCTACAGGTCTCTCTACACCAGGAGAAATCGTATTTTAATACAGGCCTAATCGTTAATTGGAATTTTAAAATGTTTAACATTGTTCTTATGGAGGTGTTCCAGTGTAAACATGTGCTTTGCATTGTAGCCATCATTTTTAAACCGTATTTTGTACTGGTAGTTATGAATATTTATAAAAATGAATGTAAAGTAAAAGGATAAAACAACTAAGCAATTTGTAGAAATGCAACTTAAATCAAAAAATAATAATTATAAGTAACAATATTATTAAATTAGCTGTTTTAAAACCAAAGAATATAATCCTCGTGTTGCATATTCAATAAGTGTTTAACAAATATACACAAGAGTGCAACACCCGTGGGAATACATCAAAACAGTCTGAAAGGCGAGTGAGCGGAGCGAACTAGCTCGTCTTGAATATAAACAATCCTTTTTGCACTTGGAATTTAGCGCACCGTATGTTACTGATATTACTACAAAGAATTGTTTAAGATTACAAAGCAAATGCTTGGTCCCCATCGACTTAATTTTAACTGTGTAAATATTGAAAATTGAAAATAATTGGATAGGCCCTAAGATTGACTACAATTGTGAAAGGTTGAAAAGACAGTGATGCGTACACGTGAGTCATAGAGTTTATAAAATGCACGCAATACTTCACCGTCGATTAACCATATACAAAGCGACTATTATAGATTTTATGGAAAGATATAAAATATACAACACCCGTTCATCTCCCACACATTCAAATCTCACAATCAATGGAAATGTTTAAAATGCAAAATTCTATCATAAGGAAACTAGACACTTGCGGTTCAGTAATACCAATAATATAACCTATCCTTAGCTAAATGTTACTTTCCCATCAATTGCGTTTCTCATTTGAACCGCTCGCAATTTCATCAAACGAATGGAAAACACCGCTCTCGGGCAGCCGTAACCATCAAACCCGCAGAGAAAGACCGGGAAATAATAAACCCTGATGAAGATTGGTATTAGCAGACCGACCGGTGAAAGTAAAAATAAATAAGAACCAGTTTGGAGTTTCGGCCGTAAAACCGACAGTTGCAATAACAATGGGTCGCAATAACACTTAACACACGCGGATCGACTTTCCTTTCCATTTCCCGGGTCCATTGTGCTTTGTGCTGTAAACAGCTTACCGACCGTCACCGTCGATACTGATACTGACCGCGCCGAACGCTCGGAAGGCATTGTGGGTAATCGTGGCGAGACGTTACGGATAATCCACCGAGTATAATCGCAATATCACAACACCTCACGGTGCCGCCGTTACTCCATGGCGGCCGCTATACAAAATTATAACGGGGTGCGCCATCTTGTTCTTTGTCGAGCAAACGTCACGTTGGCATTTACCGTTACTGAAGAATATCCCAGATTCGTTATTGATATAGATTGTAAAGAGGTTGATTTACTCCTTTAACTTTTGTTAAAAACAAAATTTTTATTTGATTTCTGCAATTTGGAAAGATAGTTATGGCTAACGTGTATGTTAATTAAAACGATTCACTTTGGTGCATCGATCGGTTTTTACAAAACCGATGTTGAAAATCTAGAACAACGATTTTGAAATGCAGTCCCGAGCCGCACACCTTGCTGACGTCACGTTTGAAAAACATTTACAAATATCACTAATTACGAGATTTATATAGCCATCCATAAATCTTGCCACTGACTAATAAAAAAAATATTAAAACAATATTGTAAGGATGACGATGAGCTTGTTCGCTTTGATCACTGATCACTGGGATTGCTCGTTGGCTTTGTTCAACCGCCTCTCAGAACAGTACAAGCCTTTAATGCAAAATGTCGAGGTTCAACATCAAGGACTTTTGCGCTGTGCAGTGATAACAAATAACAACAGCTTTAATTTTTACGGAGAGTTTGGACTATTTAGTCCACTCTTTCATGCAACCTCAGTTGAAAATGCAATAATATGGTGATTACAATAATAAAACAAATTAAAAGAAGTCTTAAAATATTAAAGCCATAATAGGTTATAACTAACGATATCGTATAAAAATGCAATCGAATTGCGTTTAAAACAACTACGGTATCAAATTTTAAAAGGTTAGTTTTAAATACAATTTTAAAAAGTATACCAACACAGTTTATCTATGTTATATGTGATACTTTATTTGAGATATGCAAGTGATTTGTAATGTGTTCAAACCTATTAAGTGCGCTTATTACGTGCGCTTTTACATTGTGCTTGTAAAACATTTTACCAATGTAGAGTGGAGATGTTATAGTTTTAACGTGTAGTAGAATCTCTCTTAACCGACTCCTACGGGACCGGTCTATCGTACTGTATAACGAAAAAGGTCGGTCAAACCGTTAAACCGTATAATACTGGAATAATTCCTGGCGTGGAGGGGGGGGGGGGGGGGTGACTAGGACAGTCAGTATGACACCGAACGCAATACACGCCACTCCCGGGGCAGTCTATACTGCACCCGCAGGCGCGTCGTTATCTCAAGAAAATTAGAATTGTAATTTTGAAAGTCCGTTCTCAGCTGATAATTATATTTTAAAATGAACTTAAAGTAGTTTGGGCTGTCCGAAAAAAAAATATTTCAAACCTTTACTAGCTGTTTCCCGTCACGCTTCGCCCGTGATTGAATTTATTTTAAATATAGGCTAATTTTTATTGAATTTGTTTTTTAGCAACCAATAAAAATAGATAAAATAGATATTTTCAGATTTTTTCAAACTATTGTTTGCCCTCTGGGTCAGAGCCCTGCAGATTTGCACCTAACCTTCCATGAATAATAACTGAAAAACATCTTGCTACAGCCACCTTTCAGTTCATTACAATGCTCTTAATTTATAAGTAACTTATGTAATACTGTAAAAAAGTATAGACATATTACTTGGAAATGATCTTTTGGCTAGTAGTGCAGTCAGCAATGTAAACCATACTACACGGGTTTTGGGCAAAACATGGCTTTGCATTCCCCTGTTCCGGACTCTGTTTTTCAAGCGATTTTCTTGAAACTTGGCCGTTATTTAATTGAATTGTTACATTAAAGCTTTCTATTAAATTTAAAATATAACTTTTAGTGACGTAGAAAAGTACCTATTTAACTAATTTACTTCGGTCTTATTGTAAGATTTGTTGTACTATACAATTTATCAAAATTGATATAACCTACCCTGAGTGCTCACTAGGGCACATTACCAGAATATTGTTCCAAATTTTCCCTTTTAAGATAAATTTTTCAATAGGCCAGCAGTGAAGGTGGTTATGAGCAAGATGTTGCTGAAGGAGAAGGGATTGCACAGATGTCCCCGTGATTGACAACAAGTGCAGCTCATTACTGGGGAATATTGTGGCTTGAGTGGCAATTCATACAGTAACCTACATTCGAACCTGTGCTAACATCCTCCCAGGGTCTCATGCAAAACAGTATAGGGCCCACCAGTAACATAGCACATAAAATCCTGTGTATTAATTGTAAATCCTAAGAAATTAAGAAATACAATACTGGTACCCTCTGGGATTCAACTGGTTTGTTAGGCTAAATGTTGAGAGTTACGTAAACATTTGGAAGAAAATTAGAAATCTGCTTTTAAAAAAGATATGGGAAGTGTAAATTGCTGTTGACAATTAATAACCATAACTGTAAATTTAATATTTTGAAAAATAAATTGTACAATAAATAATAATGGGGTCGCTGCGTGAGCACAAACACAATCATACAACTAAGAAAACAAAATGGAGGCAAATAATGACTACAAGTGGTTCATTGTGGTATAGAATAAATATCGAGGCTTTTAAATTTTTTTATGTAGAGGCAGTTTATAAAATAGGCTACTAAAATGTGTCAGAAACCCAAATAGAAATTCTGACTATATTTAAAAATCATTAAAAAAATATTTTAAACATAACCATAGAGGTGTCAATTAAATTTATCGGGGCATCTGGAAATCATCGGGCTAAAACGAACATAGAAGTAAAAAACTATCTGAGATTAACTGTTGAATTTTTAGTCAGGAAACCATAACTAAAAAATTAACCTTAAGATTGAGGCAGCAGGTATGTGAGGAAGAGTAGGCGGCTATAATCTTTATATCCACTAGTTAAAGTCACATTTGATACTGTCTAGAAGATTAAAATACAATGGCAGTGAAGACGTGGTAATTCAAGTTTACTACATAGACATAAAGGCACTCTATCCTTAGATATAGTGGACTTTTGTGAATAAAACCTAAAAATTCAGCTAAATTATTCAAAATTCTTAATACCCCCGTCGCAGCAGACCTGCGTACTCAGCGAATTTCCAAAGAATTATTGTTTCAACATCAAAGAACTTTGTGGCTCTCTTATATAATTAATAATCTTTACAAGGAAATATATATAATATATTTAATGGCATTATATTTCTGAGTAAATTATTTTTATTTAATAATTTATAATTTAATATCTATATTGCAATAAATGGCTTTTTTAACAGTAATAAAAGTGCATATCCAAAGCACAGTATCTAGAATATATATAGGCAAACGGTAGGTGACACCAACAGCTGATTGAAGAGGTCCTGCCGTACTGCCTGCCCCGTTGACGTCATAATGTTTACATTCACGTAGAAGTTCAATCAGCTCAACTAACCTCAACTGAGTTTTTAATGAACATTAAATTGGTTTATAGTAGTAGTTATAATTTCAATTAAACTGCTTCTTTTAGCAATTTAACACCTTAAATGTGGTATAGATTTCAAATCATTGAAAACAATAAAATATAAGATATTTAAATCTTTAGGGGCAAAACATTATTCCTTGGATTAGAGCCACAATCTAGGCTATTGGTATCTTGCTATATTCATGGGAAGAAATTTAGTTCCGTTCTTTATTAATTTACACCTTTTTCTCCTAACTTTAATTTATAAAGGTAAAGGTACCTCTAGCATTTTTCCAGTTCTGAGGTTTAGACCGGCAGAGTTAGACATAGCTAGCTAGCATAGACCAACCAAAATGAATGCTAGTTTGAAAAAAATTGCATTTAAAAATAAAACTCACCAAGGTTTTTGTTTATGTTAATATTCAAAATACATTTTACTAATAAGAGTGGTTAGCATTAGATTTGTATAAGTCTACTTTATAGACAAGTAAGATATACTCTTAGGAGACCATTTACATAAGATCTTAGAAGCACCTTAGAAGGGTGCTTAGCCTTTCCTGTAGGCCTATTTTGTTGTTTTTGGAAGTCATACCGGTATTATAATTCATGTCTTTTCTTAAAATTAGCTTATAAGACTAGCCTTTTATTTAAACATTTCCCTAGCCTGACGGATAGGGACAAGGACCTCGGCTCAAGAGGTCACAAGTTCGGTTCCGGGATGTCCATTTTATGGGTTTGCACCGCTTTAAGTTAAAAGCATTAAATTCGCAATGCACATTCCTCATTCAGTTAAAAAATTGAAAATTGCAATCATTGAAATTAAGGGAAATTAATATAAACTTAGGCTACCGTACCGCGATTCTATTTAAAAATATGAATAAAAATTAACTTAGGCTTTCTTAATTTAGCATGGGATCAAACTTTTTTTAAATTAGTTCAATGCAGTTCTATGGAGTATACACCTAAGTCTAGGCATACTTTCTAGCTACTTTGGTAAGCCATAGACTAGGCCTATATAATAGGGTAGTAGGCCTATGGTAAGAAACTGGTTAAAAGCAGACCCAGTATAAGCTTTAAACACTTTTTATCCTAAACACTTTTTATCCTTTTTAGCTAACCCCAATATCACTTAATGTCATACAAATACCTATAGGCCTAATCGTAACAAATGTATACCGGTATATCAAATAAATTGATTGACCTTTTCAATAGATAGGCCCTATTATGGTTGGCTTTAAACCTAACTTACATCTAGGCCTAGTCCAAACTTATTTTGTTTAATTTTAACTTATATAATTGAGTCACAATATAGTACTTAATGTAAAAGCCTTGTTTAAAAATTGTAGGATTATAGGCCTAACCATTGTAAATTTAAACATATCCCATAAAATATTGTTGTATTGTGTTGGATTTTTATATCCTAATGTCGTATGTAACTTAATTTATAATTGCAATACATTTTAAAAGTCAACACAATAATTAGTGTTTTTTGTGTTTTTCAATTGCTGTAATTTCTCTTAGAGTTGGCCTATAAAAAATTTAACAAACCTATCAACACAGGAGAATACAGCAATTAAACCAAGTTAGTCGGTACTCCTTGATATTGTATACCCATCCGTACATGTTCCATGAAGAATAGGCCTACAACGGCGTCGTGAAGTTAGCCTACCCATACCAGCCTACCCACAATTTCCAGTGTCATTTGTTAGTTCCGTGTTAGTTCCCGTTAGTTCCGTTCAAAATTTCGTTAGTTCCAAAGAAATAATGGCGTAAATTGGTAAAACCAATGGGTAGGCCAACTTCACACTTAGCCTACCCATATCGTGAATTGGCTTTAAAAGTGTATCAATCGTTAGTTCTTTGTTAGTTCTCGTTAGTTCCATAACAATTTTCGTTAGTTCCAACCATAAAGTGCATATAAATTACATATTTGTTCTTTAAATTGGGGCGGGCTAACTTCACGCTAGCCTACCCATATCATGAATTGGCTTTAAAATGAAATCAATCGTTAGTTCTTTGTTAGTTCTCGTTAGTTCCGTAAAAATTTTCGTTAGTTCCAACCATAGAGTGCATATAAATTACATATTTCGTTGTTCTTTAAATTGGGGCGGGCTAACTTCACGCTAGCCTACCCATATCATGAATTGGCTTTAAAATGGTATCAATCGTTAGTTCTTTGTTAGTTCTCGTTAGTTCCGTAAAAATTTTCGTTAGTTCCAACCATAAAGTGCATATAAATGACATATTTCGTTGTTCTTAAAATTGGGGCGGGCTAACTTCACGCTAGCCTACCCATATCATGAATTGGCTTTAAAATGAAATCAATCGTTAGTTCTTTGTTAGTTCTCGTTAGTTCCATAAAAATTTTCGTTAGTTCCAACCATAAAGTGCATATAAATTACATATTTGTTCTTTAAATTGGGGCGGGCTAACTTCACGCTAGCCTACCCATATCATGAATTGGCTTTAAAATGGTATCAATCGTTAGTTCTTTGTTAGTCCTCGTTCGTTAGTTCCGTAAAAATTTTCGTTAGTTCCAACCATAAAGTGCATATAAATTACATATTTGTTCTTTAAATTGGGGCGGGCTAACTTCACGCTAGCCTACCCATATCATGAATTGGCTTTAAAATGAAATCAATCGTTAGTTCTTTGTTAGTTCTCGTTAGTTCCGTAAAAATTTTCGTTAGTTCCAACCATAGAGTGCATATAAATTACATATTTCGTTGTTCTTTAAATTGTTCTTTAAATTTTTGAAATGACCTATCGTAATGTTAGCCCGCCCCAATTTAAAGAACAACGAAATACGTAATTTATATGCACTTTATGGTTGGAACTAACGAAAATTTTTACGGAACTAACGAGAACTAACAAAGAACTAACGATTGATACACTATTAAAGCCAATTCATGATATGGGTAGGCTAGCGTGAAGTTAGCCGCCCCAATTTAAAGAACAACGAAATATGTCATTTATATGCACTTTATGGTTGGAACTAACGAAAATTTTTACGGAACTAACGAGAACTAACAAAGAACTAACGATTGATACCATTTTAAAGCCAATTCATGATATGGGTAGGCTAGCGTGAAGTTAGCCCGCCCCAATTTAAAGAACAACGAAATATGTAATTTATATGCACTTTATGGTTGGAACTAACGAAAATTTTTACGGAACTAACGAGAACTAACAAAGAACTAACGATTGATTTCATTTTAAAGCCAATTCATGATATGGGTAGGCTAGCGTGAAGTTAGCCGACCAATTTAAAGAACAACGAAATATGTAATTTATATGCACTTTATGGTTGGAACTAACGAAAATTTTTACGGAACTAACGAGAACTAACAAAGAACAAAGATTGATACACTTTTAAAGCCAATTCATGATATGGGTAGGCTAGAGTGAAGTTAGCCCGCCCCAGTTTAAAGAACAACGAAATATGTAATTTATATGCACTCTATGGTTGGAACTAACAAAAATTTTTACGGAACTAACGAGAGCTAACAAAGAACTAACGATGATACACTTTTAAAGCCAATTCATGATATGGGTAGGCTAGCGTGAAGTTAGCCCGCCCCAATTTAAAGAACAACGAAATATGTAATTTATATGCACTTTATGGTTGGAACTAACGAAACTTTTTACGGAACTAACGAGAACTAACAAAGAACTAACGATTGATACCATTTTAAAGCCAATTCATGATATGGGTAGGCTAGCGTGAAGTTAGCCCGCCCCAATTTAAAGAACAACGAAATATGTCATTTATATGCACTTTATGGTTGGAACTAACGAAAATTTTTACGGAACTAACGAGGACTAACAAAGAACTAACGATTGATACCATTTTAAAGCCAATTCATGATATGGGTAGGCTAGCGTGAAGTTAGCCCGCCCCAATTTAAAGAACAAATATTAATTTATATGCACTTTATGGTTGGAACTAACGAAAATTTTTATGGAACTAACGAGAACTAACAAAGAACTAACGATTGATACACTTTTAAAGCCAATTCATGATTATGGGTAGGCTAAGTGTGAAGTTGGCCTACCCATTGGTTTTACCAATATACGCCATTATTTCTTTGGAACTAACGAAATTTTTAACGGAACTAACGAGAACTAACACGGAACTAACAAATGACACTGGAAATTGTGGGTAGGCTGATATGGGTAGGCTAACTTCACAACGCCCAAAGTGGGATCAATTTTTTTTTAAGGTGACAATCCCTAATGCAAATTTTTAATTTCTTCTTCGAATAGACACTTACGGGAGGTACGAGCGTACTCCTAGTAATCATCCTGTGTA
>CM061537.1:58872361-58923773 GCA_030545055.2 Neoaliturus tenellus | reverse complement strand
TTGTAGAATAAATACCCTTGAAATCAGGCCATTACGTTTACGGTTTACACTACCAAACAACTATACTTGTCACAGTTAACAGGTGTGTAAAAAAGAATGGTTAATGTTTTTATATTTGTTTACCTTTTATTGTTAGGGTCTATTTTGTTACCAAAGTGGCAGCCCATAAGAAAATGTTCAAAATAATAAAAAATTTAAACTTAATTTTAGACAAAATCATGTTTTTCTGGGGTTGAGACCGTTTATAAACTTTTTTGGGCCAAAACTCTCATAAATGTGCTCTTACCCGCTAGATTTTGAGATCGTGGAAAATACATCGCCATGGACACTGCTCGCACTATAATATGGGATTTGGAATAAAGACTTGCGTAATGTCAACTCATCTAATGCCCTTATTTATCCCAGCTGAGCCAACACGGTGGGCTGTAGAGTGGGGGAAGAGAGAGAGGGAGAGAGTAGAGCAAACACACCGCACCCCGATCGCGACGATCATGGTGAATTTTGACAATCGCAGATGAAGTAGAGAGCCCGCTGCCTCCCACCGCTCTCCACTAGTGCTTGCACTTTCGCCCAACGATCAGAGTAAATATATATTTAGTGACACTTTCCTTGCCCGTCTGATATGAAAATAATAAATAGGCCATGACCGTTCCAGACACAAAATAAGGCTTTCTAAGGATTACCTTCGACATTCTTTCCGTGTAAAACTAACATGAGGTTCTAATATAATGTAAAACAGTGAGATTTTAAATTAAATTTTCTGTAAAATTAACATCTGCATGGAAATTGACTTAAGCCTTTCTAGCTTCGTATAGGTATTCAACTTGCATTTAAAGACAAAAGGCTATGAAATTACTGAATCAAGATTATATTAAGCAAGACATTGTTGAGGACATGAAAATAGATAAATTTATTTTTTGTTAGTATGCAGGCTTACCTTTTTTAGCAATGAAAAACATTATAAAATTGAAATCTACAAATCGAACCGTTGTGATTCAAAATCATGATAAATTGTGGAAAACAGTTATACAACTAGTAAATAGGTTTTCCATCACTCTCGTATGGCCCTCTTACTTTAATGACTACATAGAAGCATAATATTAGCGAGCTAATCACTATTAGCAAGAGAGAAGACCACGGAATCGGCCGCGATCCTATCGGGCCGCTCATTAGCATGCGGTGCAGAGGAGGAGAGATAGAGGGGTCGATAGTGGTCGGATATACTGTATCTAAATCTTATTACCAGCCTTTACGATCTGCGATTAAACACAGTTGTTTGATTATTACCTGGTTAATCTAACAATAATGTAACAATAGATTCTGTATAACCAAAGCAATCATCAATAATCAGAGTAGCAATATTAAAGCTTGTCATAATAGAAATATTAATTGTCAGATGATCAATGATGATCGTTCTAGCAATATTCGATGATCAGACCAGCAAAAATCATTGAGCCGACCAGCAATTCATAATGGTTAGAGCAGGGGATTTTCATGCCCAAATGATTAAGTTTGTTCAGATAAGATCGATAACGGTTATATAGGGGAAGGTCGGCTAGTATCGGACAGCGGGTAGTATCGGACAAACGCTGTTTCCAGCTTTTGCCGCTAGAGACAGCACTGACTAGGACATCAGCAAAAGCACCAAGGAGAAAGACTATGTGAGCGCCATTATGCGTTTCGTACCTCAACAATCGTCTGCGCTGTGACATTTCTTTTTCTTTTTGTGACAATTTCTGTGCACGTATGTAAGTTTGAGACATCAATGTGCTAAACTGAGTAAATACTTTTATGATTCAATCCCACTATTTGATAGTAAAGAGGCTTTACTTTGTTATGTAGGTGAATGGTTATTTTAGTTTGGTTATTATGGAAGTGGTGGTCAAAATGGCGGACCATGTCAGTCGGGTAGTATCGGACAAGCTCGCGTCGGGTAGTATCGGACAGAATGGATAGGTTGTAAATTGTTGAAATAATTGTAAAAAATTTAACGTAATCAATAATTAAATCCCATTATTTATTTTTAGGTTTTCGAACATCATTAGAGAAAATTAACAAAATAAAAAACCAAAGATAGACTTAAAAATGTAAATAATGGACCAAGGCCTTCAAAGGAGGAAAATAAGAAAGTTTTGAAAAAGGCAAAAGACATAAATGTAAAAAAATTACAAAAAGGCAAATACAGCTTGAAGAAAGAAGTAGGTCTGAAACATATTGCATTATTTTCGATGAGACATTTCAATAAAACTGGATACAATGTTCACATTGAAAGGGTTGGCCTCCCGAAAACTGTGCTCAGCTTGAGGACAGCCATCTCTATTATAAGTGTATGATATTTGTGTTGGGCACGAAGCAAAGAAGAAAAGACTTTAATGGAAACACTAACGATGTTTTGAGCCAAAGTGATCTTAATTTTGTGACTTTGAAACTCAATTTCTTTTATTTAGACTTAAGTTTATCAGCTAAAAAACTGATAGTGAAAACCAATTTTTTTTATACTTATAGTTAAGTTTTTTTATAGTGTTGAAACAATTTGTAACGATAAAAGTGTGTTTTCAGGCTGCAAGTAGTTTTATTTTAGCTACAAGCAGTTGTATTTAACCTTGTCCGATACTACCCTCCAAAAATCAAATGGGCCCAAAAGTAAGGGTTAGAAAAAGGTGGAAAAGTTATACATTCATTCAAACTATAATCTATAATATATACAGCCCCATGTGTAACTGACTGACTGACTCACTCACTTATATGGGATACGAATTTCTAACGTATCTATTTAAGCTAGAGACTTGAAATTTGGCATACATCTAGCCTGAATGGTTAATGCTAAGTGTAAAATCTTAAACTTGCAAATTTTTAGTTTTAACCTACTAAAAAAAAATTCAAAATGGCGGATTTCCAAAATTGTAATTTTACTTTTTTTGCTGTAGCGCCCAAACGCTTCGTCCTATCTAAAATCTGAGAACAATACTACGATAGGGAATTTAATTTTCTACAATTTTGGTCCTTTAACTTTTTATCGTATCTCGCACCGTTAAGCCTCCAGAGCGTTTTTAATGAAATGCCGTTTTCGGTTTTCGGGCTCTAGTGACTAAGCCGATGGTTGTAAAATTATTTCGATAGATCTTTTTAATATCTACAAATCTTCCCCTTATATATTTTGCCGTATCTCTACTCGTTTACTCACAAAAGTCATTTTTCACTTTTTCCGGATTTTGTGAACATAAGTAGTGGGAAAACACCGGTTCTGGGACACTAGAGAAATCGTAATTTTAGTATTTCAGCTTTAGCTGCCAAATGTATCTCTTCTCGTTTACTTAAATTTTTTTTTCTTTTTTCGGATCTTGTGAACGTAAGTAGTGGGAAAATACCGGTTCTGGTCCACTAGAGAAATCGTAATTTTAGTATTTCAGCTCTAGTGGCCTAACGGTTAGTCTAATCTTAAATCTGAGAGCAATAGTACGATAGGGAATTGGATGATCTACAGTTTTTGTCCTTTGACTTTTTGTCGTACATCGCACCGTTAACGCTCCAAACAGATTTTTGCGAAATTTATATTTAGTTTTAGGGCCCTAGCGACTAAATGGTTTGTCCTACAAAATGTTTAAATCACAACTTTTATAGGTATTTTTAATATCTACAATTTTGATTCTGACATACTTTGCCGTATCTCTTTCCGTTTACTCTCAAAATACATTTTTCACTTTTTCTCAGATGCCTGAAATTTAGCTACACACACATACCATGAGCATTAAATATAAAAGAAAAGTATCAATTTAAGCTTTAAATATCAAGATAATATCTTAAAAGTTTTAGACTTCCTGAACTATTAAACCAAGTCAGCGAAGATAAGGATAGAGTTTTGGGTGGAGGCCTCAATTAGCCTGTTCAGTTCTTAAGACTTAGAACAATTAACGAATTCGGGGCAACCCAAAATGGGGGCATGGGGGCGGAGCCCCCATCGAGCCGTAGGCGAGTTATTATATTAAATGTGTGGATAAATAACATTTCAAACTTTAATATTTTGCATAGTTAATTATCATTTCTTTTATCACTAACTAGAAAATCGAAAAAAAGCTTAAGTGTCAGATACTACCCGACCTTCCAGTAACTTAACGGTTATACCAGGGGGTTTCCATGCCAAAATGATAAGATTTCATGCCATGTTTGTTCAGATAAAACCGATTTGGGTATTGTTTTATGTATATCCCAAAATAGTAAATCACATTATGGTAACAAATAACATAATTAAATCGATGTTTTCATGGGGGACCACACAAAAAAAAGTTCTTTTCAAATTCTTATCTATTTACTTGCTTTTATACCCATGGGTTGATCATTTTTTTGCTGAAGCTTGTCGGTGATGTTCTACAGTATTTTGAGGTTACGGCAGGCATCCTGAAAAATAAAGAATAAAAATGTTACATCTGAAAGGCACCATTATTCTTATTGAAGAGGAAGTGTTATAAGGTAATTGATTGATAGACGGGCGCTTCCTCCATAAAAGCTCCGATTTAGCTCGTCATTGGGCTCATAAAGTAACAGCTGAGAGGCTGTTGGCGCCGGTGACTGCCGAAGAAGTAATTACGATCCGGCTAATGTTTATGGCCGAGCGTCTGACATTTCGTCCATCGACTCCTCCCTTCTTCACTTTCAGACTCGTCTTCGCACGAAACGCCGAGAAAGGTTATCCGATTTGGCATCGGGAACCGATGGTCCGATCGAGCTTCTTGTTGGCTAACCGATAAGATAACCTATCGCCAAGCAGTCAAGTGCCTGTTGCAATGCTGGGTGACATTTTGGAACTACCTTGTTTATTTTGTAAACACTACAGTTTAGTGTTGATACTAGGATTTCAATACATTGGTGTTCGATGGTAATAAAATAGCCGATAATCTACAGGAATTTCATTCTAACTGAATTCCATACGCACTAAAATACGTAAATAATACTAATAAAAACTATCCAATCATTAGATAAATATTTAGAGATTTAATTTTAAAATAAACGCAAAGTTTTCAGTGTATGTATATATATATATATATATATATATATATATATATATATATATATATATATATATATATAAGTAGATAGTACTATGGGGTTCCTAGGACACTTTTGGAGACAATCAAAAATCAAACAAATTTCACAGTTTTTTAATACAATTATGCAATATTTTTGCCATTTTTTGGCCAATTTGTAGTCTAACATTATTCTAATTTTTATGAAAAATATACAAATTTCATGAAATTTTTTACAAATATGCCTAAATTTACATAAAATTGTCTACAGAATAAAAATTTTTCTAAAACAAGTAAAATTTTGTCGAATACTGAATAATTATTCAAATTAAACTAGAATAGTTTCTTTATCATCAAATGTTTTAATGTTTGTAATAATTAAATGTAAATCTTTCTTATTCTATTCTTTAACTGTTTTAATGAATGAATATTTTAAGTTCTATTAAAAAAAAATTTCAAATTTTATATATTTTTTTTGAAATCTGAAATTATCATGGTCCCAGGTCAAAATATATACTAATTATAGTAATTATTGTGCAAATTTAATAAAATAAACCTATTTAGTTCATAAACTACGATTTCAGTTGTTAAATAATGAGTCTTGTAGAATATATTGGTTGAGAACATTCTCTTATCACTCTTATCTCTCTTATCTGACCGTTAAAATAATACTTCCTGTCACAAACTCCAATACTTTAAACTATTATAACTTTATTAATAATTAAGTTATCTTTAATCTGAAAATTGTATTGAATTTAATATTTTTTTCTCTTTGATATAATACCTTACAACTTAGGTTTTAAATGAGATATAAGTTTTTTGTTGTTTCTTAAATTCATTAATATGTTAATTGATTTATTTGTAAAAGTATTTGAAACAAATGTTTAATTGGTTGATTTATGATGGGCTATAATGTATTAATAGGATTAAAAATGATATTTATTTAGTATAGGCAATTGTTGCACTATCTAGTGGAATAGTCATGAACTACTAGCGCTTCAACTGATAAACCCATGCAGTCTTATCACTCAACGGAAGTCTGGTTAGCTCATTGCTAACGTTCAAGTCTCATATGCCTGAGGTTCCGAGTTCAAATCTCGAAACTTCGGGCATAATTTATTGAGGACATAGTTGAAGTCCAGTGGTTGGTGGAAGGTCTTTATCCGAGTGGCCATAGGATAATGACTGTGAAACAAGCCGTGTGACAAGATACTATGGTGGGTGCACCCTTTGCCTCATCCATTTCATCCTTCATAATCACCAATCCATTTCCATTAACCACCAATCTATTTCCATTAATCATTTCAATCAATCGCCTATCGTCCATCCCATTAATACAACATTACACTTACAACACCGCACACTAAAAAATTCAAATAATACACTCTCCTCCACCTAGCACAAAAAAATCTAAAAATCAAATAATTCAATAGAACCTGAAATGATGCCCCTGGGGACATAAAAACCTGGAATGTGGCAGTGATGGGTTCAAATTCAAAAATACAAAATATCATAAAAGCTAGGTGGTAGTGACGAGTAACTAAGGCGCCTATTCTGAAAACACGCACACTTACAACACTACACAAAATACACCATCATATCCATTCATTTTGTTTTATTTTTGTAAATTTAAAGCTTTTTTAAAACAAGTAAATTTTAATATCTGATTTTTAAGAATATAGATTAATTTATTTCAATTATATCATTTTTGATTATATTATATTCAAGTAATTTTTCAGATACAATAATAATATAACAATTTGTTTTACTAGTAGCTACTATATCATAATCAAAATCTGCATTAATAATAATATCATTTTTTGAACTTGAAATATTTGTTGGATTTTTTGTAGTATCAATTACATAAATTGGTCTATTTTCTAGAAATTCTGTTGGATTATAATACATTTTACTACTATTATAATAAACTTTTTTATAATCTTGATACATTTCATACATAATTCTAAATTTTTCATTGAATATGTCAAAGTTTTCCAATTCATCAGGGTAATAATGACCATTTAGTTTTACTCTTATATTTTTTATATACATACTATCAAATTTAGAAGTATCATATAACTGATCATTTGTTCTTGATTTTTGAAATCCAATTATAATAAATTTTGGATTATAAATATTTCTATAGATATTTGTTATATCCAAACTTAAATTCTTTCCTGTAATATTTTTTTGTTCAATGCATTGCCAATGATTAAAATGAAAATTTACTTTTTCAAATTTGCTTAGTTCATTAATTAATTGAATTTTACTTGTTGTTTTGTATTCAATTATAGGAACTCTAATAAAAAATTCATCAACTGTTATTTTACCTTCAGCTGGTAATGTTGCATTATCATAAGTTCCATCAGCCTTTTTAGTTTTCCATCTAAAAATTGCATCATTATCTTGTGATCTAATAAATGTTATATTAAAACCTCCTTTGTATATTGGAATATTTACATTTTCAAAAAATCCTAATCCAAAATGAGATAAATTACCAATTGCTTCAAATGCTTTACTAAAATTTGATTCAAAACCATTATTAATTTGATTTATTTCTGATTTTGAATAAGTTATAGTACCTTTAATTGTACTTAATAGACCAGGATATTCAATTTCATCAATCAATTTATTATGTTTTCTAACTTCAATTTTTGAAAATAAAAATGGAACAAAATTATCAATTAATTTTATATTAGCACCATTATCATATGCAGTTCCATCAGATTTAGTCAATTTACCAGATATATAAAATTGAAATTTAGAAGTACAAAATCCATCTCCAAAATCTATATTAAATTCAGTTTTTTTATTAGGTTCATTTAAATGTAATTTAGATAATGGATAGAAATTTTTGTATTCAGCTCTTTCAATATCATTTATATATTTTTTGTAATCAGCCATTTATTAAGGATAATTTTTTAAATCAAAAGCTTTTTTAAAACAAGTAAAATTTTCATAATTTAATTTTTATGATTTTATAATGTCAAATTTTATTTATGTATCAATTTCATTTTTACTTTTAAAATACTCAATTTCTGTAGCATGATCAAGTATAAATTTTGCTGATATTTTTTGATGTTCTAAAATTAATTCCCAATTTAATGTAAAAGCATAATCATGAATGAAATATTCAGTTAAATCTTGATATTTACAAATCAAATCAATATAATCTTTTAGTTGATAATTTATGAATTCAGTAATAAAATCTATAGTTAAATTTTGATGTTGAGCAATTTTTTGCCAATTTAATTTATTTTGAAACAATCTCATCATATTAATACTCAATTCAAATTTTTAGAAATATCATCCCAATCATCTTTGTTTAATTGATTTTGGTTTCTGATAATGAATAAATCAAATGAACTGTATAGAGCCATTTATTAGGGAGAAAATTTTGTAAAACAACTTTTCTTTGAATTACAAATACAACATTTTGATTTAATTATATTTATATTTTTTAATTTTATTATCTGAATATCTTTAGAATTAGTTTTTTGTTTACATTTAAGACAATAAATCAACTCCATTTATATAAAATAAATTATTGTAATTTATCTATATCTCCTTTAATTAGTATTATTTCTGCATTTAATTCTTTTATTGATT
Organism: Neoaliturus tenellus; assembly: GCA_030545055.2. NCBI lineage: Eukaryota > Metazoa > Arthropoda > Insecta > Hemiptera > Cicadellidae > Neoaliturus > Neoaliturus tenellus. The sequence goes on along the minus strand of CM061537.1, from coordinate 58,915,143 downwards.
TATTGACTCCATCAAATAGAAATTTTAGTTCTTTTTCTAATTTTTCTTCTAAATTTTCAACATGTTTTCCAATATTAATTAAAAATTCTAAAATTTTATTTAAATCTTTTTTAGTTTCTGAATAATCACTACCAATTTCAATAATTGAATCTAAAACTTCATCTAATTCTGACTTAACTATAACATCATATTTATTTATACTTGGTTTTACATTAACAATTCTTTTACCATTAATATTTATATAATTTTTTGATAAACCAATAGCATTTACTAAATTTTCAGTCTTTTTTACATGACTTTTAAAACTTTTACTAAAATTATTAAAAAATGTATTTAATTTGGAATTTATATAATCTTCTTTAATATTAATTGGATGTTTTTTCTGTCTTCCAAACAGATCAAATATATTTTGTGAATCCATATTTATTAAGGATTAATTTATTTATTATGTTATCAAATTTTTTATTTTTATTTAATTCATTTAATATAAAAATACATAAATGACCACAAATTGGTGGATCATTATAATTTTGAATTTGATTATCATTATAAAATATATTATCTTTTCCTAAATATTTAACTAATTCTATTGGTGGTTTATTAACTATATTTCCATATGAATCAAAATAATATTTAATTTTATCTTTTTTATAATAACAAACCCAATGAGTTCCATTTCCATCAAATGAATCTAAATTTATAATTCCACATTCAAATTTATTAACTTTATTAGGTAATATATCTCTCATAAATACACCTCTAAAATATTTTATATTTTTACACAATTTTTCTAATTCACCTAATGTTAGTGGTTCAAAATTTTTTTATAATTTTGTTTCATATATTTTAATGTTTTTTTATCTAAACCAGATCCTTCTACATTTTTTAATTCATGATCTAACCAATCAACCAAATTTCTAAATTTAGGAATTATAGATTCTTTTACTACTTTTGCTCCCTTTCTAACATTTGGTGTATAATTTTTAACTATAGGTATATTATCAGCAAAATCTAAAATTTCTTTTAGTAATCCACCATTTTTTATTTCTTTTAATTGATTATATGAAAATTCAAATCTTAATCCTTTATTTAATTTTTTATGTTTATTTAGTTTATTAATTTGTCTTTTAGATAATAATATAATATCTTTTCCATTTTCATTAAATTGATCAATATTAAATTGAATTATAACTGATCTTTTATTTTTAAATGCTAATTTTATTTTTGATTTTTGATTATCTGTCAAGTTTATATTTGTTTTTTCCATTTATTAAGAAAAAAAATTATAGTTTTTTTATAATATAGATTAACTTAATTAATGAAAAATTTTACTAAAATTTTAATCCTACTTCTAAACCCATACCAAATTTTCTTTTCATCCACATAGCACCTGATGTTGGTAATGCAACTAATCTTTCACCAATTCCATAATCATTTGATATTACTATATCCCATGCTTTATCTTGTAAAATTTTATCAGCTATTTCATTTCTAGATTTTGTATCTTTATGATCTCTATAAAATAAATCATGTTCTTTAGCAGCTTTATCTAAATCATTTATTCCAGGATCACCTCTTTTTACTCTTTTATTTAATTTAGTTCCAGGCCCTAGATATTGATAACCATGTACATGTAATTCAAAAGGTAAATTATTTATAACATCATTTAAAATACCTGATCCATCTTTTAATAATGGTGATGAAATATTTGCCAAAATTCTTTTTAAATACTTAATTCCTTCAGGTTTTTCAATTAATTCATCTAATTTATTTGATATAAAGTCTTTAATTGCTTTCTTTTCATTAAAAAAATTATTATTACCAGCTTTTCTTGTGCATATATATAATTAATATTATTATCTAATTTATTTAAATCATCTATAAATCTATATTCAATTTTATTTTCTGTATATTGTCTGATTCCTGAACCTTCAATTTCCCCTTTTAATTCCCAAATATGTTTAATTAAATTAATATATTTATCACCTTTACTAGATTTTGGTTTTTTTACTATTTGGATCATTATTTTTATAAATTGAATTAGTTTCCCATAAAATCTTTGAATAATTATTTAAATCATCTTGTGTATATAAATTATTATCTGGTTTCTTTTCATAAGTTAACAATCTCCATAATCCATGTGTTCCATTATATTTTTTATCATCAATTATTAAATCATCATTATCAATTACAGTTATTTTATCACCAATCATAAATGATTTTTTATGTTTATTCCAATATAACCAAATTTATCATCTTTTGTTCTTGGTAAATATTTTTGTGCTAATGGACCAATAATTTTATCTAATGTTTGAGGTGAAATTAAATTTGGGTCAATAAATGTCGATTCTTCTTGAATTATTGGTTGTCTGATTGGTATAAATGGAGTACTTGAAGGTAAATTTAATTCTTCAGTTTCTGGTATTGATATATTAGCAAAATTATTAACAACAGGTACCAATTCCATTAGGTTTTTATTTTCATTTAAGACTTCACCAATTTTATTTTCAACTTTACCAATCGCTGATGTTATAGGTTCGTATGCTTTTTGTTTAATTTTTTGATAATTATCTTCAATTTTAATTTGATTTTTAATTCTTTTATTAATTTTTTCTCAATATCATCTAATTTTTTAGCTTCATTAACAGATATCTTATCCATTATTACAAAGAAAAATTTAGGTTCAACACAAATCATGTTAACATAAACACAAATCATGTTAACACAAAAACAAATCATGTTAACATAAACACAAATCATATTAACACAAAACATAAATCATGTTAACACAAACACAAATCATGTTAACATAAACATAAATCATGTTAACACAAATACAAATCATGTTTTTTTTTTTTTTTTTTTTTTTTTTTTGATGGAGAGGCGGAAAAATGCATTACGCACACAGGTGGCCAGCCTGTAGTGTGGGGCTCCCCTAAAAACGAGTTTACCCACTAAAAAACCTCCTCTACTCTTTAGGAATCTAACCTGGAATTGTTTGTCACATTACGTCAGGCTAGGCCTAAATTTGGCTTACGCCCGTGGGGCTCGCTCCTTATCCAGCCGCTCGATCAAGGGATCTGGGCCACTTCACGGTCCAGATCGGTTTTCTTTTCCAGGAGGATGCCCCGGACGAACTGTGACAAACAATCCCAGTTGCCCTCATCCTCCAAAATCTTTTGGCAGACCGAGTCCACCGAAAATGCACCAAAGATTTGTGTGGCCTCCAGGCGGGGCCCTTCCCAACGGGGACAGCGGAAGAATGTGTGTTCCGCATCGTCGGGAACACCCGGGCAATAAATGCAGTCCGGTGAACCGGTCTTTCCCATACGGTTCAGGTACGACCGAAAATAGCCGTAACCTGTCAAAATTGGGTCAGGTAGTAGTCCACCTCCCCATGCCGCCGTTCCACCCATGGTTGGACCTGCTTGATAAGTCGCGCAGTCCATCGTCCTCGGGTGTCGTGCTCCCAGCTGTGTTGCCACTGCTGGTAGGTTCGGGAGCGCTCTTCTGTTCTTGCCGTGTCCTTGCCGATCTCGCCTTGTCTCTGATAAATCGCTTTCCTCTCCCCTGCCAAGAGCTTGACAGGGATGACTCCGGCGACCACCAGGACGGCAGGCTCGGACACTGTCCGGTAGGCGGAACACACCCGGAGCGCAGCTTGACGCTGAACCCGGGCGAGTCGCAACCTGTAGCACTCCTTATCTAGAGCGCCTGCCCACACCTCTGCCCCGTAAAGAAGCACGGACTGGACCGCGGACATCAACAGACGTCTTCTGCTGGATCGGGGACCCCCGACATTGGCCATCAGCCTACTAAGGTAAGTCACTACCTTAGCGGCCTTGTCCGCTGTACGGAAGATCTGATCCCTCCAGCTTAACTTAGTGTCCACCATAACCCCGAGGTATTGGCGGCACGAGTTGATGTGACCACCTCCCTTCCCACTCGAAACGGGACGACGGTGTCGATCCTCTTCTTCGTAAGAATCACGATCTCCGTCTTACTGAGAGCAAGTGAGAGACCGTGATCGGACATCCAGTTGTTGACCACCCGCATAACTCGGTTCAACTTCAGTTGGGCCAGCTCAACGTTGCGTGCAGCAATGAGAGCTGCGACGTCATCGGCGTACCCAACCAAAGTGGTTTCCTCAGGCATCTCGGACCTCAGGAGGCTGTCATAGGCAACGTTCCAGAGATCCGGGCCGAGTATTGAACCTTGTGCGGCACCAGAAGTGACTTCCATCGTCCGCGTTCCGTCCCTCGTGTCATAAATCAGGCTTCGAGAGCGTAGATAATCCTCGACGAGCCGCAACAGATATGCAGGAATACGAAAGGTGTTGCGAAGCGCATCCAACATATCGACCCACCTCGCCGAGTTGAAGGCATTCTTGACATCAAGCGTAACAAGAAGCACTACTCGGCGGGAGAAATGGTTGTGGCTCTCGGCTCTCTCCACAGCTCTCTGAACTTCGGTGACAGCGTCGATCGTTGACCGTCCCTTTCTGAAGCCGTACTGACGGGGGCATAAGTCCCCGGCAGCTTCCACGGCAGAAGTCAGGCGGGAACGGATCAGCTTCTCGAACAGCTTCCCAGCCGTGTCCAACATGCAGAGAGGCCTGTGGGACGACGGCAGCTCGGGATCACCTTTGCCCTTGCTGATCAGTACAAGCCTGGCTGTTTTCCAGGGAGCCGGAAACACCCCTTCTACCAAACAGGCATTGTACATTCTCAACAACAAGTCAGCGTTGATTAAAAATACTTTCTTTAAAGCCTCACTGGGAATCCCATCCGGGCCAGGAGCCTTGTTGCTCTTCAGGGAGAGAACGGAGGTTTCCAGCTCCTCGAAAGTGAAAAGTGGAACGTCTTCTACCCGTCCGAAGTCAACCGGCGGTCGCTGTGGATGTTCAGGAAACAACGCAGCGACGATCCTCCCCATGGTGGCGCCCTCCATGATGGAAGGTGGAGAGCGGGCGCCGAGTTTCTGTGTTACAAGTTTGTAACCCAGGCCCCACGGGTCGGAATCAACGTCGTCACGAAGTCTCCTCCAGCTATTCGCCTTGCTCCTGTTGATCGCCTGGCGGAGAGATTTTCTCGCAGCTTTATAGGCCTCCGACTTACGAACTCTGTCTGCGGGAATTCTCGCTCTAGTGGCGGCTCGTCTAGTTCTTAAACATGTTCTTCTGAGTTCCGCAATCTCTTCAGTCCACCAGTAAACGGGTTGTTTGTCGCGTCGGGGTTTCCTTCGCGGCATAGACTGGTCGCAGGCCGAGACGATAAGTTCCATCGTGGATGTTACTAGTGCCTCGGCTCCAGCCTCACCAGGATTCCCCTGCGCTCCCCGAGAGATGACTTCGGTGAACTTGACCACGTCCAGTTTGTTGGTGTTCCACCGGCGTGGCCCTTCCCGAGATGCGGAAACTCGACGATTTGCCTGATCATGCAGGTCAAACACGATGTATTGGTGGTCGCTACCCGTGTAGTCCTCGACAACCCTCCAGCCAGAGATCCTCGGAAGGAGCGACTCAGACGCAAAGGTGACGTCAGGGATCGTGCCTCTCTGCCCGGGGCGCCGAAAAGTAGGTGTGTCGCCCTGGTTGAGGACGACAAGACCGGCCCTGGCGATGAAATCCAGGATGTATTTCCCCCGGGAGCTGGTAGAGGGCATTCCCCACTCGACGGCCCTGGCGTTGAAATCGCCACCAACGACGACATGCCCGGTGGTGCCGAGAACGCACTCCTCTAGGCTATCTATCTTGTCGCGAAAGTCCTGGACGGCCTCGTTGGGTGTGAGGTAGCAACTGAAGATAGTCACGTCCCTACACCGAACCCAGACGAATCCTCGGCCGCGCCCGTGACTCCGCACCAAGACATCCTGTGTATTACGCGCCCAAAATGCAGCAGTACCGAGGCTGTCGGAGATCCAAATGTTTGGGTCTCTGTCCCGATACTGTTCGCTGATAAGGAGCGCGTCAGCACCAAGTTCTCGGGCGAGCTGATCTAGAAGGTTATCAGCTCCCCAGGATCTATGAAGATTGGCCTGGAGGATGCGAATTACCGGCCGCTGCCTTTTGCCTGTTCAAGTGCGGCTCTGAAGGCACCGCACTGACCAGACCCGGGTAAGTGACCGAGGGCACTGGAGCCTGAATCCTTGCAGAGGAAGCAGGATGGGCTCGAGGAACATTCCTTGCGTTTGTGGCCCTGGCCTCCACACTGGAAGCAGTTGGCACTCCTGTCGGGCCCGTTACAGTTTCGGGAGGAGTGGCCGAAACCGAGACAGCGGAAGCATCTCGAAACTACCACCCTCCGTTTGAGCCTGCAACTGACCCAACCGACTCTGAGGTGCTGAAGGCTAAGCAGCTTATTGGCGTGCTTTTCGCCCATCTCAGCAACAGCCATCCTGAGTTGACTTCGGTTAGGCTTTGTCAGCCATACCCTCACTCCATCAGCCGGTATCTCCGGGAGTGCCACCTGGATCGCACGGGTCACCTCATCTTCGGTGGAGAGGGCATCAAGGTCCCGAATCTCGACCGAACATTTCGGTTCTAGGGCCTTGATGGAGCCTTTGTCCCCAAGTGCAGTCTTGAGGGAAGCGGCAAAACCGATCTTGTCACTCGACTTCCCCAGTTCGAGGAGGACATCCCCGTTCTGGGTTCGCCGAATAGACTTGATAACGGTGTCGGTCTCTTCCGGTTTGGCCTGCGATCTAATCTGACCCAGAACATCAGCAAAAGATCGCCCCCCTAAGGGCTTGATCAAGATTGCCTCCGTCCTGGGCTTCTTAGGCCTGGGTTGTTTAGGCTTTCTGACAGACTTGCCAGAGGCCTCCCCCACCGGGTTTGAGACTTGCGTCCGCTCCACCCTCGACGCACTTTTCGAAGCTGCCTCCACTTGCTTCTGCCTCCTCCTTTCTTTCTTAGACAGGCGCGTCTTCCAGCCCCCCAAAGGTGTTGAGGCAGAGTTTGCTGCCAAGACAGGATTAGCCGCCGGAGCAGGAACCTCTGCAGGAGTAGCCGCTGGAATCGCGACAGCGCCCGGGGCGGATTGAGTAGCCTGGACAGGAGATGTCTGCGATGCCGCAGTGACAAAAACCGGTCTCGGCACTGAGTCCACCTCAACAAGCTCAGGGCTTTCCGGCGAAGAACCGCTCTGCCTCTTCTTTCGCTTTCTGGCTTGAGTCTGGGACTCAGCCAGATGAGCTTGAGGCGAAGCAGACATAACTCGGTTCATAACGTCGCGCTCCTGCTTCACTGCCTTCAGCCTGATCTTCCGGCATTCCTCGATTTCGCCAAGGAAATCCTCGAGTTTTGGAATTCCGTCCTTAATCGCCTTGTTGACGTTCTTCTGAATAAGGAGAGCCTTGGCCATCTCCTTCAAAAGATCGTTCATTTTCTTCAGACATGAGTCTTCCTCCTCGTTGGCATCGTCCTGCTGCTGCCGAAGCATTTGCATCTCGAATGCCGGACGAAGAGGACTCTTCCTAGGAGGAATTCCTTGCATCCCGGCTAGAGGTGTTACCGGCTCAGTCACCCCCATACCCAGCTTAACCTCATCCTTCTCCTTTCCGGTTACGGCCGACGATCCGGCGACACCAGCAGCCTTGAACGGGATCGGCGGAGGGGAGGCTTTAATTCCCCCCGTCGGCGCCCCAGTCTTCGAGGTCGGAGACCTCTGCAGTTTTGAGCTGCGCTTAAAGGCGGCCTGCTCATTCTCCTTTAATTTCATGTTTTGGTTTTGAAAATCCATACTTTTGTTTCACCAGCGCATCGTGCGGCAAGAGGCGGCCCTTCATTGGCCGGGAGCGGGTACACCCTCGGAGGTCTACCCCCCGTAGGAGATAAGACACCCCTACCCCAGGACTCTGGGGCCCGAAACCTCCGTTTGCCCAGCACCGATACACAAAATGTGCCGGACGTGCTGGGGGTCGCACCGTGGCAATGCAGAGTCCGATCTCTGCATCCATGCCGCACTTCCTGACTAAGGTCCGAAGCGGCTGGCTTCTGACGACACACTGGAGGAGACCATCGGCAGTGCGAGGCACACATCAGTCCCTGCAACACAACAGGGACACTCCCAGGACCCCCCAGCGTGCGCCGGTCGAAAGAAGGTGGAAAGACACCCTTGATTCGGGGTCGAAAACAAGAAGGTGAGCAAGGTTAGCTCAGGAAAGAATAAAGACGGTGAGCTAAGACCTGAAAGATGAGAAGAAAGGCCCTAGCTCGGGAAGAACTGTGAGGAGGGTCTCACAGCTTGGCTCAGGTACCCCGGGGTCGCCAAGAAACACCCGTACAGTGGAAAGCCCACTGCCCCTGAGGGAAATACAAATCATGTTAAACACAATTTATTTTACTTTATTTCTGTAATTTTCATTAAATATATAAATACTAATGAAATAAATAATACTAATAAAATAAATATTCTATCAATTATTGACTCAAATATACAACAAGCCATTATCATTATTTAATATCAGAAAAATTTTTCATATATTTTCCATCATTTGATTTTTTCAATAAATTAATAGTTAAAAATCCATAGTCTTCTTTCCAACAATCATTACAAATAGTTTTAAATTTATCAAATTTCATATCTGATCCAACAAAATTATTATATATTTTTTTCATATAATGTTCATTTTGTTTAAAAATGCATAACATATTTAAATTATTTCTAATTAATTGCATATCAACTTTTGAATAACATTGTGATAAATAAATACATGATATATTTTTATGTCTACCCATTATAAAATATTCTTTAATTTTATCTTGTTTTTCTAAAATACAATCATCAAAAACTACTAATGAATTTGGTTTACATTCATTTAGTGGAATCACATCATCACATGAAAAATGAGAAATTTGTTTATTAATATTTGATTCTATATTTTTAAATCTTTTTTGTAATAATTTATAAGATGGTTGTTCTAATGATTTACTAAAAATATATAAATTTGAATATGGAATTAATCTTTTGTAAATAAAATTTAATAATAATGTAGTTTTACCAGATCCACTTGTTCCTATAATTAATAATCTAATAGGTTGATCATTTTTATTATTTTTATCATATGATTCTAATTTTATATTATCTTTTTTTTCTAAAAATTTCTCCATTTAAATAAGATGAAATTATTTAAAATAATTGGTCATTCATCCAAACTAGAATTAAGATTAGAACATCCAATACATTTAGATGGAAAATATAGTATTGGTTTAAGTGGATTTTATTCAGATAATTTTATATCAAATATACCAAATGATTATAAAAACTGTTATGGATATTCTATTAAAGATGAAGATGATAAAATTATAGATCAATATTTTGATATAAATAAAGGAATTTATACAATTGAAGAAATAAAAAATATTTTTATTAATAGTTTAATAGAATTTAAAAAGAAAATTAATAAATTTGATGAAAATGATTTTATACTGAAAAATGATGGACCATATATTATAATAAAATCTCCTGTTAAAATTATAGTTACAACAATTATAATTGATTTATTAGGGTTAAATAATAAAATAATTGAACCAAATGTATTAACAAAAGGAATAAAACTACCAAAAATTAGACCTTTTGATGTTATTGAAATACATTGTAATTTAGTTGATCCTAGTTTTGAAAATCATAAAGATCATTCACATTTACATAAAGAATCAGAAATTCTATATTCATTTTATCCAAATGTTGAATATGGATCAAAAATTAGTGAAAAACCAAATGAAATTGATTATATTCCTTTAAAAAATATAAATAAAATTCAAAATATTGTAATATCTATTCAAGATAGTGATGGAAATCTAATAAATAATGAAAATATTAAAAGTATTGTATATTTAAGATTAAAACAAAATTTGTAATATAAAATTTGTCTACATAAATAATAAAACAATTGATTTAATTACAATAATTTTATATTTAATAATAAATTAATTGTATTTAGTAAACAAAATAATCCTTGGTTTAAAGTAAAAGATATTTGTAATATTTTAAAATATAAAAATTCTAGAAAAGTTTTAATTGATAATGTAAAAGAAAAATATATAAAACTTAAAAAATATCAAGTGTAACCAACAGTTACACTTACATAATGATGATAAATTAATTTACATAAAAATTATAGGTGTCACAAATTAAGACACCCTAGAAATTGATGTACAAACATGTTTTCAGATGCCCTAAAACAGGGCGTCAATAAAATAGATAATAAAACAATATTTATTAATGAATCTGGTTTATATTCATTAATTTTAAAATCAAAAAAGGTAGATAAACAATAAGGATAAATATAGATGGTGATAAATTAAAATTCATAGATTTTTTAGAGGGGACAATTTGTCCCCCCTATCATATAATGAAAAATGTACAAAACTTATTAAAATTAGGTAGGACCCAAAATGGGTCCCACATAAATTATAATATTTATTTTAAAAAATTTTAAAGGAGGTAACCTTATTATACAATAAAAACTTAAGGGTAACAAAACGTTACCCTCCTTAAACATTCAAAAAATATTTATAAAGATAATAAATTATATACAAATTTGAGACCCGTCTTAAAGACGGGTCTTACTTATAATGATAATAAAGTAAAATTTATAGATATTTTTAGGGGAGGCGATCTGTCCCCCCTATCATATAATGAAAAACATACTATTTTTATTAAAAAAATTTTGTTTATATTTATTAATTTTAAAATTAAAAAAGAATCAAAAAATTTAAAAATAGATTAATAAATATTTTAAATGAAAGAATCAAAACAAATAATTAAACATAAAAATTTAATAATAAATTATTAAATATATTTAAATTTATTAAAGAAAATATTTAAAAATATACATAAATTATAGTATAAATTCAATATCATATGGTTATAAATTATTAATATAATTTTGATCATTTTCTTTAAAACTTTCTTTAACATAATTTTTTATTATATTTATAAATGGTTCTATTATAAAATTAAACTTATAATGATATACAAAATAATTTTTATATTTAAAAAGATATATTAAAAATTTATTTGATATTTTAGTTTTAAATAAATATAATTTTATATCAAAATCATTATTTATTAATTCTTTTGGAACAATTAAAATTTCCATTTATTTATAATTTTTTTTATACCCCAAGGTAATGTATCAATTTTATTTTCACAAATAAATCTTTTGTCATCTCTGTTACTTAAAGCTAATTTATTTATTGTAATTGTATATAGTTCATGTTTAAAACTTCTAATACAAGTCATTTCTCTATATTGTTCTTGATCATCAAATAAACATTTCTTAAAATCATCCATATGTAATGTTTTATCAACAACACTTTTCTTAATTCCTTTACATTTTACAGGATTTTTATTATTAAATTCATAACTATATAATTTTGATCTTAAACCACAATATTCTTCTAATATTTCACCATTTAACTCATCTTTAAATTTACCAATTATTTTTTTATTCTTTTCACTATAGCATTCATGTTCTTTCTTATAATCACTTGTATCAAATTCATTAATATTTTCTTTAATAATTTTATATGGATCCTTTTTAAACTCTATAAAATAACTGTCTGTGTCCATATATAATAACCTTATATTTGGATCAAACTTCTTTAATTTTTCATAATAAAATTGATACATATGTAATTTTGATAAATCAAGTACTGAAAATCCTATATAGATTGGTTTATCAAACTTAACCTTTTCTTTTATCATATGTGAAGCAATACAGTCTTTATCAAATATACTAAATGTTTTAAAATTAGGTTTTTTTGCTTGTTTTAATGAAAACTTTTCGTCACCTAATTTAATATCACATCTATTTCTAACATTTTCCATAGTTTTTCCAAAAACACTATTATTCATCAATTTAAAAAAGTCTTTTTCAAAATCTGATGTTGATTTGGATCTTAATTTGGTATTTAATTCAATATATTTTTTCATATAATCATCTTGATCAAATGCTATAACTCTATTAACTTTCTTTAATTTTAATCCTTTTTGTAGATAATATTTTAAGTTTCTTGAATGAATAACATAATCTTTTTTATCAAATAATGTTGTGCAAAGTTTATTATTATAATGTTCAGGTGCTAATGGTAAATCTTTATGATCATCATGTAATTCAATAGGATATTCTAAATCAACATCTAATATATATCCATATTCAGCATTTTCATCTAATTCTAATATTGTTTCTTCCCATTCATTTAATGTATATGTATTAGGATTCATCCATGTTATATCTTTATAAGGTAATTTTTGACTTAAAGCCCATCCATATAGATTATTTGCATCTATATATAACATATAATTTTCAGGTTTTGTTTTATCATAATTTTTTGTATATTTATTGTTTGCTTTACAATATCTAGTTATACATTGTGAAATACCACCTCTAATACCTTTTTCAATCATTAAATACATATTATAATCACTTATTAATTCTAGTTTAATTTTTGTTAATTTTAACATAGAATCCCAAGCTAATGATGGTGATGTTAGATAATGTGCTGGATCTAATTGATAATTTTTCAAACAAACAGATCTAAAATTTTCAAATATATCAGCTAATAATAATACATCCTGAATATTATACAAATCTGAATAATTACCTAATGTTTTTATTTTTAATTTATTCCAAACTTTTATATAATGTTTATAATCATAATCACTTATATTTTCATTAGTTAAACAACTATAAAATTGATCTTTTTCTAATATTTTATCATAGTTTAATTTTTCGACATTATCAATAAATTCATATGGAAATACACCTTTAGAAGTTAATATTTTTAAAGTTTCATTATCATATTCAATTTTATCATTTTCTTTTATAAATTTATTTATATGCTTAAATTCTTTAAGATTTTTAGCTAATTTTTCAATTGATGTAGCCATAAATCTAAATGTATCTACAAATGAGAATTTTATAAATTTTCTAGGTTTATCACCTTCAAATTCATAACCATAACCAGAATTTACTGAATAGTTTATATATTTTTCATCTGTATTAGCTAACAAATCAATTTTACCATATTTTTTAGCTAATTCTTTTATAAACAAATGTGTATCATAATTTGAACTATTATGACAGAATATAGGAATACTTTGAGGGAATTTTAGATTTAAATTACAATTTAAATGTGCAGCACCCCTAAATTTTCCTGTTAAATGGCAATGATCTCTTACTTTTATTCTTTTATCATCATCAAAACCACTATTTTCACAAATATGACAAATATTAGTTTTTTGATAGTTAATTTCTTCTTCATTAGTTAAATTCATAGGCTTTTTATTTTTTGAATTATATTGTTTAGCTATATATTTTGAAATTTCATCCAAATATTCAAATAATTTATTTGGTACATTTATTAATTCTTCTTCATTTTTTGCTCTATAACAAATAGGTTTATACATTTTATTAGTTACTCTAGATACTAAATAGATTGTAAATCCATATGGTATATGTTTTTGAATTTTATTTGTATATGAGCAATTTGGATTATTTTTACAATTATCAATCTTTTCTAATATACTTTCAAAATCCATATAAATTACATATGGATGTTCAAACTTTTTGTAATAGTTTTTAAAACTTACTTTTTGACCAGGAAATGGCATTATAGGTCTACAAGGTTCTAATGATTTACATATTTCTAAATGATTATTCAAGTCTTTATTTTTGTAGAAATGAGTCAAACATCTTCTACAAATATATTTTTTTGTTTTATGTTTTGATAATTGAGAATATACCAATTTATTTAAATCTGTTATTAATATATAATGACAATTATTACCAATTTTATAATATAATAAATCAATTTCTAATTTTACATTATAATATTCAGATATTTGTAATGGCACTATTTTTTTATCTTCATCAATTCTATAAATATTTATTGACATTGATGGATAGTTATATTTAGAGTCAAACGATCTTTTTTCAAATAATTTAATATCTTTTAATGTTATTGGATAATCAAAACCTTTAAAAATATCATCATTTATATATTTTTGATATTGTTTAACTCTTTCAGCATGTTCATTTGGTTTATCAATAGCACATCTAATTGCATAAATAAAACAATATTCATCTTTATTTTTAAAATTTACACAACATTTTTTATTCTTAATTTCATTTGGTAATTCTATATATGATCCAGCATTTAATGAATTATTTTTAGATAATTTTAGATTTAATTCAACACATCTTTTTAATGACCAACCAGAGCCTTTTGATGGTTGATTTAGTTGTTCTCTAACTATTAATTTCTTAAATTGATCATCAATAAAATCATCTATATTTAAAATATCTGAACTTTTTATGCAAAAATACATATTACTATTTTGAATTTCACCATTTATTAATTTTCTTTCATATTCACATTCTAAAGCCATTTGTCCTTTAATATTTTTAAATTTTTGTTTTTCTATCAATTTTTTTATTTCATTTCTTTGAGTTTCTAAATAATCATTAATATCTAAATCATCATTTGAATTTGTTAAAATATAATCTTGAAAATATCCTTTTAATGACGAAGCTTCTTGAATATTTATTATATTTTCTTTTGGAATTGGTCTATTTTTAAAATAATCATTTAATAATCCAATTAATTCTCTTCTAGTTTTATTAACAATTTTAATACTATTTTTAATTGCTAAATTTTGAATATATTTTAATGATCTATATTCTAAATTATTTGGATTTTCTTTAATTTTGTTTAATCTTTTAATTAGTTCATCTCTAGATAAATTTTCATAATTTCTGACAGATAATTTTTTTGCAATTTCATTTAATTTTTCTATATTAAATAATGAATAATTTGTAAGATCAAATGTTTCTTTAATATTTGTTAATTCATCTAAAGTTTTATTTTTATAATTATATATATTATTATTTTTACACCAATGTTTTAATTCAAATATTTTATTATCATATTTTTGTTTATTTAATAAATGTTTAGTTTAATTATAATGTCTATCATAATTTTTATATAATATATTTTTATTACAGTAAGGACAATTAATATTTTTATTTGTTCGTTCCATTTATTAGAAATAATTTTTACTTAGAAATAAAACTCTTAAAAATATGAGAAGTTTTTCCACTTTTTTCTAGGTAATTTATAGTTTAAATTGTATTTTTTCAATCAATAGTCAACTTTTCACAAGTTAATTTAAGTTTTCTAGAGTATTTTTTCAATAAAATCAATAGTCAACTTTTCACAAGTTAATTTAAATTTTCTAGAGTATTTTTTCAATAAAATTAATAGTTGTATTTTCATAAGTCAATTTAAGTTTTCTATAGTATTTTTTCAATAAAATTTAAACTTTTTTAAAACAAGTAAAATTATTATTTTTATCATATTTTTAAATTTTCTAGTTTTGTTATATTTTTGTCATGAATTTTAGTTTCTAAATGTCTTAAATAATTATTAGTCCATTTAATATTTCTTCCACATTCACAAAATTGTGGTTTTAAAAACATTTCTCTAATACATTGTATACAAATTGCATTTTTTCTATCTTTACTATAATAATAATTATTAAAATTTGAAATATCTTTAATTTCTTTACATTTATGACATTGTTTTTCATTTAATTCAATAACTTTAATATTATCATATAATTTTTTATAATACAAATCCTTACATTCTTTACAATAATAATATAACCCATCTTTAGTATTTTTATCTTTATAAAATTTTGATATATCTTTATATAATTTACACCTTAAACATTTCTTTTCCATTTATATAAAATAAAATTTACAAATTGGTTTTTTTCAATTCATATTCATAAAAATTTCCAATAATATCTTCATTATTTTGATCTTTTATACTATATGTAACTGGATTTGTATTATTAATTTTAGAAATTATAAATATTTCTCTAGACCAATTATTTTTATATTTATTAGAAAATGTTGATTTTTTATTTCCAATTCTAACTCTATCATTTATTTTAAATTTTGATTTGGTTATTATTTTTGGTGGTTTATATTTAAAAACAGTATCTAATAAATCCTTTTCATTATTTTTATTTACTTCAATTGGTTTCATTTTAATTGTTGAATGATATGAGTTATTATATTCTTTAACAATTTTTGGTAAAATATTTATCCATCTATAATTTTTATTAATTTCAAATTGTATTTTCATTTTTTCATTTTGTGTTCTATTATACCTTTCTATTATACTTGATTTTTCTTCATTTTCTGTATGATACAATTTAATATCATATTTATTTAATATTTCTTTGAATTCTTTATTGATAAATTCTAATCCTTTATCTGTATGTAAAAGATTAGGTGATTTATGATTAATTTTAATTGCATCATTAATTATTTCTTCAAATGCTTTAGAAACTGTTTTTCCATCTTTTTTCTTTAATGGTTTTGACCAAACATATTTTGAGAAAGTATCTATCACATTTAACATATATTTATAACCATCATTTTCTTTTTCATAATTTTTCATTATAATTAAATCTGCTGCCCATAAATCATCAATACCTAATGTAATTATTTTTCTTTTTAGAAATTTCTTTCTGATTGGAGCATGAATTTCATTTGCTTCAATTATTTGTTCATTTTTAGTTAATTCTTTTTTAATTATAGGTTTAACTTCTTTTTTTAAAATTTTATTTGTTTTACAAATTAAACATTTAGTAGCTATTCTATATAATCCATTTTTCATTTCAACAATTTGTGGATTAATATTTTTAGTTTTTTTCTTACACTTGTGACAATGAATTGGTTCATTCATTTATATATAAAAAATATTTTACACATAAATGAATTGAATCAATTCATTTATGTATAAAATATTTTTTTAATAAATGGATATGTGTTATAGATGTCATAATCAAACTAATTTTACTATTATTGGAAATTGTGTAGGATGTAATATATGTAAAAGAATTATTTATGAAAAAAAGATTAAGAGAAAAAGTAATAAGAATAAACATCTTAAACATATTTTAAGAGAATTTAACCATTTTCAACCATATAAAACACATCAATTAATTAATGAATTATATATTTTATGTATTTCCAATCATTTTGAAATAACACCTAAGAATATAAAATTATTTTTAAAACAAAGGAATTATACAAATTGGATATTTTACTATCAATTTTTAAACAAAATATACAATATTAATTTTGAATTGAATCATGAAGATAAAGAAAAAATTACACTAGTTTTTAATAAATATTTATGTTTTAAGAAAAGTAATATATCATATAAAAAATTATTACCAATGATTTTTAAATATTTAAATATGGATTTTTGTATAAAACCTAATTATAATGATAACTTTTTAACATATCTATCACAAATGAATTTGTAATATTTTTTCCCTATATAAATGGATCTGTTAGAAGAAATTAATAATATTGGAGAATTAAGATTTAAAGAATATAAACCATTAAAAAGTTTAGATTTAAATGAAAAATATAAAATTGAAAAATTTGAAAGAATTAAAGATAAATATGGATATACAATTATTGTTGAATTAGAAAAATGTAAAATACATTTACCAAAAAGATTTACTAATATAATTGATGATAAAACTATTAAAGAATTAAATAAAAAAGATTTAAATTTAATTGTCACGGCTTTTAAGACTTTTGATGATAAAGAAACTGCTTTAGTTAAATTTGAATAATTATTTTAGTATAATTGTATTGATAATTAATTTTAAATCATCTTGTAAAAAATTATAATTTTACTGGTTTTAAAAAACTTTTTATTCTGTAAACAATTTCATATAAATTTATGCATATTTATTAAAAAATACATTAAATTTGCATATTTTTTTATGACAATTTGACAAAAGCTGAAAATTGGCCAAAAAATGGCAAAAATATTGCATAATTGTATTAAAAAACTGTGAAATTTGTTTGATTTTTGATTGTCTCCAAAAGTGTCCTAGGAACCCCATAGTACTATCTACTTATATATATATATATATATATATATATATATATATATTTGTAAACGCATACATTTCTTTAACTAGGAAAAATGTAGCATTGTTTTTTATATTTGTTGTTCTTATTTAACTGTTGTATCGTAAAGCATTTTGTGGAAGAAATAATCAAGATGGATTATTAGTTTAGTTGATTTAATTCAATATAAAAATAAAAGAAATTTAACCGAAAGTTATAAGTGAATGTTAGGAAGTTTTTTTTTTTATTTTTAGACCTCTTTATTTTGTTTATTGTAATTATCAAGTTTAAAAGTACCGGTATGTACAGTATAACTTTTTACGAGTGTTGTAAACCTACACTGTAATAAGATTAACACATTGGTATATATTCCAGTTCAAATTCAAATTCAAATTATTCTATGCATATGTATTTTTTTCGGGATGTTATGACACCGATGACTTCACTATTCCGAAATAGTATATTTCGTCACTAGTCCGGAAAGTGGTCGTTATCGGTACAAGATCGAGTTTCAAGTACGAGGCGAAGCCGAGTACTTGAATTCGATCGATTTAGCGTTGTGGTTTAGGAAAAATCTTATATTTCGTCATAATCTTTAATTGAAACTAGAGATCGCCTCCTGATCGAAATTCTATCAAAATTTCAGTTGATCTGGACCCAAGAAGCTTAAAAACATTTTAGAACTAAAACATCTGTTCTTCCTAATTTTCTAGCAGTAGTTTTTACAACAGCTGTCTAATGATTCATTCAATTCTCCTTTCTCCATAAGATTAACATTGGAAATTTGAAAGCCTGTGGGGCGTAGCTCTGGAGTCCGATGTGAATAAGAATGTGATTACCTACAGGATCTTATATTATCTACAGGACCTTTCTAACGGTATGCACGGATTTATCCTGCGATGCATACGAGCTGAGAAAAAAGGAGGAAATGAAACCTGCTTGCGTATTAATATATAGATAACAAATTTAACATTGGTCCTATGGAGTCAAAAATCTAAACAAAAGAGTAGTTGCTGAAAACAGTTGACCTTTGACCAGTTGACCTAATCTTTGGTAGTTGGCTTTGGTATATAGTATCAGTGCACATAGTCAATGGTAGTATCCACGTGTTAAACATTCAACGTGTGGTTAAAAAATGTATAGTAAAGTGCAGCACTTATAGGCCATATTAAAACATTCTTAAACGTCTCGTCTTGAATAAAAACAAATCGTTTGCACCGTCAACGACTAATTTTATTACTACCCCAAGGTACTATGGTTGAAAACATAAAATAACAGGAATGAAAAAAGTTGCCTACTTTATAAATGGTTTATAAACTTTGTTAATGTTTATTTTCGTCGCGTTTTATTACACAGTTTTAGAGAAACAAGCCACTGTACCAGGTTCGTATTCAAACATCGGTTTCAACCTATCATGGATTTGGATCTCGCATAATATGTAGTCAGTCTCCTCTACCATCATCTGAGATTTAATCACGCGGATTTTAGTCATGAATTTTTATTCTGAACATCCACAAACTGTCAGCAGATGGCACATTACAGGAGAAAGTAAAGCGGAGAGTTTAGTGTTTCACGTCATGTGTGCGGTGCGGGCGAGGAATGCATACTGATGTGGTCACAATGACCGACTGTCGGCGGTCGCCACTGTTTGTTGTGGTTGTCACCGATGTATCTTGTAAATTTTCAGCATATTCTTTCAGAGAGTTCGTTGATGTTTATGAGCATTGTCGTTGGTTGTGAACGTTGTTTTCTGTTGGTTTTCAGTTAAGTTTGTGGTTTGTGTTTTTAGTTGTTATTTGTCATGTTGTTTGTTTTTTACAAGATTGTTTGTTTTGATTATTAATCTTAAAATATTTTCTTTTGCAGTCTGCTATGGTTTTATTGTCTTTTTTAGATTGTTGCTGAATATATAATAAGCAACAGTTTGTGGCAATTGTTGTTGATTTTAAACTTTACACGTTTAATGTTGGTTTTTCTTGTTGCTTCATCGGTGACGTCATCATGACGTCACGCATTCCGCAGACGTCATTGAACGGGCCTAGCTCCCGCCTTTTGCCACTACTAAAGTTCTATTTCCACTAGTTGTTTATTTTGAATCGATGATTGATGTTAGATGTCGGCGATGTTTGTTATTTGTTCTTCGAGATGTTATGACACCGTCTAGTTTAATAACTTCATTACTTTTAAAACAATTTATCTTGGGCATTGATTTACATGTAAATTAACTATCATCATTGCATATGCATTTCATATTTTAAAAATATTGATTCTCAACAAGCAGGGAAATGTCTTTGACTGCTAACAAAACCGTGAGATGATAGATGCACGTGTCTCCTCCGGACATATCTGTAGCACCCTGTCTGTATTGTGTACACCCTGTATGAGAGTTGCCGGTGCCCGGGCGCCGCCCTGCGTGGTCCTTGAGGTCCCGGCAAGGCCGTCCAGGAGGCCGAGTATTGTGCACCTCCTCTACATCTAATTCTGTCCCCAACCTGTTTACAAGACACTCCTCGAGCGACCAACACTCGATAAACCTGTGGATAAAACAACAAGCGGCCTTGGGTGAAGTCGAATTGTGTCATGGGTAATTATCAGTTCCGTAAGGCAATACAGTCACGAGTTGTGGACAAGGTCATTCCTTAAATTTGACAGCTGTCAATCATTTATGGACGACGGATTTACAGACGGACGATCATTTACAGTGGTTAATGTGGGAATAAAAGCTGAGGAGACTAGTATAACTTCATAACCATGATTTAATGAGAAAATGTTGGTATGCTACATGTGCAAATAATAAAACTCAGTTCTACAGAGGAAGTATACATAGTGTACAACAGTTAACAGTAATTGAATACAAGGTCCATTGTTGATGGTTACGAGGTTACGTTACAATATTTTAACTACATAACATATCGTTGAGAGAGGAGAATTTGTAAGCAACTGTTAAACCTTAGTATGTTACAAGAGTAGCTACCTGAGCAATAGAGGTTAAGGCATAAACAATCTCAAGAATCATATTTAATTTTTCTTCTGGGATAGACAACCAAACGCTTATGAAAGCTACCTAACAACATTGAGATCTTCCACATGTACCAACAAACTTACTACGTATTACTCTCACCTTAAAATTACACATGACATATTACCAATATTTGCAGAGCAAAAGAAAGCGACAACATAAATTTGGGTTCGTCCAAACACGACGACATAACGCTCGACGTCGGCCAGAAAACAGCCATCAATAACGGTGAAGATTTGTCTCAGAGGTGTGCAAACGGTTTAGGTGTGAACAGAGTTAACATAATTATGTCATCTATATACCGGGATTAGCATTGTATGGCGGGCAGGAGCGGTGGACGGCTTAGTCAAACTTTCCACCGTCCGCGACCGCGACAATGTAACTCATGGGCCGGGTGACTACCGGGGAACCGGCCGCGGTGTTCTTGGGATTCTAACAGGGTGGATAAATGTTGGGCAAGGGAAGTTCAACCTGCAGGCTACAGTAATAGTTATAAAACACAATACAAATAAACATGATGTCATAACACAATTATGACAATAATAGCACATTGATAGGCCTATATACTGCAGTATTGTAAAAGTCATTATGGAAAAATTTAAATAGACAATTTGTTTGATTGGTCTTTATGTATGTCACCATAACTTAATGGACGACCAGGCTTTGTTCTGGCTGACGTGTTATTTTCTATCGTAATTGCTGGGTAGTAGTAAGTGTCTCATAAACAAGTGATATAAAATCTTGCGGTCGTCACCATCACGAGAAATCCAAAATTGATTCAATTTTGAATTTAAATTGTGAATTATTAAAATTCATATTCACAATATAAATTTCACTTATCGTTCGTGAGGGTGTACGTGCGGCCAGAACAATTAATTTTACACGTAATAAACACTTCTAGATTGATTAGATCGAATTACCATTACGTTTACCGTAAAGCGCGAGTTGTTATTACAAGCTTTTATGTAATTAGAAGTTAACATCTTAATCTTTGAGCGCGTCACCATTAAATCTG
Organism: Neoaliturus tenellus; assembly: GCA_030545055.2. Classification (NCBI taxonomy): domain Eukaryota; kingdom Metazoa; phylum Arthropoda; class Insecta; order Hemiptera; family Cicadellidae; genus Neoaliturus; species Neoaliturus tenellus. The sequence goes on along the minus strand of CM061537.1, from coordinate 58,893,154 downwards.
GGGTTAAGGGGGGAAGGTAAATAGGGGTAAGGATAATCTAACATGATTACACTATCAACATTTTACCAAAAATGAATCGTCAAAACCACAAAGAGCAGCTCTTCTTTATTTTATAGTCCCTCCTAAACTATTTTCGAGTGGGCTAAACTCGCCGGAACCGAATTCGAGGAGACATTAGCTAAGCGCAGTGCCAGTAGGCGATGATTACCATACTACCTGCGCTAGTGGGATCGTTGGCACCCACGTGGTAATAGTGATGGGAGAACCTATTTGAACAGAATCGATGAATCGATACTGCGTTAGGATCGATTATCCGATTGTTTTGCAACTGAATGAAATCTTTCAAATCACATTTCTCCACCTCATTGTCCATCATTGCCTCCTTCAGATAATGTTTTGTTTATATCCTAATATCATGGTACCATGGGCTAATATCATTAGATTTTGCAACATATCTCATTTCGTAGCATACTGCCAAATGACATTTTACGAATAATAAAAAGTTTTAAGAACTCCCACAGTCCTGATATCTATGGTATGACTGTTACCACCTTAAAGTATATTGCTGAGGTCATAGCGTCGCCGTTGGCTGATGTCATCAACATCTGTCTACGAGGTGGAGTCTTTCCCGACATGTTGAAGGTTTCGCGGACGGTTCCCATCTTCAAGAAGGGCGACCCTACAGCAGTCACCAGCTACCGCCCGATTTCTATTATTCCTGTCATTGGAAAGATCTTTGAGACTGTGATTAAAAATCAGTTGGTTGACTACCTGGAACGGAACTCCTTGCTTGCTGAAGCCCAACATGGATTTAGGAGAAATAGGTCGACTGTATCAGCTGTCTCTAGGCTAGTCGGTGAGATTGTTGACACTTTTGAGGACAAGGGCTCCACAGCTTTAATTCTAGCAGATCTGAGCAAAGCGTTTGACACTGTCAATCACGAGTTACTGTTGCTCAAACTGGAACGCCTTGGCGTCGGTGACAGTGCCCTAAGTGTCTTCAGAGCTTATCTTCGAGACAGAAAACAAGTCCTCTCGGTTGGTGGAGCAAACTCTATGCCGAAACTGGTCAAGCACGGCGTGCCACAGGGGTCCGTGGTGGGGCCGGTGCTCTTCTTGGTGATGATAGATGACCTCAGTCTGCTTGGCGACATCTTGATGTTTGCTGATGACACTACGATTGTCTCAAGGGGGCCTACACCGGACGAAGCCAGAATGAGGGCCTACGAGGTATTTGAAGATGCAAAGGCATGGTTTAGCTCAAACTCTCTGAGTTTGAATCAGGACAAAACCCAAGAACTTGTTTGCAGTCTTGGCCGCATTGATGCTGAGTGTGCCAGGGAGGTTAAACTGTTAGGATTCGTCATCGACTCCAAAATAACTTGGGGTGGCCAAATAAACAGTGTGTGTAACAAATTGTCTCGTGTTGTTTTCCTCCTTCGCAGATTAAAGCCGCTGCTGACCGAGCACTATCTCGTTACTGTTTATTATGGCCTGTTCCACTCCCATCTTACTTATGGATTGCTTCTCTGGGGACACTCTGCGGGGGCTGTGATGACATTCTTCTTCTCCAAAAGAAGGCGGTTAGAATTATTGCCTCCGCCGGATACATTGACCACTGTAAACCAATATTCAAGCGGTTAAGGATACTGACCATATATAGCCAGTATGTTCTACTTTGCCTTTGTTATGTCATTAACAATTTGAACTCCTTCATGCCAAGGGAAGACTATCACCCCTACAATCTCCGTAACAAGGCACAACTGGACATACCTTTCTGTAGGCTGTCGAAGAAAAAGAATTCCTTCAGGGTGATTGCCCTCAGGATGTTCAATGCTCTCCCAACTGACATCAAAGTTCTGGAGCCCGCAGTTTTTGAGCGAACCATGAAGGCCTGGTTGCTGGATAGGCCACTCTACTCGGTTTCTGAGTTTTTTGAACTGTCGAACCAAGCTTGACGCCATCTTGTAGATTATGTAAATAGTGTAAATAGTTTCCATAAGATAATTAAATGTATTATTGACTCAGTCTATCCAGCAGTGCTGGTCAGCGACGTCGTGGGAGGTATTCAAGGTATTCAAGGTATTCATTTATAATACATGGTTATACATGAACAACAAATCACTATCAATCGTTGAAAACATAACGTGACTCCGGTAGGTACTTCTAGAAATTGACGTTGAATAGTAGCAAAAGACTAAGGTTTAGACCGGTTATTTGATTTTTATGAAACACCGATTTAAAATATACAGGTTTTTCCTTTTGATAATTGTTTAAGATTTGAAAAATGTCGGATTTATATTCTTACGAGGCATTTGTACTGTTTCAAGACGGATAAGAATCGATTCACACAAACGATTGTTTTGATCGATCCTTAAAAAAATTGAATTGAATCATTCTATTCATTTCCACTCAATTATCTCATCACTTTGGCTCCAGCGCGGTGACTTTGATACTCGGCTGGAGCCAGGTCCACATTAGTGGCGCTCAGTGTAGTGTTAACTCATACCACGGTGCGATACCATCTCGCGACTACCGCTCGACCAAGTCTCCTATCTCCACCGCGATCACTTCCTCTCACGTTAGTCTCGTCACTTCCACCCGGGCCGCTGGCTTTGTTCTGCCAAGGAAGAGTTTTTAATCTGATGCGAAAAGTGGGATGCGCATCTTTATAACACTGCGTGAAACCATCAGATTGTTTTCAAATTCAACATAATATGCACATTGTGTGAGTTGCTGGAAAGGAAATAGCTTTGGAATAATTTGCGAAATCTTTACATCTAAGAGGTTAGGTTTTATTTGGAATGAAATTCGGTATAATTAGCTGTGAAATCTTGGATACGAGGAAGTCGGTTATTACAATCATACTAAATTAGAAATGTAGATTATATCTTTTAGTTATATGTATTCCCAAAGATTGAATTTTATACCAAACACAAAGAAAAAGAAAGAGTTTTAACAGTTAATTGCACCTGACGAGCATACAAATAAACAAGAGAGATTGTTACATAGGCTTACAGAACCTCAATTTCCGACTCTCCGTGAGGTGAGATAACTTTTTTCAGAAAGTTGGTCTAGATGCAGGTGGTTCTGAATACATTAGGGACGCAGAACCTTTAATAGTGAACCACTCTTAGGACTTTACAGTTTAAAACTGTTTGGTTAGTAAATAATAGGAAGAACTCATAAGTTTCGTCGACGCACAGTGTTTTCCGCTTGTGGTCACCGCGGTGGCTTTTTCGACGGGAATAAAACCACTCTTCATTAAATGTAATATTATATACCGTCAATGTGACGCCACTTCCTCAACTCAGAGGTACCGTAACCTATCCAGTGTCCTCTCTACAACCATCGCCGTCACAGCTTCATACATCACTCGGCATACATCAATCCTCTCCGACATCGCATACATCGCTACATCGTACATCACTATACACCGCCACCCGCGGTGTGCCATCACCATCTCCTTCATACGTCCTCGCACATAACTTGCCTCGGTATCGCATTTTTAAACAAATCACTGCAGTTTTGCATAGTTCATGTTGTTTACTGTTGGAGACTTTCTTTACTTTTTATCGCACATAGAAATCTAAAACCTAAGCCGAGGTTGCCAGAAAATTAACATTTCAGACGAAATGATACCTTATTTTGATATAATAAATTATTATGTTTTAAAAAGTCGTTGTCTAAGTTATTGATTTATAAATGGGCGGTATCCCTTTACTGGTATTGCTAAGCCCCCTAAACTCAAGTTTTTAGTTGCATAATTTGCCGTAGTTTTCTAAATCATCAAAATAAAGCAACTACAGTTACGAAGCCTGACTATCCAGGCTCTCAGATAGTGAAAAATTTTCAGTGGGAAGTTGTAGAATTTCTGATAAAAAACGAGTACACATAACGATTAATTATTACATTTAAAATAATATATAAAATTCATGGTAAAACCATTTGAGTTTACTTTGTGTTATTTAAGGTGAACTTAGGACATCGAGGTCAAATTTCGCCAATAAAGTTGGAAAATGCAATTATTGTAATGACAGTTTTAAGATTATCTAGGTTTAAAAAAGTAATAGTTCAAAGAAAATAAGACACATTAAGCTGATAACTATGACACTTATCATTCAAGGTAACTGAAGGCATTACGAATGGTGCGTCTAACAGCGGAGCACCTTTACAGTTTACAAGATAATCCCTATGATGGAATCTTACTTGAAATTCAGGAATCATTACACATATCAGAGATAACATAGGTAACCCAGGGTGTATCATCTACTTTCAAATGATCCTAGTAGCTAGACTCGTTTTAATGTCGGATAGAATGTTCCAATTACGTTACACAACTGCACACAAGGTCGTCGGTAAACATGTTCCTGATCCGATCATTCTATTGGTATTACGGAACCGTTACGGAATGGAGCATTTATTATCTCAGAGATGATCTTTATCTGCAGGTTTAGCCGGCCCAATGGTCCTACATTATAACTCAACGTCCTGTATCCTGACGTACTGACGATGCAGTCGCCCTTGCAGCCGACGGTTCAGTCTAACTGGAGCAAGGATCGAACCAACACCTTATCTGACCAACCATTGAATTATACGGATAATTTAGATATATCTTCGGCTCATAAGCAGGGATTGATAGCAATCACAGTAATCATGTCTAATTATAATTTCGTAGAGCGGTCGAAATTATTGCCCAACATTATTGCGTGTTTTTTTTCAACTTGAGAGCAAACAGAAATCCAAAATTTAACGGTGTCGATCCTGGTAAGCGAACACACATTATGATTCCAGGTTTCCTGTAAATATGACAATCAATCAGTTGTAGCGTATTTTCGGTTTTCTTCGCCGGTGCCCTTCATGCCATTGTGACTGTTACTTGACATAACTCTGTATTTGGGCATTTTGCTAGCCCAACGTAACGGTTAAGCTTTTGGCCTTCGGCTGAAAGAAGTAACGGGTTAAGACCCCGGGATACGAAATTATTTGATTGGCTCGCTTTCTTAATAAATGCACGGAAACGCTACTAAGATTTAATTAAACGCATTTGGAGTAGATTTCATCATAATAAAGTAAAATACCAACGCCAATTTTAAAAATAAAAATACAAACGAATGATTTTTAAATCCCTCTACATCCATTGTAAACGTTCAGAAAATGTTGTTTTCCGCAACAACGAAAAGGGAACACCTGAGCAGAGCTGAAGACATCATTACATAATGATTGTGAGGTGCCGCACTGGGCGGAATTTATAATCGAATATTTCTGAGCTGAGGGAACGAATGTATGCAAACTGAAGACAGACCGTGGCGCGGCGCTGCGGGCGACGGGTGAATGACGTAACTGAGGACCAAGACCTGACCTGGGGAGCTGCAATTATACGAGGACGAGTCGACCAGTCGGCTGTCCGCTCCTCGAACCTGACCCGCCGGACCGGCATGCGGCATGCTGCTATGCTGCAACACTCAGTACTGGCACAGATACGGAATGGTGCTGGAGATTGAGCTGGGAGGACCACGCTAAAAATAAGGACGGTAAAGCGTGGTTGGTTTGAACGCAAAACTCCGGTTCTGTATTCTCACGAGACGTGGCCAAATAGATCTCACTGTTGGTGTTGGATAAAAAAACTAGCAGTTGTACTACGTTAAAAATAGCACATACCATGAAATTTTTGCCGTAAAGAAAATGGCAAGCTCTATAGTGAAGATCTTGGTCAGTAATGGGTCCGTTATTCTCTCAAAGGTGAGTTTCCCTACTATAATTTTTGAACAAGAAAGTACTGACCTTATAATGGTAGAACAGGGCAGTACTTAGCCAGGGCAGTTGGTAAATGATGGCAAGCCAAGACGTGGATAGTCGGTTCTAACTTGACAAACAACACTGATGAAGTGCAGTTTACCTACTGTTTCACCTATAATCTGGATGTGGAGGTTTTATATCTATAATTCTGGACACAGCAGTTATGCCCATATGTAACATGCCCCTTGTGAGCAGGGTATTACTTTTGGCTCTATGATACTGAAGCTCGACATTATGGGAAATTTATTGCGAACTGGTTCCGTAATACTGTTACCACTGAACCTCCATCAGTGCAGTATGGGTCATATAATGTTGCTGCTATAGCACTGCTGGCTCTAAAGTACTTCCACTGAGTAATATTGGTCCTGTTATGCTCTCAAAGATCAGTATTAACCTACAAAAGCGTCTAAATCTATGACTTTTTGTCGCTATTGAGTAAGCATGTAAAGAAATGGTAGTAATTTTCGGAGCACTAAGGGATTGAGTAATGCTGTTTTGAGGCTGGCTCAGTTTGCCCTGCCCCAGCACGTAGTACCTCATAAACCCCCCGAGAGTGCACGGTTTACGCCGAGCCTCCTGGCTGTTTACCGCACTGTTTAGCATTAACGTCGGCTCACATAACCTCGCAGCTATTCTGCCGCACTTTATGGTTGACTTTATATAACGGAAACTCGCGGTTTCGGTTTAATTGTTTATTTACTTGCAAGAGTTTACGATTTTTTACAATGTGTTTGATTAAATTAGAAAGCAACAACTGATGTTTTGCATACCAACGAATTGAGCTATTCTTCTGGCGTTGAACTACGATGCAGGAGGAAATATCTCTAAAGCTCCTCTTGGAAAAAGAGTGAATTGTTCTCAGGATTGTATTGAAACAACTGTAATTTTTTATGCTTTATGGTAGTTTGATTCAAAAAGTCCCAGATTTTTCATAGTTTTACTTCTGTTGCCCAAGAACTCTCAAGATGTTTCTTTTCGTGGAGTTTCCTAAATTACTAGACCACAAATAAAATTGTGTCTCATTAAATTCAAAGAATAGACTGTTGAATGTTTCGTGTTAACCACAGATGCAAGTAATTTTTTTCAGGCATGGGCTCCATGCAGTGCATCAGTGCATCAATATTGATTCCCAGTTAAGTCTAAGCCAGTTTTGACTCATGTACTTTGATGAGTCCATTGACCATGGATACACAAGTATCTATAGTCACTGGTTGAGTCTCAGCTCCTTGTATTCCTTAAGTTGGCTATTACATTATTTTTCTTTTTTCCACCAGAGCTGTGTTGATTTTTTTTATTTTTTTATTGTTTTAGAATACTCATGCGTCTTGTTTAATGCAAATTATGGCTGATTTCAAGATCTTAGAATGTTTATCTATTTCTTATTAATGCTGTATCATTTGCTTAAGTAAGGAGTGGGAAGTGCTGTCTGAGTTGTCTGTGGTATAATTTGTAAAGACAATGAATATTAGTGGTCCAGAGGTAAGAACATTGACTAGGAAGATAAAAAATAGAGCCCTCAGAAAGACACAACTTATAGGTGAACTCCAGCTTTAACAACAGGGTCCCGGTCATAAATGTTGATGACTCAAATCAAATGTATTTGTGAATAGTCAATTCACTTAAATACACATAATGATTAATTTATCAGCCATTAATCTTTTCCTGCTCTTCAATTAGGCCTAACCAAAATCCCATCCCACTTGCGGATGCACGGCACCAAATTAAGAGGTTGAAATATTTTTCATCCTTTCAAATCCTCCATTAATCATAAGCTAATTAATCAAACGGACGCAATTTCCACATGCCCTCCTATATTAGGCTGATCTTCTGCCCACCAAAGGAACCGTGGACCAAGTGAAAGCCCCACGTTTCGTTCGCTGCCTCACGTGGGAACGGTCCAAACTCACCTGCGCCGTCACGTAATTACATGACGGGGTAATTAATTTGTTCAACTCTCCGTGCATCTGGTGGTGGTAAATCATCAATGCAGCGGCCGACTGTAATAATTAATTTTCTACTCGTTGGATTGGGTGAAAAATTATAATTAATTAGTTTAAAATGTTAAGAAAGTTGCTTGTGAGCATAGGGCACACCGGCACACCCTTGTTTTAACAAGTGTAAAAATTGGGCTTTGTTTGAGATAATATTTAGGAGATTTTTTAAAATGAACGGAATTTGAATGGTATTTTTAGTGTATATAAAATATTATACTTTTCGGAAGATAAGGACTCTCCTTACTTGCATTAATTTTTGAACGAAATCTATAACTGCTATAAGACTACCTTAGGACGGAGCTAGTTTCCCAACCTTCCAAACGTAGTTTTAAATATTTAAAACTATAGGATTCAATTACCACAAAAATCAAAAGTTACCGATATAATGAGATTTTAAAAATATTTAAAATAAAAAAACTACAATAAATTTATGACGTTTGTTTACCTTTACTGGTAACAACGTGATAGTGGTAAATTTACCTGTGATTATATGTATTTATTTCCTCCCAAACCAGTGACATTTTTTACGTAATGATAATAAAAAGACCTGGATTGCTTCCTATCAAACATTGGCCTGTTTTTGCGCCATTAAGAGTCCAATGACAAATAGGAATAAACGCGATCCCACCCATTAAGATCTTCGTTATTTAGTTGGAAAAAGGTGAATTGAAAATGTTGTTGAACGTCAGCGTCAAAAGTTGTTGAAAAAGCTAGTTGATTTCACTAAGAATTAAAATAACCAGATCACACACACATACAGTTCTGCAAACATATAATGCAGGTATTATTAGCAGTTTCGAACAACCGATCTGCTAATGTCAAAATAGATCATAACTGGCGGATCATTAAACGAGGTAGTAATTTATCTCTACACGCATCAATGAGTTTTTATAAGAATCGTGGACATAAAAAAGTATCCTGTAATTAGAGTGAAATTACGCTTCAATTGATGTCAAATAAGTTCCGCGTTTGAGCAACATAGCCCCAATTTCTCACATTCAACTCATGTTTAACGTTCTACAGGCATTTTTTGCCTCCGCACAAGGATTTCTACATGCCGGCTCATGTGTTTCTCGAGCTGGATTGGCCTCTTGCCATTTCCTCTTATTCACCGTTGTGGGCGACTACAAGCTTTATAATTAAATTCGGTCACTTTACTACGAACCAGGTAATTTCCCCTCGGGTATCAACAGTAGCGTCGGGTTGAGGAATATAAATTAATTGTCGTTATTCCATCCTGCAATTGAATAACATTGTAATGGTAGCGTATACGGCAAATAACGAAAGTCAGACGTTTTTGGGTAAAAGGTTTTTTCTAACATCGACTTGGCCACGGGAGCTAGGAAATAATGGTTTGGTTGTAACTGATGGTAAATAAAAACTCTTTTTGACATAACGGCACGTAAGGTAATAAGCAATGCTTTGTACACGTCTATTGAGATTCCATTTCCCAGAAAATCTAAAATTATGAAAATATAAAGATTTACAAATAAAATGTAAGCTCTTATTTTCTGATACTATGACATAATCAATTTTTATAAGGTTGTCATAAAGTTTTACTGGCTAGATTTTTATCTATCATATCATAAATAATATGCTACGAAACTAAATCGACTGCAAAATCGTTTTTAAGGGCGCTGAATAGTGAATGGCTCGTGCAACTCTGCATAAAAAAGGAAACATTTTCTCTCACTACTGGATTAACGAGTTTTAATGAGTTTCCAAAATTAAATTGTCTTCTAAAAAAAAAAATAAAAATAGATGTTTAACATGTGTCTCAGTCATATGCACTAGCTTCTAGTTATTTTATAGTCATCAGGTTCTAGATAAGAGCAGCAACAAAATACCCCCCGTCGCAGCAGACCTGCGTACTCAGCGAATTTCCAAATTAGTAATATTAATTTTGACCAGCTAAACTTGTAAACAAAATTTCATCACGTGCTCATAAATGTCTATTCTCCTTAAGATAAATATAGGGAAAGAGTATGCAGGTATGCTGCCATGGGGGACACTAAAAGTAGGTTTTAGCATTGAAAAAATTTATTTCGACCATATAAAGCCATATAGTAAGTTTCATCAATATCTGTCCATAAATAAAACAGTTTGCCTATTCTCCATATGATTAACATGGAAAAAGAGTATGCAGGTTTGCTGCCATGATAAGTACAAAAACCAAGATTTTTTACCTTAAATGGATGAATCTCAACCAAATGAAGCTAAATACTAAGTTTCATCCAAAAATATTGGTTAATAAGTGAAATATTAACACATCCTTATTCTCCATAAGATTAACATTGGACCCCCAAAAGACAATGTACTGTCTTTAGACTTTGTAATATCTCGGTAACCAATGGAGATAGAGCAAAGCTTCAAAATACTAAATTGTGTGTTTTTTTAGCTTAATCCAATGGTCGAAATAAAAATTTAAAATTTTTAAAATTTACATATGAAAAATGCAAAAAACCCATTTTTGGGGTACAAAACCCCGCAAAACTACCCCTTCCGGTAGGTCGATATGTCTGGTTTTCGAACTCATCCGAATAAACGTAGGATTACACGTCTCTACCAAATTTGGTGTCGATCGGACCGTTTTTACGAGAGTTATCGTGCCTAGGGGCACATACATATATATACATATATATATATATATATATATATATATATATATATATATACACATATATATATATATACATATATATATATATATATAAATTTTAATGACTATTATTTTTGGTCTCTGGGCACCTAAAAACGAAAAAGTAACATGGTCCCGGGCTTAGGCCTTACCATGAGACCTACGGTAATAGCTTATTCCCTATGGGAAATTCGCTAAAAGACCGTCAATACATAGTTGAGCACAAAATTTTTATGTATTTTTGTGTATTAGTGCATTTTATAATATATTGAGGGTGAACGGAAAAACCTCCGATCTTTTTACTAACTTTTCTTGAATTAATAGCCCAATGACATGTTTGACAAGTGGCAACTGGGTCCAGTATCGAATACCTTTAAAAAGCTACTAACTTTTCTCAGGTCAAACCGGCAACCTTTGGATTCAAAGGCGACCACTATAACCACTCAGCCACCCAGCCAGTATCACGAACAGTATAGGGAGATATTTTTCCTACAATGTCATGTACCTACAGTATGCAGACTCCTGGTCGCCCCGAGCTCCTACGACACACCCACCGGACCAGTTAGTCCCCTGTCCACTTGGAGCGCTGGTGTCGCGCGCCAACAGCTGATTGTGACGTCATGTTGGGAGAGGTCAGGTGCCGGAACATCATCCTCTCGCTCGCTGCACTCAGCACTCTCTCACTCTCTCCCATCCCGGCCGGTCATTCATCACGAGGCGCGGGTCGGATAAGGTCACCAGCGCGAGTGATGGGCGATGCGCGGTTATTGTTGTGGCTAAATTTTATATCCTCACAGTGTGAAATACCGAGCTTCACTCACTAGATAAATAAAAAGACTGCCGTGGCTTGGAACTAGACCCATGTAAGAATGTATGTGTATGTAAGACCCATGTATTGATAGTTAGTTGATGACCCGTTCTAAAGATTCTTAATAATTCAGTTTTCATCATTTCGTCCACTGAAATGTCTTTGTGATTGGCCCATTTGATTGTCTTTAATGGGACGCTATAAGTCTACAAATACCTCATAGAATAAGGGATTCTAATTATTCTAAATAGAGACTCAAAGGTTCAAAGGTTATGGATGAGTTTTGGAGAGAATGTTCTCATTACTGTGTTCTCAACACGAAAAAACTCAGAAAACACGAAAACTGGTATAGGTTTAATGAATATGGGGGAGTTCGAGTAATATGCCAATGCACCAAAGTGGCGCAAGTGACGATTACTACATAACCACTTGTAAAACATAAAAACGTATTTAAAATACTGTGAATGGCAGGAGAATTTAACGGCTTTCAGTTTTTGCTTTAGGTACATAGCTATTCGATTTTTCTATAAACCACCAGAAAATTACAACAAATTTAACTTTTCAACAGATTTTGTTTTTCAACTACAGTAGTTGGAAAACAAGCTTCCGCCACACCATAAACAAAAACAACCACCACTAAAGGCATTGCAGTAGGGTAGGAAGTATGGTTGGACTACTTTGTTGATTAATAGCTAAAAATGCAGGTAGATATCCTTGCTTTTTTATCCTGCAACTTGAGCGAGGTTATCAAAGTCAGTGTACATAGTTTGGTTTAAGTCATCATTCGCTCATTAATTAAAGTCATTATTGCTACTGGCAATAAGGAAATGTTCCATGGGACAGCTACAAGACATTAATCTCCAAGTTTTTCACCAGACGGCATATGTAAAGCAGTCTAAATCAGTTAACTATCCCTACAACCAATCTCCGAACTATAACAGATTTCGCAGGACCGGCCTATTATGGGCCCTGAATACACTATTAGAAAGCCACCGCGGGCCGGCTCTAGTAATTTATCGACGCATTTTAAAGACAAAACGCGTTCCTCAGCTTCAGGGAAAGCGTCAAAATTTCGAATTAATAATGAACTCTCGGAGCGTTTCACTGCCATTGTTGCCCTCAATTAGGCGAGTCATTTGTCTGCCGGCCGGTCTGTAATTAAAACAGCTGATCATCTGTCGTCTGCTACGGTTGCCTCCCGCGGCGGCGCTGGGTGTCCGGATGGATGAGGTGCGGATGAAAGTGCACAAGAGGCCGAGTGTGAAGAGGCTCTCTGTCTTGTGACAGGCGGTTCCGGTGAGATGATAACTTGTGCGTTAACTGACAGCAGAGTAATGGCTTAGTAAGTCTGTACTGTGCTTAACTAGTTATAAAACTTTCAAGATTATAATAACTCATAGTATCGAAAATACAATAACTTAAAATGGCTCATTTAACATTAAAAATGAGCCATTTAACTAACATTAAAAATATCAATGACCATGTCGTTGATGGTCATTGATATTTGGGTAAAGACTTATAATTTGTGGATTCACTTATCACGGAAGAATAACTTTAATAATCGTTATGGTCCTCAGATGGGTTTTGTCAGCCAAAAGTATTATATTAACATACAAAACCGTCAAATAATGCCTTAGACTTCAGAATAAGGATTACTAGTTAATGATAACGATTAATGGCGTGACATTTGCTTTCAGTACGTTAACCACATCACTAAAGTCAGTTGCAAATGATTCTACTTTATGCTGCAATCATAAAGGAAAAAGTAGCGTCCGGAGATTTTAAGATCAAAGATGAGTCCGCGTGGATTTTACGTAGGCAAAATGGATCCTGTACCCTTTCATTTAAGAGTGACAGTTAGTTCTTCATGCTGTTAGGATTGAAAGATTATAATTATCATGCGCTATGGCAACACGTAATATCGAATGAGCTGTAACGTGTTAAAAACTTCCACCTCAAAAACTCCTAGTGGAAAAATTTCCTGATGGTGTCAATACATTGAGAAACATAACTAGAAAAAAGCCATTTGGGATTTATGTCTGGCGAAACAAGTTTAGGTTACACACATCAAAGCGAGTATACGTTTAGCCCATCTGCAGAACGACAGTCTATTATCTCCCGTCCTCTTCGTATTTTCATCCTTATTTGATTTGGCCAATCCTCTTCGGTCCTGGCAGTTTGCCCCCTGCCACTGCCGTAATTTCCACGTTTTATTGTTTGATTATATCATTTCCACCGGTCGACACGAGTTATTCCTTCTGAAAAATAATGTTCCCGGCAACAATAAACGATGTTGTAAGCTCCTCTCCACTCTAGTGCAATAAAATCCAAATGACAATTTAGGAATGCCAATTTGCATCCGAATCGGCGGACCGTCTCTGACGCGAAGACGTAAACCAGAGTCTGGCTGCCACTTAGAATCAACTTCTCCCTCCCATAAACATCTCGTATAATAGATATGTTCTGCCTTTGTACCTTACAACTCTGCTGAAATGACATTTAAACTTGTTTAGGTAACAATTTTGGTTAATTTTCAAAACAAAATTTCTAAATACTGATAAAAGAGCGGGGAAATTTTCTATTTTTCGTTTAGCGGTAAACGCAGTATAATGTTAAAAGTTACAGACAAGCGTAGAGACAAAATAGTGCTGTTCAGCTGTTATCTATCCGGCTGAACCATCAAGACACTAATGTTTGAAGGCTTTTAACACCTTTTTTTATTTTGTTGGAAGAAAGTATGTGTTAGTTATCTGACACTGTTGATTAAAAATCATATAATAATTTTACGACATTTCACGAACAATAAGGCTTAGTTGGTCATAAGCTGTCAACTGCAGCATTATGAACTCAATGTCTTTTTGATTGAGACATTGAGTCTCAAATATTGCTGATCAAAATATCATGATCAGCAAGAAGTTATAACAAGTAATCTTGTTATACCCTAACTTGTTTTGATCACCTTGCTGATCATGATATTTTGACAGGTTTGTCAAGTAATCTGGTCGATTTTAAATTATGATCTTGGCCATATTAATGTAAAATTTTGTGATCTCAATCTTTTCCCAATAACCTTGTCCAATCCGTAGTTGACTTTTACAATATTTTGATAGAGTTTTCAGCTCAAATTGTTGTGATAATGACCTTCCTGTACCTATAGCTCGATCAATTTGGTGATATAATTAATCATTCATGAAGGAGAGTTTTCACCAATTAATTATTTGACCATAACGAATCGTCATCTTTCCCCCACATAACGATTGTAGACTTTCCTCACTGGATTTTCCCATTTGAATTTACTATACAAGTAACATGGTCAAATCTTCCACTCCATGTGGTGTTGAATTGAAAGCCTCCTCTAGAAGCTGGGCTAGTTTCTTCCCCACGTTTGCAACCATCCATCACTGATATCAGTATAGATGCTGTTTGAGTGAAAGTTCTACACGGTACAGCAGATATTTCAACTGTTGCACCCGGACTGGTTCACTTGGGAACATTCAATAGCGCGGAGTGCAGCTGCAGAGCAAGTGCAAGGTCGAGTATGACTAAGTGCAGCGGCAGACTCGTCTGGTGCAGAGCATTAGCATACTGGTCGCTTCCGACCACCTCCACCTCCTCCTCCTCCGCTACCTCCACTCCGTCACTCCCCCGCCGCGCCGCCGATAGCGCTACAATGTTGCGGCCAGTCGCACCTCTCGCTCCGACACCCTCGCCGGTCACACATCTCCTCGTCGACACTGCGTTGGAGTCGGTGGACCGGGTAGCTGAGAAGTTATTGATTTGAGACTCAAAACATTCTATCTTGGATTCCCTACTTCGGTTACTGCATAAATTTGTATTCGGATTTGCAAATTTTAGATTTGTGGATTTTGTCTTAGAGATGAAACAACAAAATTTGCATTAAAAGACCCAGCGTTGGGAATTTGAGGGTATTTACCATTGTACGGTAATTTTACTTGCCGAAGGCAATTTCGAGGGCAGTAACTTTTTGAGGGTAAAAGGACAATACTTTGTAAGAATGCACAATCAGAATCTTCCTCAATCAAAAACTATCGGTACTATTTTATTTTTTGTGTTCAGAATTTTCACTTCGAATAATACATGCAGTACTTTAATTGACCTATAAATCAACCTGAGAGTTTTTTATAAGCAACCCATTGCGATATTCTATGATCCATTAAGTTTATTCATCCTTATTTTCAATCTAATCGACCAATCAAAATCCAACTATTAACAAATCATTTAATTTCCAGTTCCCAAAAATTCGCACATAGCATAATGTCAATTTGTTTGCAGTAAGTGTTGATGTTGTAATTTTGTGTCGACCCCGACCAAAAACCCCGACCAGTTAGTCGGGCTTTATTTAATTAGGTATTGAAATTTACAGTGAGTCAGTTCAATAAAATAAAGGTTATAATTAGTATGAGGCCAATTAATTTCTTGTTGCATTCAAAACCGAAAATTTAACAGTTTTACCTGTTTCATATTTGAGGGTAATTTCATGGTAAAAGGGTATTTTCAGTGGGATCTGAGGGTAATTTGCATATAGTGTTCGAAAAACACTTCAAAGACCTCTTCGTGGTACTTCTGAATGAACCTTCCCATATGCAGTCTAAAACTATTTCATTAGTCTATCATAAGTATTTTTTTATCATTCTGCACGAAATCAGCCTGTTTTTTGTTCTCTCAATAGTACCAAAACCGATTCTTTTCTGTCCTAGAACTGAAAAATCATCTGGAGAATTTTTTAGGTCCTAGTACTGAAAAGTCAGCTGTTTGCTAAGTATATTATTATTGATTTATTAATGTTGAGGAGCAGAATTTTGAAATTCAAACGTCATAAAGATCATTGTTTGTAAATAACAGAAATGTAAACACTGCATATTACTTACTTTGTAAATATGACCTCGAAAATACAACTTAATAGTTAATATTTTTAACGATCAAACGTCTAATTTTGCATTATGATAAAAAACATTGTTCATCACTCGGAGCAAAAGTATCTTTTTGATGCTTAATCGTTTTTAAAAACTCGGCTGCGCCTCGTTTTTAAAACACGATTGCGCACCAAAAAGACCCACTTTTGCTCCTAGTGATGAAAACTACTATTTTTTATCTCTATGACGAAGTATGTTTTATCAGTGTCGATTCGTAATAGCATAGTTTATGCAAAGATTGTATATGAAAGCCTTTAAGCCACAAATGAGACATGTTTACAAACGAAGCGAGTTTTCTAAATATGTCACGAGGCTGAATACAACCGTTGCCTACACTACTTAATCTACGAAAACTTCAGTTTGGTAAAGCATTGTACAAATAACGTAATGTAATAAACAAGCCGACCATATATGGGTATGATAGGTTGTAGAGCCATCCATTCAAAATGTACCCATCTGATGTCGCTTTACCTAATCGTAGTTCCCAATCAGATTATATCTCACTCTTTTGAGGTCAGGCACGCCAACTAATTAAACATTAATTATTGAACAATCAACTGATGTCTTTCGTCAAATGCCAAGCTATCATTGTTCTAGAACCTGCGCTATAATGTGACTTCTTTCTCGTTATGCAACACCCTTATGTGGTTTTATATGATCCTCCTTATGGAGTTACTTGTAATATAATGATTGATTCTTATAGCAACGGTCGTAGATACAAAATAATATAATGTGAGAGCTTTTTAAACGGTTAGAGGTTGTCTTGAAAGTAAATCAACCTAACTTTATTTAACTTAAACGTACATTATTAACTTTCAAACTACTAGAACTACTATCTCAAATAGAAAGATTTATAGGTTTCTACCCATTTTTAATTAAAACACTTTTATATCTCTTTTACCCTTTAGCTCTTATTTGTTTCTGTTTGTCTATGTGAACCTTGACTGCTGAAACAACAGTTCACATGTACAATGGCACAATATGTGGTGATTGGCTTATTTGCCCTCAGGATTATTTGGACTGAAGCAAAAGTCATTTTGCGCATAGAGGTAATTTAGGACCAATAATCTCTCCTGCCCTAATCTATATTTACACACGTCTTAATACTCAAGTTTACAATAACACAATAGAAACTTAAATAATTGATTAATATATTACTAGTGCACGTGTTGCTCGACATCGAGCAATTTATTTTTATGCAATACAAAAGTTGCATTTAGTTCTAAATCAATGACATCCAACCAATTAAATATTGTGAATATCAGTGATCACAAAAACTGCAGCTGTACGTTAACCGAGGTTTAAAATGCTCAAACCAATCCCAATGTTATTCCAATGGGAAAATTTCAAATTTAATTTGTGGATAGCTCCCTTATTTTGACACCGATTGTCATCAATTTTCGGCGAAAACAACTACAGACCAAGCCCTATCCAACGACACTAAAACTTGAAAATCGGTTGATAATTGTAGGAGGAGTTCTCAACACAAAAAAACCCTTAGCGTATTAAATAAGTATAGATTTAATAGTGTGTTATTAAACTATAAATTGATTTCCTGTTAATTTTTCAGTGTCAAGAGTTTTTCATAAAAAATATTTTGTAATCTAATTTAGTCTAGACAGATTTTTAATACAACATGTTATACAAAATATATTTTCTAATGTACTTTATTTTTACAGGTAAATTCGCAGCCTACTTTGCCTGAAGTAAATAAAGGTATCTATGCAATTAATTACTCAAAAGTAAGTAGATTTTATAAAGTAAGTATAATTTATCAACAATAATTTATTAAAGAGAATTGTTATTACTAAAACATTGTGTTTAAAACATTTATTTGGTTTATGATTTATTTCTATAACCAACTAAACAATATTATATTAGTTGTATTTAATTTGTTATCAACTTAATTTTATAAGAAGGTTAAATTTAAATGCCAAGACATGCCACACCAGGACTTAGGTAATCATAATGACCATAGAATAAATATCTTGTCCAAAAATAAGAATTCAATTTCTCATGTTTTAACATTAGAGTTTTGAGATTGTGAATATTTAATAACCAGCCGCTTATTACAGTCGTAGCAGCTAATAGTGTTTTCAGAGCGCCGATGTTTTAACTGTTGGAAATTCCTAATAAAACCCAGACAAACAAACATGTGAAGTAAAAATCCTATCAAGATAATTCTAAGACACATTATGTTCCAATAATATCATAGATCATTAACCTTGTTAACTTTAGGCACTTCGTTGTGACGTTTAGCTAATATTACACCTTACAGTATATCACGTGGCCCATAGAAATTTTATATGTGCTCCAATTTTTATGTGAGTTCTGTAACATACATGTTTCCTTAGAACTTGGCATTTTTTTTTATAATGTGAACCGCAGTTTTGCAGATAAAACTTTCCATTTGTTTTAAAATAATAAGAGGTTTTAAGAAATGTTAACGTTAAAATTATCGTGGCATATTACATTTAATGAAATATTTTATAGCTGCTTTTTCCTCTTTAACGTCTCAGAACTGTAACGAAATCGTTCGATAGCGATTAAAACGAATTCCCCCAATGTCTCTGCAGCATGTATGGCAACACATTGTCGAAGCCCGTAACAGCGTGCTGCGTGGCTAGTTTTCCCCATTTCGTTTGTTTCTTCGACGGACCGCCCTATTAGCGGCTGTCGCAACCGGATGCATGAATCCGGCAAAAACACATTATGTAACGCTAAACTGTTACTGAGCCACTAATAAACTATCGCTGACGCAACAATTAGCGGATTAGCCTAATGGACCGGCGATTATTGTCGCGCCCACCCGGCGGAAGGGACAGTTGCAGAAAATCGCGGTTCTGAAATGTAACAGGTTCAGAAATATCACAGGTTCAAGGGCGATTGCGCCAGGTCGCGGATACGTTACATAGGCGTGTTATGATCAGCGGATTACAGCCATCAACCGACGTGACGTATTTCCTACTCGAATAAACACTGTTATTTTATCTAGATTTGCTGCGGTGACCGTACACTAACGTTGTTTCGAGTAGTTCACAGATCCTGTGTAATCATTGGGACCCGTTGCGGTTTGGGTGATCGCTGGTGTTAATTATTGATTATGTGTTTGGTTTTCACTGCATGTTTGGGTTGGACTTAAATCTTTTATTGTGGTTTTGTAGGCCTAGTGTTTGAACTTTTTTGTAGATTTGGGTATTTTCATACAGACAGGAATTATTAAGTTGAAAGTAACGATTAACTGTTTATTTATATAAAAAAAGAAGTAAACCTATGCATTATTTTTATAAAATTATTTTTTTTAAATATCGCAAGCTTACGTTTTAGCGACAAATAAGTGAACTAAATGGTATGGAATCGTTTTGGCTTAAGGGTGTTGGGTGTTAATGGGTGTCTATTTCTTGGAGAACGAAGGTGGGTGTTATAAACACAATAACGTTTATTTGGCATCAGAAAATTATGGTTCATAACTTAAATAAAGGGTTATTAAAGCAGAAAATATGGTTTAAGATTAATATATTTTGGCGACGAGTATAATTAATTCATCGCAATATGAAAAGAAAACCCCAAATTGTTTAATTATTCTTTGAAAATGTTTACGGGCTTTTATAAAATCTTCCATAGAATCGATCCCACAAAGTTATAAACATTTAACTGACATTTAAACAAGATTTATTCTGAATCAATAATCAATAATCAAAGAAAGTGTACCACAAGCAGCAAGAAAAACTATTTTTTTTTTAAGTAGATCAACTTCAACGCCCTCTGAATACCATTAACACCAAATTACTCCTTAGTGAGGAATTACATAT
Source organism: Neoaliturus tenellus (assembly GCA_030545055.2). Lineage (NCBI taxonomy): Eukaryota > Metazoa > Arthropoda > Insecta > Hemiptera > Cicadellidae > Neoaliturus > Neoaliturus tenellus. The sequence goes on along the minus strand of CM061537.1, from coordinate 58,873,169 downwards.
TGCAGTGGCATGTGGGTCTGTAGTACTTCTTAAGCTAAGTACCAGGGGGACCGAGCTTATGCCCGTTAAAACTTTTAAGCATCACTGTCCTTTTCAGACGAATCTCGTGATCCACTCAAGCACCCCCCTTGTTCGCTTCTCTCACTCGCTAGTCCAAATTGTGCTTCTCTTTGGTATACATTTGTTGAAGTACAGGTTATAAATGTAAGATATTCTTCCCAAAGTCATTAGCCGATTTTTGTTCAAATTCATTAACATTTCAAAATCTCTATAAGGATAACATGGGAACTTTGAATTGCTCTAGTGCGAAAACCTGATTTTTCACAGCCATGGGACCAACTCCAATCGATTCCTATTGGCCTAAACCCCGTATTCAGCCAAAAATAAAAAAATCCTTGGAGAGAAAATAAGTGTTGCCCATGCAACATTACTTGTTTTAGAGTAAAAGATAAAATACCCTTAGATATTACACAGATACAGCTACACACGAGAACATTATTGTGCAAATAGTAAAACCACACATTAAATAAAGCATATGGTATATTAAATAAAGTAATTAGTAGAGTATAGTACCGTAGTATAGCATCACTCATTATTATGGCTATTTTCAGACATACCTGGTCATAATGGGTTCACCTGAATGCATTTATTGGCCGATGTTCCCCGACTACAATGAAGATATGTTTTTTCCGTCGTCAACGTTGGCAACGGCTACTCCTGGAGTCGCACTGCAACATGGGTGCTGACGGTGGACTCGGTCTGCATGAGGGTGAGGGCAACGGTGGTTGCTAATCGCGTTTTTTTCTAA
>CM061537.1:58833715-58872261 GCA_030545055.2 Neoaliturus tenellus | reverse complement strand
TGAAACATTACATTTTATATACATCTCATTGTCTCAAAAACGATCATAGATAAATAAATAATAAAATTTTGTAGGTAAGATCAACATTCGGTTAATTTTTTTTTTTTTAATTTTCAGTTCCAAATGGTGGTACTTTAAACGATTTTCATAATGTTAAATTTTTTAGAGCCTATACCATTTTTTTTAATTTGCAAGAAATAAAAAAATTTACGCAATCATTGAGTGTATTTTTTGTGTGGTGGCTTTTGTTTCAATTGACCTATTTTTAACGGTCATTCACTGGTACATTCATTCGAAATAGTTGGAATTCTGATACCAATGAATGACCGGTCATTCACTGGGGAAACACCGGTCATTAACTGGTGGATAGGGGGTCATTCACTGGTGCAATGATTTATGTATGATAAATTGTATTTTTCAATACTCTGTTTTAACATAATGCATTAAGTTTTACCATTAGGAACTACAGAAGAATACGGGCAAGACATTTAAACTATTCCCTACACTGTAGCATAAAAACCTGTTTTACCATGTAAGATTCAAGTGGAAACTCAACCTTAAACGGTCATTCACTGGTGCACTCACCCTAGGGCAAAAAGAGGCAAAAATGTAACTTCATTTATAAAAAGTGCATTGTTTACACTTGGCAATATTATGGGTCCTAGCCTTATGCTAGAAAACCTTGCAGAGAGTGCTTAAAGACATCATCATCAGAAACATGAACATCTGTATTTACAATCCTCAGTGATTTAAAACCTATTATTATATTTTAAAAAGTGAGAAACTTTAGAACGGTTTAAAAAAATATTGAACACAGTTATATTACTGTGCGTTTTCAACTATAACATTCTTCTTCTTCAAACCCCAAATTAATTTAGGTTTATCAGATTCATGAACATTGAGTTATGAAAGTTTTATTAATGCTGAAGAACTATAATCATAATAATTTTTGTTGTACTGTCAAAACTGAACTAAATGTTACCGTACACTATGTAACATCAGATGGCACAGTCACTGAAACACTGCATCCAACCAGTCAGAAATCTAACTAACTGTTACCAATGTGTACCAGAGTATACATCCATTGCCCCACGATAGTAGTTGTTCAGTCATGGGTCACAAATTATTGTTCTTCATAGCTGTGATTCTCTTGAAAGATGATACTAATAACTATAAGAAGAATTGTTAAACAATAAGGAACCTAATTTGTTACCAATAAAAAGCTCACAAATTAAAATTTTTAATGGGAAAGGCTGTTAATGTTTAAATTGAAAAAAGTTACATGTTAAATTGTTTTGTTCCATGTTTGGACTGAGCTTGTGTGTGAGTACCAAAGTCTCTTATGATTCTGACTGCTTCTGAGTGTGATTAAGAAAAAATATGATAAAGTTGTGAGAGTTTTAATTGAAGACTATGACAAGTTTCCAATGCAGACGACTGAGACGACAGTGCAGACTTCGCTAGCGGCACGAAGGGAGGAATGGGTGAGTGTATAAGTAGTGGAGTGTTTTTTCATATTTTTAGCGTATTTCCCTATAGGAAATACTCTATTACGGTAGTAGTCACGATAAGACCTAAGCCCGGGACCATGATACTTTTTCGTTCGGAGGTCCCTAGAAGCCAAAAACACCATTAGTTTAAATTTATATATATGAATATATATACATATATATATATATATATTTTAAAAATTAAACATGAGTACCCTTTTTAGTGGTTTTATTCACTTACACGTGTTTCGACAATTATGTCATGGTCACAGTGAAGTATTATTTTAATAAAACTTAGTACCTAATCCTATAATAATAATATTATTATAATAATATATTAATATATTAATATAATATAATATAATATATAATATAATAATGTAATAATAATATATTAAGTAGAATAATAATGTTAACATATATATGCCCGTGAACACGATAACTTTTGAACGGAACCTCTGATTTTGATAAAATTTGGTACAGGGGTGTAAGCCAGCGTCTACTAGGTTGATATTCATTTTTATAGTAGCCTGGATTGTTGAATTACAATTAAATTTTGTTACTTACGTCGTACAATCCTTTGAATTATGAATGGCGAACACGTGTTTCGGCTCTAGGCCATCATCAGCGCCTTCGTTTTTCTGCAGGTTGCCATCAAATTGGGGTTAAAATATCTTGGCGATGAAGCCGCGTCAAAATGTTAAAATTACACACACACAACACGTAACACATAAACGGACAGTTAAAAATGCACTGCATTGCATCACACGCCCACGTGGGTCTCACTTCCGCCGCGGCATCACCGGACACGGTCGAAGGCAGACTTTACTAGGTTGAGTTCGCGAACCAGAATGATCGGACCATGGCAACGGGGTTTTATGGGGTTTCAAAAGGGTTAAAAATGGGTTTTTGGCTTTTTTTACTTTTATTTAGAAAATTCAACAATTTTAACTTAAACCATTTAAAAGAGCTTAAAAAAACAAACAATCTAGTATTTTGAATTTTTTACCCAGCTTAAATGGTTATGGAGAAAATCCAAAAAGTATGTTTTTCATGTTATTCTTATGGGAAATCAACAAAACCTTCTAACTTGCTTATTTATTGACATATCTTGATAAAATTTGGTATGTACATTCATTAGGAAGCGTTTAACTTATATTTGCTTAGAAAACCCATTTGGCGGCAAACCTACGTACTCACCCCTATAGGGTTTATGGGGAAAATAAAAAGAACACCATAGCCTTATAAAATTTGGTATGTACAATCACTAGGTAGGGTTTAACTTATATTTACCTACAAAACCCATATGGCGGCAAACCTACATACCCTAATTTTCATTGATTTTATGGGGAAATAGAAAATATACCAACCAAAATTCCATTGGGAATTTGCTGAGTACGCAGGTCTGTTGCAACAGGGGTATTATTTTATTTTTTGTATGTACTTTGGTGTTATGATAAATGCTCTGAATATAAATATTTCTGCTCATAAAATTTTGTGTACATTTTTACGACCTTAACAGATAACATGACACCGTATTTAACTTGTTTCTTGCAAATATTTTATGAAATCATATTTGTTGTTTCGTGTTTTTTTTTTTTTTAAGACTCTTTGAAACAATGGCACCTCCTCTAAAATTCATAACTTTAATTTAGACTAGAAAGATTTTTACCGGGGTTACATTTTATATTTGCAATAAGATGGATAGAAAGAAAAATAAAAGTTATCTGAATTGAGTACCTTGCTTATACATTATTACGTTTTAATTGTATGACTGGCAAAAACCTGCTCTCACAGAAAGCTTCAATTGTAAAGTCAGATACTAGGAAAAAATACCTCCGTCGCAGCAGACCTGCGTACTCAGCGAATTTCTAATGGAATTTTGGTATATTTTCTATTTCCCCATAAAATCCATGGGGATGAGAGTATGTAGGTTTGCCGCCATATGGGTTTTGTTGGTAAATATAAGTTAAACCCTACCTAGTGATTGTACATACCAAATTTTATAAGGCTATGGTGTTCTTTTTATTTTCCCCATAAACCCTATAGGGGTGAGTACGTAGGTTTGCCGCCAAATGGGTTTTCTAAGCAAATATAAGTTAAACGCTTCCTAATGAATGTACATACCAAATTTTATCAAGATATGTCAATAAATAAGCAAGTTAGAAGGTTTTGTTGATTTCCCATAAGAATAACATGAAAAACATACTTTTTGGATTTTCTCCATAACCATTTAAGCTGGGTAAAACATTCAAAATACTAGATTGTTTGTTTTTTTAAGCTCTTTTAAATGGTTTAAGTTAAAATTGTTGAATTTTCTAAATAAAAGTAAAAAAAGCCAAAAACCCATTTTTAACCCTTTTGAAACCCCATAAAACCCTATTCCCATGGTCCGATCATTCTGGTTCGCGAACTCAACCTAGTAGACGCTGGCTTACATCCCTGTACCAAATTTCATCAAAATCGGAGGTTCCGTTCAAAAGTTATCGTGTTAACGGACACATAGATATATATATATATATATATATATATAATCATATAAAACCAAAATTAAATTCTAAAAGATGTTTATATTTCGGAATACTCCTTCTTCAGAACATTACAAATCCAAATTGATAACAAATTGTAAATAAATAAATAAAAGATAATAAAACATATGATTTTAAAAATTTGAGTTTTGAATGGAAAGTGGTGAAGTAGTTGGTTTCAAATAATACAGACTTCAATGTATCTTAAAAATATAAGAATATTGAGTTTGTATATTCTTGAAGAGTTGACGATTTTCTCATCTCAAATTTAGCCCCTTTGGAAATTTGGAGTCGGTCACCAGCTGGCAGGCCTGTTCCAAACTTCTGAGTGACGACACGGTGAACTTCCTTTTTAGTTGTCTGATCGGTTTGACCTTGTAGGTGTTTTCAAAGGTATCTCCATGTTCAAAACCGTGCGTCACTAAGGGTTTGGTTTCGTCCCGATGCTTGTATGCATAACGATGTCCAGTCATCCTTACCCTCAACGAGTTTGTGGTTGAACCAACATAATCTTCAACCACATAAACATATAAACATATAATACGAAATATAAACATCTTTTAGAATTTAATTTTGGTTTTATATGATTATGTATTAACCTTCAGGTATGTTTTGTTTATATATATATATATATATATATATATATATATATATATATATATATATATATATATATATATATATACATATATATCAATTTGAACGAACGGTGTTTTTGGCTTCTAGGGACCTCAAAACGAAAAAGTATCATGGTCCCGGGCTTAGGTCTTACCGTGACTACTACCGTAATAGCGTATTCCCTATAGGGAAATTCGCTAAAAATAAAAAACTTCTACAATGTCAATTTTTCAGACATCGTTGTTTATTTATTAATTAACGGTGGCGACGTCCTGTAATCCAGCTACTTCGAGGTCACAAATTGTGGATAGTTATAAGCGATGGCTTGTGGGTGCGATATTCCCTGGTGGGGATTAACATGCGCACTAGTGAGTACTAGTTCATTCTTAAAGACTATCCTCATAATTAGACAACTTTGTATATAAGAGGTCAAAATTGTGGTTTGAACCCACGTTAAACTGTATATATAGGTCCCTAGATACCATTGGCTGTTGGGCTATGAATTAATAGTCCTGTCTAAGGAGAATGTCGGCTTTAGTCAGTAACAAGACAAAGATCGCGCCACAATCATCCTACACTAATCTCTCATTCATACTTGGCTTTAAAATACCTATTTAGTTAGGTTGCCATTTCAGTTAAAGGTATTAAAGGAATCAACTAAAGAGATTTTCCAACGATGGTAAAGCATTTTAATGACGAAGAAGTTATAATTTACTTTCAGGCGTACAAGTATTTTTACCACCAATTAATATAGATTTTTATTTTATCCAACATTTGACCATTGAAAGGTTAATAATGGTTGATAACAATAAAAATATCCCTGTCACAGCAGACCTGCGTACCGTACTCAGCGAATTTCCGAAGAATCTTGAGATTTTTTATTTTCCCCATAAACATCATAGGAATGAGTATGTAGGTTGGCTGCCATGGGATGTTGTTAGAAAATGGTAGTTTTGTTAGGAAATATAATAGTTAGGTAAGGTAAATATCAAATTGTATCAATATTCGGCACTTTTATTTTCCCCATAAACCCCACGGGGGTGAGTTTGTAGGTTTGCCGCCATATGGGTGTTGTAAGTAAATATCAGTTATCAAATATCAACCCTACCTAGTGAACATAAACATTGTCTACATGTAAAAGGACATGATCATAGTTTAGTGTTATGATTTTAGCGTCCAGTAGCTGAAACGAATTATTCTATTTCTATAGCGAAAAACTATTTTTTGTAAGATTTCAGTAAGGAAAGATGAATAGCATAATTAATCTGGGGTGTCCGCCCTCGCCGAGAGAGCAGACCTGTGCGCCAAAGCAAAGCCTACACCTCAGGCTCCTTCAGACCAAATAAATGGAGGAGGTAGCCAAGCCGAGAGAGAGTGATAGGGGATTAGCCAGGGTATGACATGGTGTCGTCACTGCGGCGGGCTTCGGGCGACGACACTCCGTCGTACCCCCGAAAATATTTTTATTATTGCACCCCAACGGGAGCAGGTCAAATTCAGACCCAAAGTCGTACAATCAGCTGACAACATCGGTCCCGACATCGGTCCCGACGTCGGAACCGACAGCTCGACGGACATGTTCGATAGTGTGTGGACCCCTTAACGGTATTCACGGATTTCTCCTAAGATGCACAATAGCTGAGAAAAAACTAGGAAATTAAACATGCTTGACTTTTATTATAGAAGGTACTAGCTGTTGCCCGTCATGGCTACCCCCATGACGGGCAAAATCAAAATGAGTTTTGAAAAATCTACATAGAATTCAAGATCAGTTTGAATACATAAGAACAAAAAAATATTTACTACCTATTAATTTTGAACAACCCTAAAAATTTCAATATTTACATTTATAGTACTGAATTTAGTGACTCGTTTTTTCAGAGAAAACAACAAAGAAAACATTTGAAATTATATTTAGAGAGGTTTATATTTATATTATATTTATAAGGAAAGCTATACCACTGGAGCATGGTGATGAGCAATGGGTCATGTAATCGACCACTGGCCTGTAAACAGATAACTGGACTTTCCCTGCTCTTAATGACATAGGCCTAACTAGCTGACAACGTGTCAAACATGAAGTGAATTATATTTTTTTAATGTTATTTTTTTAAGTTTTCATGGTACAAAATTTTATAAAAATCACGATGACATAATAATAGAACCCTTAATAATAGTTCATTTTCTGATATGGTTTTGCAAAACAGTATTAGAATTTACAAAAACTAAACATATACCTAATAATAAGAGATTTGTATAATTCTTTTTCTTTCGTTCTATTCTAATTATCTCTTCAATTAATTGGTGTTAGATTTTTTCACCGTTACTAAATCACTATTCAAAAGGTTTTGTTGTTCTAAATCTCGTGTTTTGCATGTTCTTTCCTTTTCATTTCTTATTCTGTTCTTGTGACTTTTATTTCTTATTTATTCTGTATTTTTATATTTTTGTATACTCTATTTTGTATCAGTGAGAAAAGTAAACTAATTTTTCATATGTAGAAGCTAACACGAGCTTTAAGAAGTTAATAACTTTTTAATAACAAAAATACCCCCGTCGCAGCAGACCTGCGTACTCAGCGAATTTCCAATGGAATTTTGGTATATTTTCTGTTTCCACATAAAATGCATTGGGATGAGAGTATGTAGGTTTGCCGCCATATGGGTTTAGTTGGTATTAATCCCTACCTAGTGATTGTACATATAAAATTTTATAAGGTTATGGTGTTTTTTTATTTTCCCCATAAACCCCATAGGGGTGAGTACGTAGGTTTGCCGCCATATGGGTTTTCTAAGCAAATATAAGTTAAACGCTTTCTAATGAATGTATATACCAAATTTTATCAAGATATGTCAATAAATAAGCAAGTTAGAAGGTTTTGTTGATTTCCCATAAGAATAACATGGCAAACATAGTTTTTGGATTTTCTCTATAACCATTTTAGCTAGGTAAAAAATTCAAAATACTAGATTGTTTGTTTTTTTAAGCTATTTTATATGGTTTAAGTTTAAATTGTTGAATTTTCTAAATAAAAGTAAAACCCATTTTTAACCCTTTTGAAACCCCATAAAACCCCGTTCCCATGGTCCGATCATTCTGGTTCGCGAACTCAACCTAGTAGACGCTGGCTTACACCCCTGTACCAAATTTCATCAAAATCGGATGTTCCGTTCAAAAGTTATCATGTACACTGACACATACATACATACATACATATGTATATATATATATATATATATATATATATATATATATATATATATATATATATATATATATATATATACATATATATCAATTTGAACAAACGGTGTTTTTGGCTTCTAGGGACCTCAAAACGAAAAAGTATCATGGTCCGGGGCTTAGGTCTTACCGTGACTACTACCGTAATAGCGTATTCCCTATAGGGAAATTCGCTAATAAATGGATTAACAAATGGTAAAGGGCATGGTATTTTACAATTTAAAAGATTGTTGTTTTTTTTTTTTATTAAAAGCTCATTAGTTGGTAGATAAGAAATAAAAACATGTGTAAACAAATTAATCTATAAGTCTTAAGATTAAATTCAGTAAATACAATCATCTAAAATAAGTCAAAGTCTTTGTAACAAATATTTTATCAACTTGTTGCATCACCTGTTTAAATATTAATTTTACTGCTTTTAAAATACGAGTAACTGCAATCTTACTTGCTTTCATTTGTTATCTGAAAACTATCATAGTATTGGGTGGATTGTCTCTATTTTATTTACAAAAACTACCTTGTAAATCAGGACTGGTGTCAAGTTTCATTGTAGGATATATGAATCAACTGGAGCGGAGCAGTAAACTAATTGACAAAATAAAGTCTTACATTGTTTTAAATAAGGTGTAATTTTCATTTTACAGAGTTATGAAGCATTTTATCAGGGATTTTTCCTATTATGTAGGGGTCTCAACCAAATTCATTGACACTAAAATGATCTTGATCCATTAAGTAGTTTTCTCTCTAGACACTTAGATGCACTCTATTATTATATAAGATACGATGAGGCACAAATATGATACAGCAATGACGCTGTTTACAACATTACGTTGAATTAATAATAGATTAAAGGTGACATTGTATGTTTAGTACCCACTATTAAGGCTGCGGTCTACCCCTGGCGCGCACCCAAATACAAGGGTTTTTTAGAATCGTGTTATCTTCTGCCAAATGAAGCCTAGAGCTATAAATAAGGTGTCATATTAAAGAAGAATAACGGTACTAGTTTTCGTCTGTTACAATTTTGTAATTAGTCCATTAAAACCAATAGGAAACTTCAGTTAAAAATCGAGAAAAACAGATGATTTTAGACCGGTATAGCTGAAATTAGAAATTTTATTTTAAAATTCTAAAAAGATAGCCGACTAGATCCTTTTTTCTACTTTTAGAAAAAGTTAAGAGCCAATCTCTATCTTAATTGGTTATTTTTAAAACACGATCCCCGTAAACCTCTGCATCTATAAAACTCAAAAACGGATAATTTTACACAATTATAACTGAAATTAGAAATTGTATTTGAAAATTCTAAAAAGATAGCCGACGAGATCCTTTTTTGTACTTTTAGAAAAAGTTAAGAGTCAATCTCTATCTTAATTGGTTAATTCTGAAACACGATCCCCGTAAACCTCTGCAGCCATCAAACTCGCCTAGCGCTACGGCCGCGAGGCCGGCATATTCGGCATTGTTGTTAGTTTTGTTTTGTTAATATTATTAAATAAAGTACACTGTATCATATAAGTAGGAAGAAGTAAACACATTCATTACAAAGGACAATAATAATGTCTTCATTGTATTTCTTATCTAAAGAAGATGGGCTGTATTTCATTGTTAAGTTCCATTGTCAGATTTTACATCACTCATGATGAGGAGTAATTTACTTTTATGGAATGTAAGCGGTTTTGTTCACAGCTAATGTAGTCGGAAAAGTTTATATATCTTGTAAATCATGCAAACCATTCTGCCAAAGCAAAATTATGCATACTTTAATTTGAATAAAAAAAAATAAACAAATATAACTATTCTCAATATTATACTGTAATTGAAATATTAAAAAAAATTAATGTGACAACATTTTTTATTTGAAATCTGTTACTCAATCATTCAAAACGTCTGCGATTAAAGTATACCACTGAATAAAATACAGGGCTAACTATACGGTTTTTTATCTTCAATCTTACACCTACAAAAAGTTAAGCAAGATAAATACTCAATACCAGGAAATTCCAAAAAATTATTAACTTTACACATACTGTGTACTCCTATTATAAATAAGCAATGTATACAGAACCAAATAAATAGGGACATCCCATGTAAAAAGTTTTAGTTTTGCTTTCTAAAACCAGAGGAAAATAAAGTGCTGATGCTAGGATTACTTCTCCCTTACTGTCACGGGAAGCCCTCTTTCTACCTCTTAAATGTCGAAATGAGCATATTTGTTTACAAAAAATCAAAACAATAACAAACTACTGTAAAATTATTCTAGACATCTGTTTCCATTCAACCAATCAGCATTACCCTTACCATCTTGGTGGTACTATCTGTGTTTCGGGGGCGGCGTTCTCACTTCCCCATAAGGATGTCCCTACTTATTTGGTTCTGTATACATTGTAAATAAGTTTTACATTGAATAAAATTGTTAACATATTGCTATTAAAATTTTAACGTAATTCATTATTAACTTTTACAGCTTAATGAAAACATGATAAGGTGCAACAATAGAAAAACAAAGTAAATTTCCATTCATAACATAATTCTGTTCCACCTGTGATGGGGAAGGTCAGAAATGATATGAACTAGATAGTTACGTTAATATTAACTTTAGATAAGTCTGATGATAAGATATAAAAATACTATAAAATGATTTCAATAACTCATAATCTCAATTGTAAATGTTGGATTCTTCCTCATCAAATTCATTTTTAAAATAAGATACCTCATATTTATACTTATAAAGAAAAAAGGTTTAAACATTTTTGGATATTTGTTAATTGAAAAATACTCTTCTAGCTATAATAATGGTTGTATATTGTTTATTACTGAAAAACTCTTGCTGGGCATGGTATAAAAACCATTAAATGGAGGTAAAATCAATAGAGATGTAAGAAACTGTTTGGATGTCAATAAAATGGTTGTTGGTTATAATTTTTGGTTTATAAAATCGTCTACATTGCGAGAATATAAGTTTTTTCAATGTTCAATATCCGAAGATTTATTCATGAATTCAAAGTAAACTCAATATACGCTATATTGCGCCGAAGGTATGCTAAGGTCTATGCCGTGTTTCTCTAACATTCATAATTATTTACGTTCTTAAATAAACTGTGATTAAACCCAAGGTATTCGAGAGTTTTGTTTGTAAATTGACAAAAATTTTTAGATAAAAATCTTTAGTGATATCACTTTAATTTTGTCACTAGTTTTGTAATTATATTACTTTTTTGGATTCTGATTTTTTTATTTTTATTTCTCTCTTTGAATAAATGTGACATTAATGTACATGCTTAAGCCTTATTCACCTCGTAAACACACATACTGGTTTCTCTTGCAAATTTTCTATAAACATATAATATTTTACGTTTGCATTTGTCATTGTCTATTCTTATTATTCTTTTTTATATGTTTTATGATATATTGTGTGTTAAGAGTCCCAACCCCTGCTATTTTTTAACTACTGCAGATAGTGAGACTATCTTCTGGGGAATTCTTAGTGACCAAAAAAGGGAACTTTTGACGGGTCATAATTTTCAACCCTCTCCCCCAAAATCCTAATCAATCAGATTGTTATTTTATTAGGTTTTCTATTGCTTTTTCAACAATAATAAAAAAAATGATTGGAAAATCATTCACTAAGGGTATTCTAAATTATTAGGCTTTAGATTCATACTTTTAAATTTTATGACCCTTAAAGAAGTCATTTAAGTGATTACCCTTAATCTGGTTGGGGAAAAGATCAAATAACATGTTTCCCATTATTTTATTAAATTCAACACCAACCAAAACTTATCTCACTTGATTTTTGATAACTTCAGGTAACTTTACTTTTGGGAATGTACCTTAACTAAGTCAAAAGAGGAGTGATTAATATCGACTTGACTTACAATATTCTATGACAAAATACCACCGTCACAGCAGACCTGCGTACTCAGCGAATTTCCAAAGAATCTTGAGTTCTAGTATTTTCCCCATAAACACCATAGGAATGAGTATGTAGGTTTGCTGCCGTGGGATGTTGTTGGAAAATGTTAGTTTTGTTAGGAAATGTAATAATTAGGTAAGGTAAATATCAAATTTTATCAATTTTCGGCACTTTTTAATTTTCCCCATAAACCCAATGGGGGTGAGTATGTAGGTTTGCCGCCATATGGGTGTTGTAAGCAAATATCAGTTAAACCCTACCTAGTGAATATACATGCCAAATTTTATCAAGTTATTCCAATAAAGAAGCGTGATATAGGGTTTTGTTGATTTCCCATAAGATTAACATGGGAAACCTATTTTTGACTTTTTTCCGTAACCTGTTAAGCAAAGTTAAAAATTCAAAATACTAAATTGTTTGTTTTTTTAAGCTCTTTTAAATGGTTTTAGTTTAAATTGTTTAATTTTGAAAATTAAGGTCCAAAAATGTCAAAAACCCATTTTTGACCCCTTTGAAACCCCATAAAACCCCGTTCCGATAACCCGATCATGCTGGTTTGTGAACTCATGAAAATAGACCTGGTCTTACACCTTAATATTAAATTTCATCAAAATCGGAGGTTCCTGTCAAAAGTTAACGAGACCACGGACACATATATATGTATATATATAGATATATACATATATATGAAATTGAACGAATGGTGTTTTTGGCTTCTGGGGACCTCAAAACGAAAAAGTATTATGGTCCCAGACCTAGGTTTCACCATGACTACTACCGTAATAGCGTATTCCCTATAGGGAAATTCGCTAAAAACTAATTCCATGGATCTTTGTTCAGCAAGATTCAGATGCAATGGGTTTATTTGTTGTACTTGTATTGAAGGAAAAAGACTAAATTATAAAAGACAGTTTTAAATTCTCCTCTAATTGAAAAAAGGTAAGTGTAGTTATTCATTGGAGCCAAAGAGCGTTGCAATGGGTGTGGTTAAAAGTGTCACCCTCCTTTATTCTGACCACAAAGAAGTCATCTTATAACTTATTCAAACACACATCATTCCGGAGCCCCTGTCGTTCCCGTTCCCTGTTGGAGGTTTGGGAGTGTCGCATTCCCTGAGGTCTCTAGGTAGCAGGAGGGATGAATATAGTTTTTATCCTTTAATAACAATAAATAATAAAAATTACATAACTCGATATCAAGTTTTGCAATTTTATATCATATTTGTAATCAAACAGTAAAAACTGCAAGGACGTAAAATGTTGTCTAATGTGAAGCTAAATAAAGATAATACGGCCGATTAATGGAAAAAACCGTAAATCTTAAAATAAACATTAAGTTTACTAGTTATTATTTTACCAGATCGTTTCAAGACTAGAGCAGTATAAGCTATGCTTATTAATTTATACTGTCATTCATAAAGTTAAGTCATGTAATAATTGCATGGTAATACAGTTGGTAAAATGAGCTTGTCTAGACGAGACCGCTATGTCACTTGCAAGATTAAGATTACCTCATTGAAATTTAAACGGTGTTGTTTGCTGAGTTCATAATCATTTACTTTTGTTAAAATACTTCCTGTGCCAAATTTTGAACTGCTTAAATGTGGACTTTAATTTTATGAAAATGAATAAAACAAAAACATTTTGAGTTTCTTTAAAAAAAATTTAAAAAGTGTCTTGATTTGTGAGAATTTATAGATGAGCTTTTTTATTTGAAATTCAACATTATAAGAAACTTTTTATCTAAAATATGAGCTTAAACAGTGGGTGTTTCCAAAACTTGGAATACATAAGTAAATTAGAAATTGGAATTGCATTGGATCCTTTTAGCGAATTTCCCATAGGGAATAAGCTATTATTGTAGGTCTCATGGTAAGACCTAAGCCCGGGACCATGTTACTTTTTCGTTTTTAGGTGCCCAGAGACCAAAAATAATAGTCATTAAAAATTATATATATATATATGTATATATATATATATATATTATATATATATATATATATATATATATGTATATATGTATGTGTCCCTAGACACGATAACTCTCGTAAAAATGGTCCAATCGACACCAAATTTGGTAGAGATGTGTAATCCTACGTTTATTCGGATGAGTTCGAAAACCAGACATATCGACCTACCGGAAGGGGTAGTTTTGGGGGGTTTTGTACCCCAAAAATGGATTTTTTGCATTTTTCATATGTAAATTTTAAATATTTTAAATTTTTATTTTGACCATTGGATTTAGCTAAAAAAAACACACAATTTAGTATTTTGAAGCTTTGCTCTATCTCCATTGGTTACCGAGATATTACAAAGTCTAAAGACAGTACATTGTCTTTTAGGGCTCCAATGTTAATCTTATGGAGAATAAGGATGTGTTAATATTTCACTTATTAACCAATATTTTTTGATGAAATTTGGTATTTAGCTTCATTTGGTTGAGATTCATCCATTTAAGGTAAAAAAATCTTGGTTTTTGTACTTATCATGGCAGCAAACCTGCATAATCTTTTCCCATGTTAATCATATGGAGAATAGGCAAACTCTTTTATTTATGGACAGATATTGATGAAACTTACTATATGTCTTTATATGGTCGAAATAAATTTTTTCTATGCTAAAAACCTACTTTTAGTGTCCCCCATGGCAGCATACCTGCATACTCTTTCCCTATATTTATCTTAAGGAGAATAGACATTTATTTCCCTATTTATGAGCACGTGATGAAATTTTGTTTACAAGTTTAGCTGGTCAAAATTAATATTACTAATTTGGAAATTAGCTGAGTACGCAGGTCTGCTGCGACGGGAGGTATTTACTTTTTAAAATCGTTTTAAATTTATTTTAGAATAGTAAATATCTAGTTATAGTAACAATGTTAACAAATTCATTAACACCACAAAATAACATCTTTATTTTGTCTGGAATGGAAAATCATATGGGACATCCACCAACAAAGAGGTCAAAGTGGAATGATTAGTGTAGCCTTGAGTGCCTTAATGCGCTGAGGTTTTGTGTTGAAGGGTTAGAAGCCGGTTAACAGACTGTGTCATCTGTAACGACCCGTGATCCGCTGATGACATAGTCAACACAATCCTGCACTACAGGGTGTCAAAAAAACACAAGACTGGCTATGCATATTCACATTCTACACATAAAAATATTCGAGAATGTTCTATAAAATTTTCTATTATTTCGGATTTGTTAAGCTGCTACCCACCATTTTGTGTTTTAAACTTAATAATTTTTATTTTTGTAACTAATTGTTGTGGTAAGTTCATATTTGGCATTTACGCTTCGAATATAAATGTCTATTTACTGAAATTTTTTCCGATGTGTATTTTAGAAATGATGGCAATTTTGAGCCGCAAAAAGCTCAAAGCTTAAAAAACTGAAAGCTTTTGGGTTAAAAAAATTACAAGACACAAAATGGTTGGAAAATGTAATCTTCTAAACATTGATATCAAGCTCATAAAGATAGAACAACAAACAACACACTAAATGAAATTTTGCTTATAAAAATGTCCAAACACGCAACAGTTAGGTAGCAATAACTGTATTTTTCATAAAACAAATAGCATTTATAACTCAGTATTTGTTGTTCGAGCTTTATGATTTTGGAATCATTGTGCAAATAATTAAATTGTACACCTTTTTATGTCTTGTCAAAATTTGCCGTTTTCATGATACTGTATTTGATTTTTAGGGTAAAAATGGTTGCCATTTTGAAAATACACCTAGGGAGGAATAATATCTGCTCTGTAATGGACATTTATGTTACAAAGTTTTATATGAATTCAGTAAAAAAATCATTACAAAAATAAAAATTATTAAGTGCATAAGACGAAGGTTAAAAAGAAATTCAGAAATTTGCTGGCATATTTTGTGACACACGGTGTATTTTCCACAATTTTCTACAGTTAACAATTCTTTACGTCAATAAAAGACAACCAAATTACAAAGAACACTAAGAAGGCTAGTCAGATAAGGAACACCACCTTTCATTATCATCTAATACTGTAGTTACTGTTGACCTTCGCGTTTAACTATTATTGATGGTAGGACTGATAATGTAAGCACTGAAGGCCAAGACCATTTATATTCCAACAAAGATGAATGAGAAAGCGAACCCTGGAGGCCGTTTATGGGACTATATGTCTTCAATGTTAGTTATTGTTGGTACCTTTTATAAAAACTTTACTTTTATTAAAATCTTCGCTCAGTCCTTTTGTCTCACACATAATAAAATCATAACGAATCATAACTAAAATTCATAATCAAATACAATAAATTACATATCAAGCAAATTCTGAAAGTATGACATGTTTAAAATTGAAAAAATAATATTTCATATTATTTTAAAAACAATGTTCTAAATTCATATTACTTATTCGGGAAAACACCGATAAACTATAACCAAAATAATACTACATAATAATTTTATATATGATAATTCTATTACATGAACAAAAATAAATTAAGTATCTCATTAATACAGTGTGTGATTTGCATCGGAAAAAATATTGCCATCTAGAAAAATACTTGGATAAGAACCTTAAATACCTTACAATTACATGATGTTAGCCAACCGGATTACTTAAGTAAATCAAATGGTTTGTTTACCTCAACTGTCTAGTAATCGTTATGTAATTTGTACTTCTGCAGTTTAAATCCCAAGGGGATCTTCATATATTATATATAGAGTCAAGATTGCATTCTAATCGGATTTGAAATGTAGATTTTAATCACGTTATGAATCTGATTTGAATAAAATCTTGACCATGTACAAAACCTGATGAAGATTGAAATCCCTGTGGATCGAAACTGCAGTATTGAAAACTACAAAAGGATTAATCAACAGTTGAAGTGTATAAAACATTTTATTCGCCTTAAAATTGTATTAAGCAGTAATGAGAATAATAATTTTTTTTACTGTAGAACATTTTTACAGTGTACATTTTGAGTAGCATTAACCTTATGAAACCAAGTCTTAATCTACAAGTCTTATTAAACTAGTTAAACCTAATGTACAGATTAAAGAAATATTTTGTGACCTATGTTACAAATGTATTAGTGTGGAGAATTTTAATTAATGATATTCTGTTATAAAAAGACGAATGTACAAACGGCTCTTCTAGAATTAAATTAAATTCAAACAATGTTACAAAAGGGATAAAGAGAAGGTCACGACAACATTGTACGAGCTGTCAGACGCTTTGTTTGTACATTGTTATGCTACACAAGTTTAACCCAGACCCACTTTGTGTTGTAATTTGTATGGGCTTATATCTTTGCTACTTAACAAACTCAATTACGATTTAAAATACTAAAAAATTTTGTCATAAGCATTATAACTACTGTAATTAATTTTAATCTTTACATATTCTATGGTAGTTGATTTAAACTTAATTTTTTATTATATTGCATGCTAGCTTTTACCCGTGGCTTCGCTCGATTTGTAGCAATCCGCTAATATTGGAAATTTTCATTGAATTTGTTTCTTAACAGCCAATAAAAACACTATTTTTTCAGTTTTCTATAAAGGTTTTTTTAACATTTCGTAAAAAAATAATTCTGTTTAAATAAAAAGTATCCTTTGTTCCTGCTGATAGTGCTGATACCCCCAAGAATATGTGTAGGTACATATAGTTTTATGATGATAGGTTGAGTAGTTTATTCGTGAAAGTCTAACACACAACAGGACATTCACACTTGTAATATTGGTAGGATTGTGCTAAAGATGTGTTGGAATTAAAGTTATAAACTGCTGAAAAAGTTTGATTAAATTTGAAATAGTTAATATGTTTTGCACTTGAATATAGCTTCAAGAGTTCTTTTAATATGGCACTAATTAATTAATTATCGTATGGCTTTTAGTGGAGGGAAATCAGCAATTAACTGATAGTTCTCCTCGCCTGAAATTACTGCACTTTTTTGTTTTCTATGCAGGTGGACCAACGGCTTAACGTGACTTCCGAACCACGGGATCGGCCCAACGATCTTTTTCTCCCCGAGCCGGGAATTGAACCCGGGCCCGCTGGGTGATAACCCAGAGCTTTACCACTGGGCTACGGCCGCTGCCTATATGGCACTATAAAGAAATATTTAAAGAATAAAATTTCGGGCCAACAACTGGTTTTTGTATTACCCGGTTCTCCAAATAATCGGAACCAGCTGAAAATAAGAGTATAATGAATAAAACAATAAAAATTATGTTGGCATTGATTGCAACCTTTATTTTACACTGCACACGCACGAGGACGCTCTATCACGAGTGTAGGTCCACTATGGGGTTAATACTTTATTAATTAAGAGTTGTATGATTTCCACAAATTTATTGCTTTTTTCAAGAACGAAGATAGTGTTAACTTTTCATATCCTACATTGTTTATTTGTGCCCTGCATGTAAAAATATACTTTTATTTTAAATATATAAAGTTAATTTAATATATAAACAGTGTTATCAACACTGTTTTACCATTTTTATTTAATTCCATATAGCATACAAAAAGTTCTGATCTGCATGCCTCATTTTAATTAAATATTTACATTATTAATACACATTAAAATAGCTAAAAGGACCACGCCTTCAAATCGTCACACTGTTGAGTCACATAAGTCACATAAGCACACTTGTTTAATATGTCATAATAATGACTAACGTTTGGTGCTGGCCCAATAGATTTTTTCAATTGTTTTGTACCCTAGAACATATTCTTAGTATAACGTTTCATTGCCATAACATATGACGTTGCAATGTTTTATTATGTAATGTTGCAATGTCACTACATATGGTGTCGCAACGCCACAACATATGAAAATGCAGCGCCACTACATATGAAGTTACAACATCACAACATGACTTTACAACGTCTCAACATATGAAGTTGCGTTACAATAAATTTGGAGTTTGCAATGTCACTACACACGATGTTGCAGCTTTACAACATATGACAATGCAGCGTCACTTCCTATAATGTTTGAACTTTATTTACATTGTGTTACAGGAAGGTTTTAGATTTAAATATAACTTACACCGGGGTTATAAAAATACTGTAATCTTTGTTTAAGTCGAAAAAAATTATTTAAAATAACACGTACATTACAAGTTGCGTCTTATAACCAATACTTTCTAAATTATCAGACATATAAACTACCAACCTTTCAAGAGCCTCAACAAGTTTCTATTTAAGATTTGAAATAATATTTTATAGGGGCTATAGAAGTCAAATTTGATAGGCCTACCATTCGAACGATATACTGAATTTAATTTATCAACATAGAGTTTGTATTTTTATCTGAGAAATCTTTCAGAGAGACGTATGTGATGAAACAAAAGCAGAGCGCCATGTAAAGGGAAGGAGTACTGATGTAATAAAACTCAATGAACTGCGAGCGGCGAAGGGGAGACCGGCCCGTGCGCAGCGAGCTCCAGCTCAAAGATATTTGCTAGCTCTAATATATAGGTAGTTTTGAATTTAAAAAATAAATAAAATAAAGTAAATGTCTCTAGGAAACAAGTTAGCACTATTCCACGCATTAATAAAAAACACAACATTTGAAGTTGTAATTCATGTAATTTGTATATATTTACCAGAAAATATAAAAAAATACTATTTTTGTTTTACAAATTTTAAAAATTAGTTTTTTAACACATGAGGATAGTATAATTATGTTCAAGAGTTTAAAATATGATCTATGACATGGTGACACATAAAACATTGTAAAATAATATTTCATTCCTAATTATTTACCTCCTGTATTGATTTTAGTCTATAACAACATAGGTTATCAATACCTTAACCTGTAAATCCAACTACTTTAGTGATGGCTAGTTTCGGGAACAATATCCCATACAGTATATCCAGAAAAAAATCTGGCTAGCCTAACCATTAGCGTCTTGGACTCCGGTTCAAGAGGTGACGGGTTCGATTCCCGGGGTGGCCACAACAATTTGATGGGTTTGGACCACTTTCTTGAAAAGCGTTTCTGTGTACCTAAGACAAAATTCCTCGAGAAAATGCTCTGGCGTAAATATGAGCAAAGGAAGATTAAAAAGAAAAAAGCCCCTTAAAATAGGCTAAAAGTTCATTGAGGAAAACACGTCCTAAAATGATCTAAAAATGATTTGAATCAATGAATTTCTAATATAAACTTACATTAAAACAATGAAATATCTCACGACTAACTAAATAAGGACATTTTTCAAATAATAAGAAACTGATGCAATTATATAGTATTTAATCTAATAATAATACTATTCAATCTAATAGTATTTAAAAGCGTTTTCAAGTCTATAAGGAAACTAGGGTGTATGATAAAGTCCTTCGTGACTGCTCTTTGCCTCTCTGGCTTTATTTCTATTGACAGCTGCTGACTTAACGATAACTCAACTCTTTCGATGACAGCCATTAGTGAAGGAGTTTCGATAAAGCACGAATCATTTTAGGATTTTAATATCTATGACATTCGGGCTAAAATAATACACATACAGTCAAAATAATAATAATATTGTTAGAATAAATTTAATAACATTTGTAACATAAACAAAATTGAACCTATCAACTAGTAGGAAACATTTTATCACAGAAGTGAACTGTTAACATCAGGTTATAGTATTTAGCAAGCTACATAGATATATGTTTGACTGTTGCAGGAACAATTTTTGTTTACCATATTGCTTTAAAGTTTTTTTAAGGTTATAAAGTTAGTTACAAATTACCCATTATTACAAACTATAATATTAACATAGTTGTGGAAATTTGTCACATTTGGGATCAATTGAAGTGACGTAGGGCCTAATTCAAAAGTCATCGAACTGAGCCAAATGTGGCAATATGCTGCTGTTAATTGAAATGCTAATTAAATGTAAAATTATACCTAATTAATGTAAATGTAAAATGTATAGTTCAAGAAATTTTTAAATAATACGAGTATTACATAAATTAACTGTTATTTTACCATAGTTTATTTATATTATTAAGATTATTGGCTGTTATACACTTTCCAACAGACAATTAACATTATAATATTGATATAATGGGGTTAAAACATGATACTTTTACAATATGGTGGATTCAATAAGATGGTAGCAATAGTCAATATAAAACATACCTTCAAAATATTTACTGGAGTTAATAAGTGTGAGTAACAAATTTAATATCACCAGAATACTTAATGTTTTTTTTTCAGAAACTATATCTGCCTATTTAGAAAAGAGTCAAATGTTTTTAATATCAACCAAATTGTTAGGTATTTTACCATACCTAATATAGGACTAATACCTGAATAATTTATATGCATTGTGTATTGTTGTTGCATTTAAATATTTATTTTCACTAGATAAAATTTGCCTAGGTAAATTTGCATACGTAATGGAATGAGTTCTAGTCTTTGGGGTTTCTCGTTTAATTAATTTTGTAATAATTGAATTTGTAAAAACTGAGTTATCGTAAAATTAGTTTAGTTATCTCTAAATTATTGTACACAGTGTCTTAAATTTGTAAGCATCTTGAATCTATATTTGCTGTAAAATGTTGTCATCCCTAAATGCAATAAGTAAAAAAACAAATATGTGATATTCTTATTTTAAATTAATTAGTGAAGAATAGAAATCCTATGAATTTTTCATGTAGGCTAAATAAAAGAGCAAAGCTTTTCCGGTTGATTAAGTAGAGCGTAGATGTAATATGGTTAAAGTTCCTACAACTTAATTATGACCTCCTCACTTGAGACTTGCTAACAAGACAGCTTCCGTGCGATACTAATTGTTTAATGTTTCCCTGTACAACTTTCGTTTTGTGGAGGTTACTTTTTCTTTGCTTGATTTGTTAAGTTTAAGTAGATAAATTGACGTTCCTAAATTATAATCATAACTAGCAATCACTGGTCTGAAATTCTACAAAAAATTCAGTTGACCTGGACCCAATTACTTTAAAAATATTATAACTAACTGAAAAGCCGTTATTTATGATTTGCTAGCATTTCTTATAACGTTTAATATTTGTGTTCATGAATTTAATAGGTAAAAAATCTATTTTAAGAAAATTATACAAACGTGCTGACTTTTTGTAGTGTAAGCTTAACCTACTACAAAATAAGAAAAACAAATAATTTTAATTTTTGTAAAATAGTATAAAACATGCCGAAATGTTTTATACACTCCGTTATAAACAGGGAGCGTTATTTCCATGAACTCAAAAAGCAATCATGCTAAACAATACCAATCCAAGGCTCGCCGTTCTCAGCTATTTGAATTTCAAATATAATGAATGGTTAGATTCTAATGGTGAAGACAGTTTACGAACAATATGACTTAATGGTACTAAATAGCATTTATTTTTTAAAGATGAGCAATAGCTGAGCGACGTCAATTGACATTTAATTTGAATATGACAAATTCAAATTAACGATAATAATAAGGTACGTTTGTACTTATAGAGCTAAAAAAACTACAAATGAATGAGATTTTTTGTTGAATATGGAGGTGTTGGATACGAAGAATCGTTTGAAATTGGTCCTATGGCTGGAAAAATTCGCTTTGTCCTACAGCCCTTCAAAGTTCCCATGCTATACTTATGGATATTTTTCATAAGCTGCAAAATTGAACAAAAATCAGCTGACAGTTGTCAAGCCAAAGTGTTACAAAATCTGTGGATCTTTGTGGAACTAGTTGATTAGCTTGAGGTACACATAACTGAGGAATAACAAATACTTGAAGCATAACGTGAAGCTCAATTTGTAGAACGCATAACATATTTTTTTTCATGATAATACATGTTAAAAGCTCGACAGCAGGATTGCCTAGTGAATTTTGATTCCCTCCGCGATTTATTGCTATACCCATTTCAGCTTGTTATGATTCGCAGAATTCATCACCGCCAAAGTTCCTAGTCATTTGGACAGAGTT
Source organism: Neoaliturus tenellus (assembly GCA_030545055.2). Taxonomy (NCBI): domain Eukaryota; kingdom Metazoa; phylum Arthropoda; class Insecta; order Hemiptera; family Cicadellidae; genus Neoaliturus; species Neoaliturus tenellus. The sequence goes on along the minus strand of CM061537.1, from coordinate 58,849,558 downwards.
TCCAATAGCTCATCAGAGAGTGGATGAAAGTGTGAGGGGAAAGACTTGATTGGGGGGGGGGGTGAGATCACTGGTTGTTATGGCGATCACGCAGCACAGGGGAAGCAGTAAACATATCATCAGTTGGAATGTACCGAGTTCACATTTAACAAGGGCTCATACTTTTCTCCCACTATTTATTTAAACTCCAACACAAACTGTTTGAACAGTTTAGAACAGTTAACTTCATTAGATTTCAAATTTATTTTCATGCCTTAGCGGCAAACTGAGTTTCATTCATTCATCGTCTCAGTTTTGTACTCATAATTTAACCTAACTTTTTACGTCATGTGTAAGGGTGTGTGAAATTTTCTATTTGTGAACTGAAAGGTTATTTGGTAGCTATCTGCATATTTTATTCTAATTTATTTTGTACATTAAATACCCCCCGTCGCAGCAGACCTGCGTACTCAGCGAATTTCCAAATTAGTAATATTAATTTTGACCATCTAAACTTGTAAACAAAATTTCATCACGTGCAAAATAAATAGGGAAATAAATGTCTATTCTCCTTAAGATATAGGGAAAGAGTATGCAGGTATGCTGCCATGGGGGACACTAAAAGTAGGGTTTTAGCATAGAAAAAATTTATTTCGACCATATAAAGCCATATAGTAAGTTTCATCAATATCTGTCCATAAATAAAAGAGTTTGCCTATTCTCCATATGATTAACATGGGAACAGAGTATGCAGGTTTGCTGCCATGATAAGTAAAAAAACCAAGATTTTTACCTTAAATGGATGAATCTCAACCAAATGAAGCTAAATACTAAGTTTCATCCAAAAATATTGGTTAATAAGTGAAATATTAACACATCCTTATTCTCCATAAGATTAACATTGGAGCCCCAAAAGACAATGTACTGTCTTTAGACTTTGTAATATCTCGGTAACCAATGGAGATAGAGCAAAGCTTCAAAATACTAAATTGTGTGTTTTTTTGAGCTAAATCCAATGGTCAAAATAAAAATTAAAATTTTTTTAAATTTACATATGAAAAATGCAAAAAACCCATTTTTGGGGTACAAAACCCCCCAAAACTACCCCTTCCGGTAGGTCGATATGTCTGGTTTTCGAACTCATCCGAATAAACGTAGGATTACACATCTCCACCAAATTTGGTGTCGATCGGACCATTTTTACGAGAGTTATCGTGTCTAGGGACACATACACACATATATATATATATATATATATATATATATATATATATATATACATATATATATACATATATATATATATATAAAATTTTTAATGACTATTATTTTTGGTCTCTGGGCACCTCAAAACGAAAAAGTAACATGGTCCCGGGCTTAGGTCTTACCATGAGACCTACGGTAATAGCTTATTCCCTATGGGAAATTCGCTAAAAGGAGAATAATCATACAGAATAACAAAAACTTTACAAGCATAAGTATGTCATATACCTTAGTATTTTATTGCCTTTATCATCACTAGGGCCTATCCATCTGGGAGTTTTCTTTTGGCCAAAGCGTTATTAGACAGATTATATAAGTTATGTACAATAATCTGTTGTATCAAAAATGTACGGTTTACATACGGAAAACACGTTATTATTAGTAAATATTTGAAGTCTGGATTGTGCTTTAGTCATTGCTTGGAGTAGTGATTCCGTAGATTATAAAATCTTTATATTTAGCAATAAAATGGATGTGCAGTTAAGATGCCAATCTCAGTTATGGTGGTGGGGGTTCGAGAGATGGTTATCTTCGACAATAAAGCTGAAGGGCGTGTGCCGACCAAACTGTCCTCGCTCTGCTTATTTCACTGAGCCCACTGTTTGAGATCATTCCCTAGTCTATTTAACAATCTAACGTTCCATGTTTGGTAACTTCAATACCTTAAAAACTTATGATACCCTAATCTAGTTTACTTTCCAGCTCCAATTAAATTATTTCCATTGTTTGTTTATCTCAATTTTGTATATAAACTACTTAATGCTCAAGAGTGAATGTCATCCTGTTTGTTACCAGAGATTCTAAACTCATTTTACTTTTACCTTCATACAAGTCATTATATTTATAAAAATTTGAAAAAAGACACATTTTTGGAATTGGTGTCTATACTAATATACAGGATGTGAATCTTTCATCATCTTTCCTAGTTATTGAACAGTTCAAAGCAATTGAAAAATTCACAATTACATGTGTCCTTTTTTGACAGTTTTATGTTAATCTGTCTTTAACTAATTTTAATTTATGTATTTAAAACTACTATTACGCGTCAACATTTTACAACTTTTAATAGTATAAAAATACCAAGAGTGTAAGGCCGGTTCCTACGTGGGCGACAGATGCGACGCGACGAGAGCGACAAAATTTCAAACAAATGTATAAGCATTGGAGCGTTCTTAGTGGGCGACAGGAGCGACAACAATTTACAATGTATAACGTTATGGCGATGCAAGCTTGTCGCTGGTGTCGCTCCAGTCGCTCTCGCCGCGTCGCATCTGTCGCCCACGTAGGAACCGGCCTAAAGATCGAACAATGGACAACAGTAACATTAGAAATTGGTTTACATAAAGATGATTTGCACAATTTGACTTAATAAATTTGTATGGTTTTTAAACTCAAATTTACGTTTTTTTTGTTTAGTGGTTTCAATTTTAGTACTCATGATTAGACACTTACATTTGCACCTTTTTGTGTCCAGCATAGTTTTTATAAAACCTGTAGTTTTTCTATATGACTTTGTACATTTTATGATCACTGTAATTTTGAAACAGTACAATCTACTAGTGTAACAGATATTTGGGCATTAGCATACGTAATAGTTGAGCCAAGTTTCAATTCCTCGTTTGAAATAAATTGTATATTAATATTTTGTTATTCTATATTATAGTTTCTTTTTAGTAAAAAAAAATAATGATCAAAATAAAGTCATAATGAAAAAGAAAAAGAAGCTTTATATATTTCAGAGAAAACTAGAATTTACAGACAGACAGACTGACAGAGAGCTGTTCGAGATAGAACATATGTTGTTATGTATTTTTTTAAACTCTAATCTCCTGAAGTTTGTAAAGGTTGAAGGCGTTTATGTAAGGCTGTGTGACGTTAAATGATCACGTGTAGTGCCTAAGTAATATCGCAAATGTAAATTGTGTTTGGGAAACTGAATTTAGTTGAAACACTGAAGCTTTAATTAATATGTCTAACTTTAATAATAAATTCGAGACTTGAATTATGACACGGGGATAATTGAATGAAAAATAAATATTTTAGCATGTTCAGTTTCATCTGATTGTCATTTAACTCGTCAGCATATCGATCAGCTGATGTTTCCACACGTCGAACGTACCTTACGAGGTCGCACCGCAATTATAATCTTGCCGGTCTTACCGACGCGGCGGCGGCCCTCAACCCACAGCCCACGGGCTCCCTTGATCCTATTAGCAGATTATCTTTCGATAACGAATTCAACTGATTAAATATGCTAATCCACTTGGAAGGCCTTTAAGGTGCTCAAAACTTATTTTTTTTGCATTTAAAAATACCATTTATCGTTTGGTCCTTTTATTTTTAGCGAATTTCCCAATAGGGAATACGCCATTACGGTAGTAGTCACGGTAAGACCTAAGCCCGGGACCATGATACTTTTTCGTTTTGAGGTCCCTAGAAGCCAAAACACTTGGATTACATGATTACTATTCTTGCTTTGGATCCCTCACCTCTAATGTAGAATCTTTTTTGAAAAAAAAAAAATGTGAACAGGTAAACTTAAAACTTGTCAAGTAATGGTCTAATTTGTGAATTTCAGTAAATTATAGGATTTATCACATTTGTCTAATTAAATTGTATTTTGTAGTTTCGTATATTTTACATAAAATAATTTATTTAATATGAAAAATTAAATTGATGAAAAAAGTAAAAATGTGATTAAACAAGATGTTTTCAGCTAGGAAAGTAAACCAAACAGAGACATAAATTAACTTTTATGACTAAGTGAAATACATTGAAATAGGTTTTTCATCAATATAAGCTAACAGAAACACATTTAAAAAAGTTTATTTAAATGTAGTTTGTATATGATTTAATATAAAGCCTCCTTTGTAGTTGTACCTTGTGTATGTCAAAGGTGCAAGGAGTGCCACCGCTAATGTCTCGATCGGAGGGTTACACTTCAATGTAATTCATGCTGGCCAACAAGCAAGACGGCTATCTGCGGTTACGGACATTAACGAAGTATTCAGTTTCCCCTAAAATGACTCATCCCTTGTCTTGCCTCCGCTTCCTCTGTCTGGGCCTCCTCAATTTGGCCACCGCTAATGGCGAGGGCCTCCCTCCACTCAGCAAACGTCAGAGGTGGGAACACCTTGTCCATCTTGTGTGTCTCCCTCTCTTGTGCCAGTGAAAAATATGGCATAGAAAAACTGTAAAACTATCAATTTTCATTTAATCACTACCTTCTCATTTCGAACTCAACGAAAACTAAGTTTATGACAAGTTTGAGATTATCACTTGTTTAGTATTTCAGAAAATATGTTACCAAAACAAATCAGTATTGTTGTGTTTTATTATGATGAGACGACTTTTCATTCCCTGCTTACACTTAACTGTTCATTTTCAATTCACACACATGTCTAAGAACATCATGCAAACGAAAAAAAAATACCGTATACTTTGGAAGGTGTGATACTAAGTGTTGTCATTGAGGGAATAAATTACGATATCACGAAAGTAAATTAAAATTTTTAACATTGATTTATTACATTAATTGAAATGATTTGCTTCAAATATTTGAGTCTAAACTTTTAGCAAACCAAAATACTGCTATTAGAGACAAATGGCTCTATAAATGGCCTCCAGGATTCGCTTTCTCATCCGTCTTTGTTGGAATATAAATGGTCTTGGCCTTTACTGTTTACTTTATCAGCTCCGCCATCAATAATGGTTCAACGCCAGGTTCAGCAATAGATGTCACCAAACATTGTAAATTAATATTGTGCAATGAAAATCCAACAAAAATTACCATGGATTTAATAAATAATCCATATTTAATCTTGCCTTAAACTTTTCATAAATTCTCTGTTCTTGTACTACAAACAGAGACAATTACTGTTTAAGTAGCTTATTTCAATTGTTAAATACATTTTGTTCGATTATTTTTATATGATTAAAGGTAAACAAATCAAGGTCTTTTACCTTGTAATAAAATTGTGATGTTGACACTAGTTTTGAAATGTCCCATTACATTAAAAATGGTGATAAGAAAACCTTTTTATTTTGTAGCTCTGATAAATATTTTAATATTATAGCTTTTGAAATGTACCTTTTTGTCTCAAAAATTAAATTATTGAATCTTCCATATTCTATTATATAGACTCAAAATATATTTCATAAGCAAAATAAAAATTAATTTCTTTTGCATTTTACAATTCAAAATATATATCACATCAGAGAGAAGTAAATCAATTTAAGTGATAAACACTCCTTACATTGCGGAAATTAATAAATAGCTGGTCTTTATAAAAACCCAAAAGAAACTAATAGATGACCAGCAGAATGGGCACAGTTTTCACTCAAAGCAATTCTTGTACTTCAGCTGACGTCACAGCGGGGGAACCCAATGACAAGAGCGGGCTCCTCCGGGACTGATTGTTGCGTCATCATGTTTGGGGCTTCACTTGAGTTGTTCATATACTATACCCAGTCATTAGAACCAACGCGATGCAATGCAATTTTATGTAAATAGACAGTAGACAAATACTGATACACAATCTTTCATTAAAAACACCCACATTACACTCAAATAGTTATTTGGTTTAAGGCATTGTTTAAATACGTACCGTATACAACAAATAGCCAGAAAAGACACTGTGAGACTCGGGAGGTGGCTTCGTATTTTCTGAATTTTATTGGTAGCGTCAAGTTTTTTATGGAGGCCGATGAACATATAGTTCCATCAAAGTGAAATTTGCACGTTCAAAGTCAGTTTTCGATTAAGGCATTTTGAAGTAGGTAGTGCATGAAGAACTATCCAAAACATATATATTAATCATAACAATGAAATATTTTTAATTAATTTAACAAGTACGTTGGCAACCCTGTAGCTGTTATCCATACGACTCTATCTTCATCGTCGTATCCTAGACGACACCTCCCGCTCACTCGATTAAGTTACTGCGTTTGTTTATCATGGATAAATTTAGCTACACCAATCGCCTCTTTATTGACAGGCTTCGATCTTGATTTCATTATGTACTGTGTATAAAAAGACATAAAAACTTGACCACTTGTCGAACACAGTTATAACTTTAAAATATTATATAACACCGTTCTTAATAGTAATATCCTACTCTAAACCTACCTAAGAGGGAAAAATATTCAACAGTTCCATATAGAAAGCTGTATTTTTGGTGTATTTAAGTAGAAATTACATTAGTTTGAAAGCCTATATTGCAGTTACACGAAGAAATTCAAATCAATAAATAATTAAATGCATCAGTTTGGTAGTTTAGTATATAAACCGCTTACCAAATTAACATTTTGTAACAAGTTATTTTTTATATAGTTTTTTTTACTTAATATTAAGTAATAGTCTGATACTGTCTCTACAGCAATCGAGACTTGGGAGCATGTGCATGTATTGTGCAGTCAAGCCCAGAAGGGTCCAGTTATCTGTTCACAGGCCACTTGCTGTTTCATGCTCCAAGAAATTTGTTCGTCCTTATGAACAAATACTCAGAATTTTCCAGGAGTAGCTTCTTTTATTATAGATTAAGTGTTCTAAAACAGTCTTCCTTGTTGAGTCTTGGTTAATATTTTATTGATCATAAATGTATTTGTAAACTGCAACATAACCTCAGAACTATTTTACCTAACATATAACCATTCCCATTTAATTTGGGACATAGTAAGCCGAGACAAAAAAAAGCTTTTTCAAGAATCTCAAATCAAATTCACAGACCATCAATATACTCGTATATTATATCGCTTACCATAGACGGGATTGGAATTCATAAATTGATTCTTTAACTAAGTAGCCAATAGATATGTACGGTAGAAAGGTCGTCATAGACTGATAAGAATTTATTGGGATCCATGTGTTACCTTCTTTCTGATTTTGAGGTAAATTTCTTTCATAGTTCTTTACTAAGTGAATTCTTTCCAATTGTGGGATGTCAGTTCTACAGTAACAAAATTTATCTAAAAAAATACCAAGAATTTATCATTCTTAAAAAAAATAAAAAACACAAACAAATAAAAAATTAAAAACACACACACATTATGCTACATTTTTTAATTAGATCCAACGTAGTATCAAAGAAGCTGGTATAGGTTAAATCTTACATAAGACGCAAGCTTTAAAAAGTTCTGTTCCATCTTCATCGTAATTTCCTTGACGTGGTTAAAAATCCCATATGTAAATGGTTAATCTTAAAAGATAAATATTCTACCCATAGATCACAGTCACACTTCGAAATCCATTGATTTATAAAAAGATAAATTACATAGACCTTTTACTTAAATTTCCGAGACAAAAATCAATAATATCAGTATTAAATATTAATTAAAATATTTTAGAGTATTATAAGCCTATTTGCTTGAGGACGACAAATTCGCTGATTTCAAATCATATTTTTCGATTGATCACAAAATTGGAATATTCCAAGATCCTTTTTTTTAACGTCGGAAATGGAAAAAGTTTGCATTAAAAGTAAGAGCTGTTAAAAAGTTAGTTTTCAGGTGTCAACATATAAATGTTAAAAGAGGAAGATGTCTACATAATTTGACATTTAATTTATGCTTTGAATTGAGTTTGTGTCTACGCAATCACACGAAAACCACTGGCAATAATAAGCAAAATTTAATAAAAATATCATTTACAGTTGTAGATGATACAGTTGTATATAGGCTTGCTATTGTTTTAAAAGTATTGTACATCAGGGCTCCACCCCACTGACTTTTCAGGTTCCTAAACTATTATTATGGTCAAGTTTTTCATGAGAGAGATGATTACAGAAACCACTTTAACAGATGCTATTTGATAAATCGGCACTTTAACATCTAAAATCAGCATGTTTAGAAGGGAAATTGGCAGAGTAAAGGAACATGATACGAAATAGTATAATGTCATTGACAATTAATTAAGGGTATCCTCGATAGCAAACAAAGTCTTAAAAATGTTATAATAGACTAAAGATTTAAAGACAGATTTTCGTTGAAATCGCACAACATTTATTAGGCCTATTCTTTATTTGTTGCTTAGGAACGATTTGAAACATTAATGGTATTTTCACATTGGCCATTTAAATTTCCTGAATATAAATAAAAATCCGTTGAATTTAGATGTGATCGTCCAGGAAGAAACTCGTAAGACGTACTACTGCTGATTTTTGGTTTATAACGAGGCCAAGCCTATAATATGTGCTCCATATAATCAAATGACACATCATCTATGACACTAGGAATCCTCGGAGGATGGATGAGGGAATCATGTCGGTAGGAAGAGACTCTAGAAGACCAACAGTCTACAGTAGGCTAAAGTAGCTGAGTAGAAGCATTCGCGAACGAATGCTGGCACCACCGAGGTACAATGGAAATTCCCTGTCTTTCAGTACCAATGTGAGTCGATCACTTCATTTTATAATTTGATTTGCTGTAAATAGTCGAGACCAAAAACGGAATATGAGTTGAGTATGAAGTTAAAATAGGCCTTTATGAACTGGACAAGATATTTGAATATTTATCTTCATTTTGCATATTAATCAGTAGTCTTAAGCAATATTCTTTTGTTAATAATTTTTTAATGTAACAACTGTGGAATAAACTTTATTTAGGGGTTGACATCAAACATTAAAGCATTACGTGTAAAACGGATTATACGAAGTTCACTGCCAATCAAATAGTTTCCTTTTCTCAATATTCCTTTTATTTTCTACCTTTAAGTTTTTGTATCTCCCATCTGCACTAATCAGTTGTTATTTTAACTTATCTTTCAAAGCTAATAATAATTATAATTTTTATGCCTTTTTTACATCTCAAACGGCAAGAAAATATGTGGTTGTGGAAAAGAGAAGCACTTGTAAAACGACATGAAGCAATTGACATCTGTTGGCCTACTAGTATTCAGTAAATGTGATTGGTTGATTTTGGAGGAGCGGGAGGAGTGGTATAAATTTGGGGTAGTTGAAATCCACACTTAAACCACACATTAATTTACAGCGGACTGTAAATATAGCAAAGTAATATAGAGCAATGTTTTAGCTATTGGGTATGCAACATATAGTCGCTGTTGTCCTCAAGTGAGAGGAACAACTGGCAGACCATTCAGACAGTTATTTCTCAATAATTCTGGTGAAGGTAGACTTATTTAATGTGTTAAAGAAATAGTAGGGATAATTAATCATTTTACAAAACAATAAAATCAAACGAGATTGGAATAACTGATGGTAAATTTATAACAAGTAGACAATATGCAGAAACCATCAATAATATAGTACATATTTTATAAAAGTTAAAAGTTTTGCTAAGAAAAGCACGGTTTATATTTGAATATTCAAATTGCAACGTTGTAAGATTAAATTCCTGAACCATCGTTTATGTACTGTAATGGCAAGAGACGACGGCTCAGGGACAGTGCTGCAGCCAACCGGCCAGTATTGTTAAACGTCAAGCAAAATATACAACAATTTCAAGTAGTTTAGAAAATAGTTTATTTAAATTTATTTTTATAATTAAGCGTAATTATCAGCCTAATAGCAGAACCGGTCATATTAATTAACTATAGACAAGGGAGCTTTTCAATCATTTTCGAAATATGGTTTGCATTTTTCATAATAACTGTTTAATGATATTTTTTTCAGAACATGAATAGCTACTACTGTAATTTTAATTAAGTCTTTTGTATGTTTCATGGACCGTCGAATATCTTTACTCTCAACTGAATCCCGAGACTGTTCCGAACTGCTGGAGGCCCAAACTGAACCAGTTGCTGAAGTGTACAGAACTCTCAAAGCTTTCTTCAGCATCAAACTAGACACTGGACCTCGCAGTCGTGGGGAGGTCCAAGCCGAGTCAGCTCAATAATTGCATCATTTGTGTCACTTATAAATTTGTTTCCGTCCATTTTTTTGTTAATTTGTTAATCTTATTTTATTCTAATAAATTTTATCCTTGTCATATAGGTCTTAATATATCATAAGTAGCGCTACCGGAACATATCATTTGTAAGGTTAGAGTGTCAGTTCCCCCTCCCCAATATTAATAAAATATTTAAAATTATGTTTTATAAAAAAGTCAAATGTAAAATGCAACAGAACTAACTATTTTTGAAAATCTTCTCGTACCTCTTTTTAATTTATTTAGCTGATGTTTTCCTCATTATTTGGAAGGAAGAATTATAATAGGATGATGATTTGGTATTATTCCACTCATTCAGTTTGTTATATTATGTAATAACAAGTATAAAGCGAACTTATATTTCATTTATCAAAAATTTAATCTATGATATCAAATTTTGGTTGTATGATAATGAAATAAAAATAAAATTAGCCTGCAGTTCTAAAAATGCTGCCTAGTAGCACAAGGCTCATAGTTAATAATAAAAATAAAAAAAATACTTGACCTTAAATTACCAGATGTTAGAAGTGTTCAACGTCAGCCACGTGTCCCCGCACCTGCAGGTATGGCGCGGCGAACGTCGTACTTACCCTGAAATTGAATTTCCCCCCCTCCATCCCCGTGGATCCCTGAGGAGCCCATAACACTTTTCAGAGCCGGGGAGACAAGGCACAGGCTCGGGGATACAAAGTGACTGCCACTGAATAACTCATGTGGCGACTGCTTTGTGGTGTACCTGAGTTATTGAACAGATGAATGGTAACGACAACCTGTGCTATGCGGTAAAAGTTGGATATACCTAAGATGGTCATTCAAAAATTGTAATTTTGACACAAGAAATAAAGAATATTAGTAGTGTGTTAAATACTTGTTAAACAAATTATATTTGCACAATCTTTTTGCTTTAAGCAATTTTAAGACACAGTCCGTTTCTTCACTTTAAGCATGTAAACATGTATCTTAAGTCAGAAAAGAATTAAATCCTCCAACACAAGCTTAATTATTTTCAGGAGCAGTTATTACTTGGAGCTCAAACCCATTATGTCCTTAGGGCTCTCGATTGCTTTATTTATATTAAATTGAAGCAGTTGTTGAAATAATACTATTAAAGTTATATTTCTACGATATACAACAGGTTATTGAGGTCGAGTGACTTGATGACTCAAAAATTCTAAACATATTAACCTCTACTTCCGATATTTTTGATCATTTTTATTTGAACAATTTTCAAGCAGATCAAATAAACAACTTAAAACATTTTGTTATAAAAGTACAGGGGAGACCGAGCACTTGCTTGGAAAGCTTACAAAGACGAGCTTGTTAGCTTCTCTCAATTGCCAGTCCAGAAGGTGCTGCTCTCATATTTAAATTTGATGAACCACAGATTTAAAATATTAAAGGTAGGTTTACACGTGAGAGTTTTTCACTCTCGGAGAGTAGTTAGTTACTCATATAAAAATCTCAAACAGCTGTTGATAGTATTCGCAGAAAACTGTCTGGGATTAACCACCGTGAAAAATTTGCTTGTTGTGTAAACACCTCTGCGAGTACCTGCTGAGAGTACGAAACTCTCTGAGAGTGAAAAAATCCCACGTGTAAAACTACCTTTTAACACTGTGATTTATTGCTACAGTTATCAGCTGATTGTTGTTCAATTTAGTAGCTAAGAAAGTGTCCATATGAGCACTTTGAAGGACTGTAGGACAGTAACAGTACAGTATTATTCCAGTCATTGGACCAGCTCCAGCCTATGACTGGACCCCGTACAAGCAAGCAGTGCTTTTTATAAAATAAGATTATACAGGGTGTTTCAGAACTCCCTACCAATATTTTAGGCCATTGTTCCTGGGTTAAAAACATATCTAAATATCATATTTAAATTGTCCGGAAGTCTTAAGTTACTCACACAGCCGCCATTTTGTTTTTTACACATAATAATTTTTATTTCTGTAACGGATGGTTGTATTCAGATCATATTTGGTATAAATCTTTATCATACCAATGTACATTTCCAAGAAAAAAAATAATTTTTTCCATTGTATATTTTCAAAATGGCGGCCATTTTAAATTTTCAAACTCAAATATCTCAAAATCGGAAAATTTTATAAAAATTTTACAAGACACAAAAAAGTTGCCTAGTAACGGAGTTATTGCGATTTTTCTTCATAAAAACATGGATTTTGCATTGAATTTAATGCAAATAAGGCCATTTTAACAGCAAAATCAATGTTTTTATGAAGAAAAATCGCAATAACTCCGTTATTTGTTGTCAAATCCTTACAAATTTGGCACCATTGGTTAGGTAATTTAATTTGGCAACTTCTTTGTGTCTTGTAAAATTTTTATAAAACTTACCGATTTTGAGATATTTGAGTTTGAAAATTTAAAATGGCCGCCATTTTGAAAATATACAATGGAAAAAATTAATTTTTTTCTTGGAAATGTACATTGGTATGATAAAGATTTATACCAAATATGATCTGAATACAACCATCCGTTACGGAAATAAAAATTATTATGTGTAAAAAACAAAATGGCGGCTGTGTGAGTAACTTAAGACTTCCGGACAGTTTAAATATGATATTTAGATATGTTTTTAACCCAGGAACAATGGCCTAAAATATTGGTAAGGAGTTCTGAAACACCCTGTATAAACGCTGTTGTTTAAGATGGTAGTACTGATTAATGTATGTAGCTTCATAAATAAAGCTTTCAAGATAGTAGGTTATATTTACAAAAAAGCTACTGTAGAAATATTACTTTATTGAATAGTTGTTAGTCGGAGAAGGTGAAAGGTGAATGGTGATTATTTCATTAAATCTGCTACCAAAGCTAAAAAGAAATTTTTAACCCGAGAGAGAGCCTCTTCTGAAAACTTCCCATCAACACTGATGTGTGTTCATGTTTTCACGCTTGACGCGTTTTTCACAAAGAGCCCATTAATTCATAATACCTACTACGCTTCTCCCGTCTTTGCGATTGGAAACACAGTTCCAAGGTTCAAAACATGCAATGGGGAAACATGTTTTACTTTGATGCTTAAATTCAATCTACTTCCAAGAAAATCAAACACAGTCACTTTTGAATCAACTATTTTATAGGGCAGTGCTTTTCATTAAACTATTTTTGCAAACACATCCCACAACCCCTTTATGTATGTTCTTGAAACTGATATGACCAACTTTTGAAAAGGACCTCCGATTTTTATGAAATTTTGTATGAAGGTGTAAGACCAGGTTTGTTTTTGTGAGCTCTCGAACTAGCATAATATTCAAGGTGTTATGGAAACTTTGTTTGATAAGGTTTCAAAGGGGTAAAATAGGTTTTTGGCATTCTTGGACCTCAATCATAAAAATTGAATAATATTAACTAAAAACAACAAACATTTTTTAATTAAAGAAATAGACAATTCGGTATTTTATTTTTTTTTTAATTAGGAATAACTAAGGAGAAAATTTAAAAATAGGTTTCCCATGTTATTCTTATGGGAAATCAACAAAACCTGTATATAGCTAATTTATTTATTGATATAACTTGGTAAAATTTGGTACGTACATTCACTAGGCAGGGTCTAAGTTATATTTGGTTACATCATACATATGACAGTAAACCTACATACTCACCTCATGGGGTTTATGGGGAAAACCAGAATTTGATACAACTTAGTATGTATCTTCATCGGGAAGGGATTTAATTATTTGCCTACAACACCCCAATGGCAGAAAACCTACATCGTCATTCCCATGGCCTTTAAGGGAACAATAAAAATACCGAATTCCACTGAACATTTGCTGAGTAAGATTGTATGCAGTGGCGGGGGTCTCTATTGATATTTACCGTGATCCATTACAAAATCAAACGTACAGGAAAAATTACTGTCTGACACAAATAAAAACATGTGTAAATCGGGATCTAAATCGCCAGTCATTACTTCAATTGTAAAAAGGCATCCGATATAGTTCCCACCAGGTAGTAAATTATACGGATCCCCTATTTGCCGTTGAGGTATACACCAAATAATATTTCTTGATTCCCCTCTTTCAAGGTCCAGGTCTTGTCTCCGTGATCTGTCATTCCCCGTTACTCCTAATGTTAACAGTATATGAAAAATCTCCTTATGAAGTATCCCGAAAAATTATAAATTTGATCAGAACGTATTATAATTTGGAAATAAAAACATCTAAAGATTTAAAAGTATTAAAAAATTTTCTTGAGGAAGAACCTTTATACTCCCTTAAAGATTTTTATGAGAAGAAGAAAAAAAGAATCTACATTAAAAAAAAGAAGAAACATCAAAATTTGGAAAATACTGGATAGAATTAGTTTATTAGAACATTATTTTTAAGTTAGAAATTAAGAGTACCTAATGCATGTATACATGTCTGTAAGGTAAATAAAAATTTGAATTTGAAAAAATGTCATGACCTCTGTCCCCTTTAAGACACCAACAACTCTTAAGTTAAATAATATACTTAAATAGTCAGTAAGAAGGTAATTATCTAATCATATTCTAAGGTTGATTCCTTGATAAAATTACAGATTTTTAACAACAATTCATAACTGTTCATCAATGTTAAGAATCCAGCTGCATGACGTAGTCGTATGACCGCCCATACAGTACCACCGACAGCAGCAGCTAGACGCTCGACGGCTCAGTACAGTATTGATACAGTTCTGTAGTACACGGACATGCATACCGCCCCTGTGTCACAGCTGGCTTCTCCGTTCAATGGAGTTGTGGTTTCGTAATTAATCCTACATTGGAGTTGGCCTCCTATACAATAACTTAATATAATAAGTCTATTCGGCTTTAATTTATACAAATGGGTAGTATGTAACCAAAATAATATTTGGTTAATGTCATGTGATTAATTACTATAAATTTATATATTTCGAATACAAGACAAATTGTTTATAAAAATAAATTGGATTTAAACATAAAGTGAATTACTTCATACAAGGAAAATTTACGTGTAAAAAATAACCAGAAGTGGATTTGACATCATTCGTGATGTCACGATACAGCGGTGAATTTGCACCTGTTGGCAACTACAATTTTCCCAAAGCCATGATCTGGGAGTGATAACCTATAAAGTAGTACTGAAACAAATGGTGAATTGTTGTGAAATAATTATAAAACTACAATGATTTTTAAATGGTTACTTTTATTTCTTATTTAATTAAAAATAAAACACCGTTGCAGTTGAGAGTTCCGCCGTTCCAAATTGTATCCAGGTCCAAAGACAAAATCAAAATAAAAACTCATATAGGCTAATTATGGACGGAAACAAATAAAAAAACTAACATATTTAAAAAATGTAAAAATCACCATATTTTTTGTCTGGACAAAGAACTATTCGGAAACGAGAAATGGATACCAAGGTCAAATTTAAAATGAACTTCGAAAGAAACAAGACCGAAGAAGGAAGAAGAAGAAAGAATAAAAACTTTGCAAAAATTAATTGAAAACACTTAATAAAATGAAATTTGGAAAATGAACTTTTTAATTGTGAAACACAGTAAAAGACTTATGTAAATATCCAAGCGATGTAAATTCCCATACAATTTCAACTATTGTTAGTGGCATACATTTTATTCTTCTTCTACTTATTATTATTATTATAACTTACAATATATTGGACTTTTTCAAGTTTCTAATAATGAAAAACAATGTGAGAGTACGGGTTCCCGTGAAAGCAATATTTTGCAATGAGTTTT
>CM061537.1:58642766-58833615 GCA_030545055.2 Neoaliturus tenellus | reverse complement strand
CATGTGTTTTCTGTTTCACTATCAACAGCTGTTTTATTTTCCAATTAAATATAAATTGTTTCCCATGTTAATCTTATGGACAAAAAATGGACTTTGAGGGCTTCCCGTGAGCTTTTGAATTAAAATATCAAAAATCTAAAACCTTATTGCAAAACTACGAACTGATACCATTCTTTTGACACCTCAAACTTTAAAATTGGTCCAGAAATAAGGGAGGAGTAGTGTTAACAAAAAAATGGCATCACGTATTATATATATAGAATAGATATGACTAAACTTTAAGAATGACAGTGCAAATTAATAAGCATATACTGGTCTAGTCTTGAAACAATCTTGCAAAATAATGACTAGTAAACTTATGTTTATGTTAAGATTTTGGTTAGTTTTCCGTTAATTAGCCGTATTATCTTTATTTAGCTTCACATTGGACAACATTTTAAATTCTTGCAGTTTTTGTCGTTGTACTGCTATTATTCAACTACAAACATGATATAAAATTGCAAAACTCGATATAGAGTTATGTATGTTTTTTTTTTATTGTTATTAAAGAATAAAACTGAATTCATCCCTCCTGCTACCTTGAGTCCTCAGGGAATGCGACACTCCCAAACCTCCAGCAGGGAACGGGAACGACAGGGGCTCCGGAAAGATGCGTGTGTGAATAAGTTATAAGATGACTTCTTTGTGGTCAGAATAAAGGAGGGTCCCCTTTTACACCACACCCATTGCGACACTCTTTGGCTCCGTTGAACAACTACGCTTACCTTTTTCAATTAGAGGAGAATTTAAAACTGTCTTTAAGAATTTTGTGTTTTTCCTTCAATACAAGTACAACGAATAAACCCATTGCAGCTGAATCTTGCTGAATAAAGGTCCATGGAATTAATTTTTTTGTCCTAGGATATTATAAGTCAAGTAGATATTAATCACTCCTCTTTTGACTTAGTGAAGGTACATTCCCAAAAGTAAAGTTACCTGAAGTTACGTCAACAATCAAGTGAGATAAGTTTTGGTTGGTGTTGAATTTAATAAAATAATGGGAAACATGTTATTTGATCTTTCCCCAACCAGATTAAGGGTAATCACTTAAATGACTTCTTTAAGGGTCATAAAATTTAAAAGTATAAATATTTATAGCCTAATAATTTAGAATAGGTACCCTTAGTAAATGATTTTCCATTTTTTTTTTTATTGAAAAGGCAATAGAAATCCTAGTAGAAATAACAATCTGATTGATCAGGAAGCCGATTTTGGGGAAGAGGGTTGAAAATTATGACCCGTCAAAAGTTCCCTCTTTTGGTAACTGACTTCCCCAGAAGATGGTCTCGCTATCTGCAGTAGTTAAAAAATAGCAGGGGTTGGGACTCTTAACACACAATGTATCTTCAAACATATAAATAAGAATAATAAGAATAGAGTAATAAATGCAATAATAATAAATGTAATGCAATAAGTAATAAGAATAATAATAAATGCAAAAGTAAAATATTATATGTTTATAGAAAATTTGCAAGAGAAACCAGTATGTGTGTTTACGAGGTGAATAGGCTTAAGCGTGTACATTAATGTCACATTTATATTCAAAGAGAGAAATTAAAAAAAAAATCAGAATCCAAGAAAGTAATATAATTACAAAACTAGTGACAAAATTAAAGTGATATCACTAAAAATTGTTATGCAGAAACTTTTGTCAATTTACAAACAAAACTCTCGAATACCTAGGGTTTAATCACAGTTTATTTAAGAACGTAAAAAATTATGAATGTTAGAGAAACACGGCATAGACCTTAGCATACCTTAGGTGCAATATAGCGTATATTGAATTTACTTTGAATTCATGAATAAATCTTGGGATATTGAACATTGATAAACTTATATTCTCGCAATGTAGACGATTTTATAAACCAAAAATTATGACTAACAACCATTTTATTGACATCCAGTTTCTTACATCTCTATATTGATTTTACCTCCATTTTATGGTTTTTATACCATGCCCAGCAAGAGTTTTTCAGTAATAAACAATATACAACCATTATTATAGCTAGAAGAGTATTTTTATATTAAGAAATATACAAAAAATTTTTAAACTTTTTTTACAAGTATGAATATGAGGTATCTTATTTTAAAATTAATTTGATGAGGAAGAATCCCACATTTACAATTGAAATTATCAGTTATTGAAATCATTTTATAGTCATTTTATGTCTCATCATCGGACTCATCTTAAGTTAATATTAACGTAATTATCTAGTTCATTAATTTCTGACCTTTCCCATCACAGGTGGACCAGAATTATGTTATGTTATGAATGGAAATTTACTTTGTTTTTCTAATATTTCACCTTGTTATCATGTTTTCATTATGGGGTCGTCCATAAATTACGTCATCTGAAAATAGTGGGGGGAGGGTCCAGATTGAAAATGACGGTAAGGTGATGTGCAAGGGGGGGGGGGGTTGTTTTGATATGACGTCATTTTAAATATGATGTTTTTAACTTGAACAGTAAAACAATGATAAATTCTAACACAACTCAACTATTATAAAATAATTATCTATAAAATACATTAGACTATTTTAAGGCGTTGTTTTATAGTTTTTTTTTCCATTGAGAAAATCATTTCGGCTTTATTTCTGAAGGTAAATTTAGATTTGATTGGTAATTTTTTTAGTTTATCATGTAGCGTTTAAAAAGCATTAATTTTACTTAAAACGGCGGTTTGTTAAAAATTACGTCATTTTTCTGAGAGGGGGGGGGTCAGACAAATTATGATGGTAGGATGATTTTAGGGAGGGGGGGGTCCAAAAATGGCCAAAAAGCGATGACGTAATTTATGGACGGCCCATGCTACAAGTTAATAATAAATTACAACATTGTAATATAATATATGCTAATAATTTTATTCAATGAAAACTTATTTACAATGTATACAGAACCAAATAAGTAGGAACATCCTTATATGTTGAAGTGAGAACGCCGTCCCCGAAACACAGATAGCACCACCAAGATGGTAAGGGCATAAAAAAACTGTTTTTCTATGGTAAGGGTAATGCTGACTGGCTGAATGGAAACAGATGAATAGAATAATTTTACAGTAGTTTGTTATTGTTATGATTTTTTGTAAACAAATATGCTCATTTCGACATTTAAGAGGTAGAAAGAGCGCTTCCCGTGACAGTAAGAAGTAATCCTAGCATCAGCACTTTATTTTCCTCTGGATTTAGAAAGCAAAACTAAAACTTTTTGCATGGGATGTCCCTATTTATTTGGTTCTGTATACATCGCTTATTTATAATACGAGTACACAAAATGTGTAAAGTTAATAATTTTTTTGGAATTTCCTGGTATTGAGTATTTATCTAGCATAACTTTTTGTGGGTGTAAGATTGAAGATTTAAAAAAACCGTATAGTTAGCCCTGTATTTTATTCAGTGGTATACTTTAATCGCAGACGTTTTGAATGATTGAGTAACAGATTTCAAATAAAAAATGTTGTCACATTAATTTTTTTATATATTTGAATTACAGTATAATATTGATAATAGTTATATTTGTTTATGTTTTTTTTTTCAAATTAAAGTATGCATATCTTTGCTTTGGCAGAATGGTTTGCATGATTTACAAGATTTAAACTTTTCCGACTACATTAGCTGTGAACAAAACCGCTTACATTCCATAAAAGTAAATTACTCCTCATCATGAGTGAGGGAAAATCTGACAATGGAACTTAACAATGAAATACAGCCCATCTTCTTTAGATAAGAAATACAATGAGGACATTATTATTGTCCTTTGTAATGAATGTGTTTACTTCTTCCTACTTATATGATACAGTGTACTTTATTTAATAATATCAATAGTGGGTACTAAACATACAATGTCACCTTTAAGCTATTATTAATTCAAAGTAATGTTGTAAACAGCGTCATTGCTGTATCATATTTGTGCATCGTCGTATCTTATAATAATAGAGTGCATCTAAGTGTCTAGAGAGAAAACTACTTAATGGATCAAGATTATTTTAGTGTCAATGAATTTGGTTGAGACCCCTAGATAATAGGAAAAATCCCTGATAAAATGCTTCATAACTCTGTAAAATGAAAATTACACCTTATTTAAAACAATGTAAGACGTTATTTTGTCAATTAGTTTACTGCTCCGCTCCAGTTGATTCATATATCCTACAATGAAACTTGACACCAGTCATGATTTACAAGGTAGTTTTTGTAAACAAAATAGAGACAATCCACGAAATACCGGGTGTTCATATAGTCTTGCTCTGATTTGAAAGCTTAGCTGTACAGAAACAATTAGAGCCACACGCAACTTACATTGCTTCTTTTGAAGAGAATTTAATCTAGTTTTTTTTATATTAAGCTGGTAACACCTTTGTTTAGCTGTTTGACAACAATGCAGTTTTCTTTAAATTCGGTACAAAAGCAAATCAGAAATGGTTAGCCTCCAGAAGATGTTACAGTGTGTCCTATGGTTCTATGAAACCCAGTCCCCCATTACTGGTACTGTCCAAAGACCTTTTGTGCGAACATTCAGAACACCTGCACCTGATGTAAAGAGTATCGAGAGGTGGTATCCATATTTTTGTGACAGGGGCAGTGTGTGTGACAAGAAACGAACTTGACGCCCGCGCATCACTGAAGTCACGGTGGATTGGACGTGATCGCCCGACTAAATTGCCTCCTCGGTCACCAGACTTTACTCCTCTGGACTTTTTTATGTGAGGGTTTGTCAAAGACGTAGTGTGTTCTACCCCAGTTCTTGATTTAGAGTCACTCGCCTACAATATTTACAGGCAACCCAAGGCGACACATAGAATTTTATTGAGTTTGAACATATGTAAATAAAACTTAAGAAATCACTTGTTAAAACTGTAAATAAAACATTATTCTACCATCATTTGTTTTCATGCTATTCAATTTCTTTATCAGGGCAAGACTTTATGAACACCCGGTACTATGATAGTTTTCAGATAACAAATGAAAGCAAGTAAGATTGCAGTTATTTTGAAAGCAGTAAAATCTATCTATCTATCTATTCTATATATATAATACGTGATGCCCTTATTTTTGTTAACACTACTCCTCCCTTATTTCTGGACCAATTTTAAAGTTTGAGGTGTCAAAAAAATGGTCCCAGTTTGTAGTATTGCAATAAGGTTTTAGATTTTTGATATTTTAATTCTTAAGCTCACGGGAAGCCCTCAAAGTTCATTTTTTGTCCATAAGATTAACATGGGAAACATTTTTATTAAATTGCAAAATGAAACAGCTGTTGACAATAAAACAAACAAACACATGTTAAAAGATAGCTGAATAGAAGCAGTTGAACTACTGGTATTGAAATATCAACACAACTCCATACTAAATACAAGGAGTGTCAATTGTGTGAAACAAATTTTGTGTTTTACCTTTTCCCTTAAAAGGTAGCAGGTAGATTTTGCTTGAACTTTGTAATTATGTGTATTTGAAGACAAAAATAAGTTTAGAAGTTTTTTTTACAAAAACAAGTTTGAAAACTGAATTTTTTGTGGTTCTTATGGGTTATCAGATTGGTATTGAAACACCACCGAAAAGTTAAAACATAAATTAAAACACTAAATGTTTGCACATCGGTTTTCAAAATGCTGTAAACTAGGGAAAGGGATAGTTGGTTGTTGGTCTCAATTTAATAATAACCTTTTTACTGTGATACTATTACAAATTTAATGCAGAATGTATGCAGAATATATTAAAACACCCGAGACAACATTTAAAAGTGTTTTTCCTCCAGTATAGATAACAACCTTATTGTAAACATTGTTTGTATAAAGAGAAATTTTAACCAAAATATAATTGCCACATCAAACCATAATGGACCACACCAACAAAGATGTAGATTTTCTTAATTTTTATGTGATTTCTTAATTTAAATTCTGTAATGTAATGGAAAGTTAAGTTAAAGAGTTTGTAGTTCGTTATTAATAGTAATAGTGTGGAATTATTCACTATGTGGACTAATATCTCATACAGTACTAGACTACAAAAATATTCACAGTATGCTATATAGCTATATCACTATATCACTCTTATAGGACCGAGGAGGCGAAGAGTTGTAATTAAATATTGATTTTCCTTTTGTTGTAATTTACGTTTTTTGTGTGATGAACTATCTAGATCCAACATCTGTGAATTTATTCGAAATTTATAGGAGTTTTTAGGCAGAGGCTCAAGAACAAATCGGCATAAGAACCATCACGTAATCCTAGCTAATTTAGACCTAAAAGAACAACTACCATAAATCTCAACACATTGGGAAGTTGGAGAATTTGTGATGAAGATCAATTGATGAAATACCAGTATAGTGTAATTTGATTTTCACTATAATTTTATGTAAAGCAACTCGGTAAATTACTTTGGAGCAAGGTTAACACAAATCCTCCCTGATTTCTGGGTAAAATTTAACGTTTAAGGTGTCAATAAATTTTCCTCAGTTCGTAGTTTTGCAAAAAGGTTTTAGATTTTTTATTTTTTATTATGAAGGATACCCTTCATAATAAAAAATAAAAGGGGGGGAAGCCCTTAAAGTTGGTTTATTGTCCATAAGATGAATATGGGGAATAATTATCATTAAATTTATAAGTAAAACCGCTGCTGATAGTAAAGCAGACAACACACATATTAAAAGACGAATAGAAGAAATTGACTGAAATGTCAACACAACTCCATAATATGAGGAGTGTCTACTGTGATATTGCACATGTAGAGGATGGATTTAGCTTGAACTTTGGATTTATGTGTATTTGGACACAAAAATAAATTTAGTAACAGCCTCAACCCCATCAAAAATTCCCTCCCATGTTTAAAAAACACATTTGAAAATAGAAATTATTTTAACATAGGTCTTATTTAAGTGCTATATTGGTATCAAAACAACAACAAATAAACGGTATCAGTTAACTGACACATACTTTCTCCCAACAATATAAAAAAGGTGTTAAAAGCCTCAAAACATTAATGTCTTGATGGCTCAGTCAGATAGCTAACAGCTGAGCAGCACGAGATTGACCCTACGCGCGTCTGTGACTTTTAACAACGTACTGCGTTTACCGCTAAACGAAAAATTGAATTTTCTCCGCAACCACTTGACATAGAGTAATAATTTAAAGTACTGGATTATTTAGTTTTTTGAGCTTGATTTAATGGCCATAAGTAAAATTTATTTAAAATAACAGCTTTTTTGAAAATCCAAAAAATTGATTTTTGAAACACTTTTTACTCTATAACTTTTGAACGTGCATTTTCTCGGAAATTCGGTCGGTGTCATTTTATTCAGCATTTTAATCTTAATAAGCCACAAAAGTTTAATCAAAATCGTTAGAGCCGTTTTTGGAAAATTTTGATTTTTCACGTTTTTTGAGAGTTTTTGGGGGTAAACTACCCTTAAAAATCAAAAATTAAAAAAAATGAAAAAAACGCCTGGAATTATCGGGATTTTGGACCTACGTACCAAATTTCACAAAAATCGGACCATTGGGGCATTCTCTAGCTCTGTATACATCCAGACACACACACACACACACACACACACACACACACACACACACACACACACACACACACACACACACACACACACACAGACATCACTCCGAAAACCACTTTTTTGGACTCAGGGGGAACCAAAATGGATAAATCCACCAACTCAAATTCGAAAATTTTGACGAAAACAATACTTTCTCCATATACTATGGTATAGGGGGAGAAAGTAAAAGTATAGCCCGTATAGCCTACAAAAATTAAAGCAAAACTCGAAATTTGAGCATGAGTTTTTAAACAGCTGTGAACTATAAAAAAAAGATGGTTGTTGGTGTAAATTTAAAAATTTGTTCACTGCTATACTACAACAAAAGTGAATAGAAATTTAAATTTCTTGCACATTTTTTGCACGTATTAAAACACCTGTTAATTTTTTTTCTTAATCTGTACATGCCTTTTTACCTTTAGTATATATAATAAGCTTACAAAAATGTTTTTGTACAGATAAATTTTAGCCAAAATATAAATTAAATAAACCACATCAACAAAAATACATTGTTCATTTCTTCAGTTTTGTGACTCTTTATTTAAATTCTGTTTTGTCATGGAAAGTTAAGTTTAGAAGGATTTAAATTGTTATATAAATAGTATTAGTGTGGGCTCATTCTCTATGCATAAGACTATTTTTTCCATACACTACTACAAAAACAGCCACAATGAGTGATCCATAACGTTTCACACAGGACCGGGTAGTTGTCTTATTTTTCTCTGCAGTCATGTATCTGTGTTTCTATTCCAGTTATTATTTAAGTTTTTAGGCAGACGCCCATAGATAGATCAGCATAAGAATTATCATGTAATCCAGCTAATTTTTGGACCTGAAAGGACAACCACAAAATTTCCACACTTATCACGCAGTAATATAGGTTGGAAAAAGTGATGAACATTTGAATGATCAAACGCTGAAAGGATGGAAATTAATTCGCAGAACATTTTAATTTAAATTTTATGCAAAAAAACTAAGTAAATTGCCATGGAGCAAGGTTTGATCACCAAGCACTCTGAAGTATGCAGCGCATTGCGCTGCACAGGTACCCCTAGTTAATATTTAACAGGTGATGCAACAAGTTGATAAAATATTTGTTACAAAGACTTTGACTTATTTTAGATGATTGTATTTACTGAATTTAATCTTACGACTTATAGATTAATTTGTTTACACATGTTTTTATTTCTTATCTACCGACTAATAAGCTTTTAATAAAAAAAAAACAACAATCTTTTTTATTGTAAAGTACCATGCCCTTTACCACTTTTTAATCCATTTATTTTTGTTACTACCAAGTTATTAACTTCTTAAAGCTCGTGTTGGCTTCTACATACTTAAAAATTAGTTTACTTTTCTAACTGATACAAAATAGAGTATACAAAAATATAAAAATACAGAATAAATAAGAAATAAAAGACACAATAAACACAATAACAGAATAAGAAATGAGAAGGAAAGAACATGCAAAACACGAGATTTAGAACAACAAAACCTTTTGAATAGTGATTTAGTAACGGTGAAAAAATCTAATACCAATTAATTGAAGAGATAATTAGAATAGAACAAAAGAAAAGGAATTATACAAATCTCTTATTATTAGGTATATGTTTAGTTTTTGTAAATTCTAATACTGTTTTGCAAAACCATATCAGAAAATGAACTATTATTAAGGGTTCTATTATTATGTCATCGTGATTTTTATAAAATTTTGTACTATGAAAACTTAAAAAAATAACATTAAAAAAATATAATTCACTTCATGTTTGACACGTTGTCAGCTAGTTAGGCCTATGTCATTAAGAGCAGCGAAAGTCCAGTTATCTGTTTACAGGCCAGTGGTCGATTACATGACCCATTGCTCATCACCATGCTCCAGTGGTATAGCTTTCCTTATAAATATAAAATAAATATAAACCTCTCTAAATATAATTTCAAATGTTTTCTTTGTTTTTTTCTCTGAAAAAACGAGTCACTAAATTCAGTACTATAAATGTAAATATTGAAATTTTTAGGGTTGTTCAAAATTAATAGGTAGTAAATATTTTTTGTTCTTATGTATTCAAACTGATATTGAATTCTATGTAGATTTTTCAAAACTCATTTTGATTTTGCCCGTCATGGGGGTAGCCATGACGGACAACAGCTAGTACCTTCTATAATAAAAGTCAAGCTTGTTTAATTTCCTCCTTTTTTCTCAGCTATTGTGCACCTTAGGAGAAATCCGTGAATACCGTTAGTCCACACACTATCGAACATGTCCGTCGAGCTGTCGGTTCCGACGTCGGGACCGATGTCGGGACCGATGTCGCGGGCCCGACGTCGTGTCAGCTGATTGTACGACTTTGGGTCTGAATTTGACCTGCTCCCGTTGGGATGCAATAAAAATATTTTCGGGGGTACGACGGAGTGTCGTCGCCCGAAGCCCGCCGCAGTGACGATACCATGTCGTACCCTGGCTAATCCCCTATCACTCTCTCTCGGCTTGGCTACCTCCTCCATCTATTTGGTCTGAAGGAGCCTGAGGTGTAGGCTTTGCTTTGGTGCACATGTCTGCTCTCTCAGCAATTATAATTATACTATTTATCTTTCCTTACTGAAATTTTACAAAAAAAATAGTTTTTCGCTATAGAAATAGAATAATTTGTTTCAGCTACTGGACGCTAAAATCATAACACTATCAACTATGATCATGTGCTTTTACATATAGACAATGTTACCAGTGACAAAGACTGTCTCAATCTGAACTTTTTGTTCTGAATCTCGACTGCAAAAATACTCTCAAGCCAACATATGCTTTAAATTCAATTAAGTGTACTAGACATCTATTCATACCGGTACCTTTATTGATGCTTTTAATACTTCCTCTGGGTGGTTGTGTGGGTTTTGTGGTTCTGTTGTGAAAGCGTTAGTCCACTTTTAATGTACTTTTTCAGTTATTCTCAATAATACACATCTTACGACTACAATTCGGCTAGTTTCACTCCTTTCCTACGCGAGTTATGTGTCATTGATATCTAGCCGTCAGTCCCTCCCTCGTCAAGCCTCCCCCTCGGGGTACGACTGAGTGTCGTCGCCCGCCTCAAGCCGCGGCGACGACACTCAGTCGTACCCCCGCAAGGCAGGTATGGTGCTGCCGCAGGTAAACCTTCTTTGAGCGGAACCGTCTACTTAACCCTATGCAACATGGCTTTTGTAAGAACAAGTCCACAGTCAAGAGCTTAAAAAAAACAAACAATTTAGTATTTTGAATTTTTAACTTCGCTTAACAGGTTACGGAGAAAAGTCAAAAATAAGTTCCCCATGTTAATCTTATGGGAAATCAACAAAACCCTGTATCACGCTTCTTTATTGGAATAACCTGATAAAATGTGGTATTTACATTCACTAGGTAGGGTTGATATTTGATAACTGATATTTACTTACAACACCCATATGGCGGCATACCTACAAACTCACCCCCATGGGGTTTATGGGGAAAATTAAAAAATGCCGAATATTGATACAATTTGATATTTACCTTACCTAACTATTATATTTCCTAAAGAAACTACCATTTTCTAACAACAAAATAAGTTCCCCATGTTAATCTTATGGGAAATCAACAAAACCCTGTATCACGCTTCTTTATTGGAATAACCTGATAAAATGTGGTATTTACATTCACTAGGTAGGGTTGATATTTGATAACTGATATTTACTTACAACACCCATATGGCGGCATACCTACAAACTCACCCCCATGGGGTTTATGGGGAAAATTAAAAAATGCCGAATATTGATACAATTTGATATTTACCTTACCTAACTATTATATTTCCTAAAGAAACTACCATTTTCTAACAACATCCCATGGCAGCCAACCTACATACTCATTCCTATGATGTTTATGGGGAAAATAAAAAATCTCAAGATTCTTCGGAAATTCGCTGAGTACGGTATGCAGGTCTGCTGCGACGGGGGTATTTTTATTGTTATCCACCATTATTAACCTTTCAATGGTCAAATGTTGGATAGAATAAAAATCTATATTAATTGGTGGTAAAAATACTTGTGCGACTGAAAGTACATTATAACTTCTTCGTCATTAAAATGTTTTACCATCGTTGGAAAATCTCTTTAGTTGATACCTTTAATACCGTTCTTTAACTGTAATGGCGACCTAACTAAATAGGTATTTTAAAGCCAAGTATGAATGAGAGATTAGTGTAGGATGATTGTGGCGCGATCTTGTAGTCTTGTTACTGACTAAGGCCGACATTCTCCTTAGACAGGACTATTAATTCATAGCCCAACAGCCAATGGTATCTAGGGACCTATACACAGTTTAACGTGGGTTCCAAACCACAATTTTGACCTTTTATATAGAAAGTTGTCTAATTATGAGGATGGTCTTTATGGATGAACTAGTACTCACTAGTGCGCATGTTAATCCCCACCAGGGAATATCGCACCCACAAGCCATTGCTTATTACTATCCACAATTCGTGACCTCGAAGTAGCTGGATTACAGGACGTTGCCACCGTTAATTAATAAATAAACAACGATGTCTGAAAAATTGCCATTGTACAAGTTTTTTTTTATCTTCCTAGTATCTGACTTTTCAATCCAAGCTTTCTGTGAGAGCAGGTTTTTGCCAATCATACAATTAAAACGTAATAATGTATAAGCGGGGTACTCAATTCAGACAACTTTTATTTGTCTTGCTATTAATCTTATTGCAAATATAAAATGTAACCCCGGTAAAAATCTTTCTAGTCTAAATTAAAGTTATGTCTTTTAGAGGAGGTGCCTTTATTGCAAAGAGTCTTTTAAAAAAAAACACGAAACAACAAATATGAGTTCATAAAATATTTGCAAGAAACAAGTTGAATATACGGTATCATGTTATCTGTTAACGTCTTAAAAATGAACACAAAAATTTATGAGCAGAAATATTTATATTCATAGCATTTATCATAACACCAAAGTACAAATACAAAAAAATAAAATAATACCCCCGTTGCAACAGACCTGCGTACTCAGCGAATTCCCAATGGAATTTTGTTAGGTATATTTTCTATTTCCCCACAAAATCAATGAAAATGAGGGTATGTAGGTTTGCCGCCATATGGGTTTTGTAGGTAAATATAAGTTAAACCCTACCTAGTGATTGTACATACAAAATTTTATAAGGCTATGGTGTTCTTTTTATTTTCCCCATAAACCCTAAAGGGGTGAGTACGTAGGTTTGCCGCCATATGGGTTTTCCAAGCAAATATAAGTTAAACGCTTCCTAATGAATGTACACACCAAATTTTATCAAGATATGTCAATAAATAAGTAAGGTAGAAGGTTTTGTTGACTTCCCATAAGAATAACGTGGAAAACATACTTTTGGGATTTTTTCCATAACCATTTAAGCTAGGTAAAAAATTCAAAATACTAGATTGTTTGTTTTTTTAAGCTCTTTTAAATGGTTTAAGTTAAAATTGTTGAATTTTATAAATAAAAGTTAAAAAAAGCCAAAAACCCATTTTTAACCCTTTTGAAACCCCATAAAACCCCGTTCCCATGGTCCGATCACTCTGGTTCGCGAACTCAACCTAGTAGACGCTGGCTTACACCCCTGTACCAAATTTTATCAAAATCAGAGGTTCCGTTCAAAAGTTATCGTGTTCACGGATACATATACAAATATATCAATTTGAACTAACGGTGTTTTTGAAGGGACCTCCGAACGAAAAAGTATCATGGTCCCGGGCTTAGGTCTTACCGTGACTACTACCGTAATAGCGTATTTCCTATAGGGAAATTCGCTAAAAACATGAAAAACACTCCACTACTTATACACTCACCCATTCCTCCCTTCGTGCCGCTAGCGAAGCCTGCACTGTCGTCTCGTCTGCATTGGAAACTTGTCATATTCTTCAATTAAAACTCTCATAACTTTATCATATTTTTTCTTAATTACACTCAGAAGCAGTCAGAATCATAAGAGACTTTGGTACTCACACAAAAGCTCAGTCCAAACATGGAACAAAAAAATTTAACATGTAACTTTTTTCAATTTAAACATTAACAGCCTTTCCCATTAAAAATTTTAATTTGTGAGCTTTTTAATGCTAACAAATTAGGTTCATTATTGTTTTTAACGAACAATTCTTCTTATAGTTATTAGTATCATCTTTCAAGAGATGCACAGCTATGAAAAACAATAATTTGTGACCCATGACTGAACAACTACTTTCGTGGGGCAATGGATGTATACTCTGGTACACATTGGTAACAGTTAGTTAGATTTCTGACTGGTTGGCTGCAGTGTTTCAGTGACTGTGCCATCTGATGTTACATAGTGTAAGGTAACATTTAGTTCAGTTTTGACAGTACATCAAAAATTATTATGATTATAGTTCTTCAGCATTAATTAAACTTTCATAACTCAATGTTCATGAATATGATAAACCTAAATTAATTTGGGGTTCGAAGAAGAAGAATGTTATAGTTGAAAACGCACAGTAATGTAACTGTGTTCAATATTTTTTTAAACCGTTCTAAAGTTTCTCACTTTTTAAAATATAATAATAGCTTTTAAATCACTGAGGATTGTAAATACTAATGTTCATGTTTCTGATGATGATGTCATTAAGCACTCTCTGCAAGGTTTTCTAGCATAAGGCTAGGACCCATAACATTGCCAAATGTAAACAATGCACTTTTTATAAATGAAGTTACATTTTTGCCTCTTTTTGCCCTATAACAATTAGGGTAATAATTACAATTATTGTTTTATTTCTATTAATTTTCTGTATATTTTGTAATGAAGGCTTTTCCACCAAAATAAAACATTTATACTTAAATACACATGAGTTTGCAAACAAATCATTATTTTAAGACTGTGGGATGCAGAAACACAAAACAAAAAAGTTAAATTATTTAAATGGTAGGCAAAAAGTATAGTATTTTTTTTTTTTTTTTTTTTTTTTTTTTTTTTTTTTTGGAAATCCAACAACCGGCGATGTTATAGGCTACAGTTCTTCCCCCGTGTTAATCAAGCAATTGACTAACGATGGTTAATACAACAAGGAATATTTTAACAGCATTGATGGCAAAATTATTTTATAGTCTATAAAAATGGGTTATCTTAAAAACTATTGGAGAACACTACTCACATATCAAACTCTCCTCACATTTAAGACTAACTCAGATCATTCTTCTGGTGTGTGTTGTAAACAATTTTACAATATCCTCCCATATTTAATTTAAAATAATTTTTATTTGATATGATTACAAAACAAGGATTTTTTATGATAAAAATTTGAATTTGTTTCTATAGAAACACTTATATAAAGTCAAATAGCATAACCCAAAGTTACTTTTAGTCCAATACTTTTTTAAGCTTGATTGATCCTGGTGCTACAATGAGATATACATGCATCAATTAGACCATTCACATGATGAATGCTGCACTGCATCCGAGAACTAGTTTTATGAAAAGTTTAGATTGCATTCAAAGTTAAAGTTTTAAGAACGTAATAAATCCGTCGCATTGATCAACACAGCAGTGGCAAAAACTAAAAATGTTAAGTCTTCATTGTGTAATGAAATTAGAATGTTCTTTCTTATCAACGTTCTCACTTATTTGAAATTATGAAAATTATTTAATAAATAGATTATTCTAAAATATATGCAGCCGATAACATCCGGTATCTTTCTGTTTCTTTCTCAGGATATTTAGATTTTCACCCCAGATTGCAAAACTTAAAATTTTAAATGCAGACTCATTCATTTATAACCCCTTCAATTTTCGCCAGTCAAAATACAGTGAGTAAAGTCAACTAAGTTCTTGGTTCTAAATATGAATATAAAAAAAAATTATGATTATTATTACAGAAAGAGTTTTGTTCCTTAAATCTTTAAATATTTTTATTATCATTGCAAACTACTTTTAGTTCCCAATTTAGCTATCATTGCACGTTCTGACAAAAAGAGGAGTATTTTTTTAAACATTGTAGTTAAATTTACAATGTTAATAAATTGTTAAATCTTCATAATTATTCGGTTATAGGAATTGAAGTAATACTAATACTAATACAAATACTAGGCAATACTAATGTTACAGAACTGAATAAGTAGTCCTTATACATAGCGGTATGAAGTGAGAATGCCACTCACCAAAATAGGACCAAGGACCACGGTAGTAATTTAATTTTAATTCTTCAAAGGATCATGCTGATTGGTTGAATGGAATCAGATCGCTAGAACAATTTTGCAAAAGTTGGTTATTGTTTTTATTTTGTAACCAAATATGCTCATTTTGATATTTAGAAGGTAGAAAGAGCGCTTTCCGTGGCAATAACGAGAAGTAATCCTAGCATCAGCTTTTTATTTTCCTCTATTTTTTAAGGGCAATTTTTTAAACATGGATATCACTATTTATTCGGTTCTGTATACATTTTCAATGAATGGGAATGTGTTTTGAATATGAAGGTAGATCTAAAGACAGAAAATTGAATTAAGTAGACCTAATATCCACATAAAAATAAACATATCTACACTGGTGCAGTGCCTAAATTACTGACAGGCGTTGCATTATTTTCCTTGGGTTGGGTATTGAGAGTTTAATTCATTTTAATCTGGATTCAATGTTGTACATGTTTGTCTTTCAAGGGTATAATACAAGGTTCAACACAGGCTAGTGAAATGGCTTAAAAGTAGTGGCTTGATGGAGTTTCTACTCCATGAATGAATTTTTTCAAGAACCCATGAATGATCTAGCCCAGACATGATGGCATTATGTTCTTTTATAAGCCTTGTAAATATTTTAATCGTGTAAAGTGAAGTAAGTTAAAAAAGTTTTATTTACATTCTGACAAAATCTATATTCAATTGATAGTTCTGGGGTATATGTAATTTCGTGGGATTTTGAATGAAGCAATTGTATGATTGGTGACGATAGATAGGCAATGACATGTAAAATCATGTACTACCGGGTGTTTTGTCTGAAAGTGTGGCCGAGCTGGTGTATGACGTCATACTTCCAAAATGGCCACTAACGGTGACATTGATGGCTTTCTAGCGCTATAACTTCTTTACGGTTGATTTTATGAATTTTTTTTAAAGTTGTTTTTTATTTATAACAAGACAAGGAATAAAAAGGGAAATCCAACTTGAGGAACATGCCGTCATTTTTTAAAAATGGCCGCCATCGTAAATCTCACCCTTTGTGTTTCATATTTATAAGCATAAAACCACTCCTAAATGTGAAAAAAACCGTGCAGTTTTCTGCTGATAATTCAAGGGATGTAAGTACTGCATTCTGACTGGGTAATCATGTTCAGCCCCATCTTGGATCCGCCATCTTGGATAAGGCAATTAAAAAAAAATTTAAACATAGTGTAGTGGCACATCATTTCACACTGTATTTTCATGCTGATTGCATTTCCGAAGTCCGTTTTTTAACACATTTATTCATTTTCGAGATATAATCAAAATACTATTCTTTTCTGTACATTTCTTACGGACATTTTGAACTTAAATTAATATTTACGATAATTTTTCTAATAACTCCAGTTCTAGTATAAATATGCAGTTCATTCAAATCTGAAAGCACGTAAGGACTTCAATTAGAGCTATTAATCATTTAAATTGGTTGAATTATAAGCAAGTTATGAATCTCAATACATCAGAATTTTTTTTTTTTTTTTTTTTTTAGTTAACTATTTATTTCTTGGGTTTATAATCAAGAGACGATGATCGTTTTAATCTCAAATAAATTACAAAATGTTGTCTTTCATTTCAGATGCTGATAATTAAAACAATTTTAAGCTGTGTCATGATCTGTCATTAAAGGATAAAATTAATTAAATTACAAATGTTGGTATGTATAGATGATTATGACTTACCCTGAACATGTATAATTTTAAATAGCTATAGCTCAAATGAATGTTAAATTATAAATTAATAAAGTTTAGATTAATAAATTAATAAACATTTTGACCCATGCATCAAAATTTTAGAGTCAATTTCGACAATGTGTTTATTGATATTTAGTTTTACATTACACAGATTTCGCAGATAAGGTTTTACATGTTGGCTACACTGTCTAAACAGGAAAATATTCATTTGTCAGCTGATCAATTGTTTACTATTTACTGTTTGTTTATGAATTATGAGATTAATATGAACCGTGAATACTAAGAAAGTTTGGTGTACGTTTAGTGTATTTTGTTTAGTTTATTTAGCTTTTTTTTCGTATTTAGGTAGTTTATCATAGTTTTATTTTTGCGACGAATCTAATGGATTTAGAATAAAACCTGAATTTTGATACAGTATATAAAATGACTTCACAACAGAAAATTTTTAGAAAAACTAAACAAACATATACACTAAACGTACATATACAATAAAAAATACACTAAACATACACAAAACTTTCTTAGTATTCACTGTTCACGTCAATCTCATTGTTCTTAAACAAACAGTGAATAGTAAACAATTGATCAGCTGACAAATGAATATTTTTGTGTTTAGACAGTGTATCCAACATGTAAAACTAAAAATGAATAAACACAGTCAAAATTGACAATTTTGATGCATGGGTCAAAATTATAATTAATTTATTAATCTAAACTTAATTAATTTATAATTTAACATTCATTTGAGCTATAGCTACTAAAATTGTACATGTTCAGGGTAAGTCATAATCATCTATACATACCAACATTTGTGACAGATCATGACACAGCTTAAAATTGTTAAAATTGTTTTAATTATCAGCATCTCAAATGAAAGCCAATATTTTTGTAATTTGTTTGAAATTAAAACGATCATCGTCTCTTGATTATGGCCCAAGAAATAAATAGTGAACTAAAAATAAAAATAAAAGTTTTCTGATGAATTGAGATTCATAACTCGCCTATAATTCTACCAATTTATTTATTTATTTATTTATACTTACAAACGGCATACGCCAATTTGCAATAATCAATATAATATAATACTACAATAACTTATGGAACAACAAAACAATATGGTGGGTTGGCAACAAAATTGTTAACTTAAGTACAACATGCAGAATGTCTGTTGGTGTGAATCAACATGCATACTTGTTTAAGACATGAAAATGTAAAATAAATACAATATAAATATACAATACAATACGATATAAACATAAATACAACGGCGAGTGATGTTGAACAACACTAATGGAATTTCAACGATTAATAGCTCTAGGCTAATTGAAGTCCTTACAGTGCTTTTTGAGACCTTAATGAACCACATATTCAGACTAGAACTGGAGTTATTAGAAAAATTATCCTAAATATTAATTTAATTTCAAAATGTCCGTAAGAAATGTACAGGAAAGAATAGTATTTTGATTATATCTCGAAAATGAATAAATGTATTAAAAAAAGGACTTTGGAAATGCAATCAGCATGAAAATACAGTGTGAAATGATGTGCCACAACACTATGTTTAAATTTTTTTAAATTACCTTATCCAAGATGGCGGCTGAACATGATTACCCAGTCAGAATGCAGTGCTTACATCCCTTGAATTATCAACAGAAAACTGCACGGTTTTTTTCACATTTAGGAGTGGTTTTATGCTTAAATATGAAACACAAAGGGCGAGATTTACGATGGCGGCCATTTTTTCAAAATGGCGGCATGTTCCTCAAGTTGGATTTCCCTTTTTATTCCTTGTCTTGTTATAAATAAAAAAAAACTTTAAAAAATTCATAAAATCAACCGTAAAAAAGTTATAGCACTAGAAAGCCATCAATGTCGCCGTTAGCGGCCATTTTGGAAGTATGACGTCATACACCAGCTCAGCCACACTTTCAGACATAACACCCGGTAGTACACGATTCTACATGTCATTGCCTATCTATCGAAACCAATCATACAATTATTGCTTCATTCAAAATCCCACGAACATCCCTATATTAACATATGCCCCTACACTATGAGGTCAACGATTGCTGCTTTATAATAAGGTAATAATAATAAGAAGAAGAAATACAGGGGTGGTGTACATTGGGTTTGGTATAGCTATTGTCACATCCAATCAAGGTTTCAATATTAGATTTCATAAAAAATATGTATAAATTTCTTGATAAGTTAATTGTCTTTAGTATAATGCTACGGTATAGCATACTTACAGAACTACAAAAGTTAATCACTATACGAATATTAATGTTTATTCAAAATGTAACAAAAACATTAAAGCCAATAGGAATAACTTCTAACCCAAATGGGAAGTGGATGTAACGAGATTTTGACAAATGTTCTTGGGAGTTATTACACATAAAACTTGATATCTAGGTACTTTGGAATAAACCAACTGAAGGTGAAATATTAAATTTGTTAAAGGATTTATATAATTTTTTTAATAAACTACACCAAAACCCCTTGCGAAGAACACGTACACAGCTAGTTACTACAAAAGTCACTAAAAGTTGAGTTTATTTATTGATGTTTATATTCGTAAGTTCCAATACATTGTACCTAATCGTTACAAAATTTTCATACACAATAATTTGATCATAATAATTAATAATTTGATCAGAATAATTTGCTCTTGGCAGGGGAGAGGAAAGCGATTTATCAGAGACAAGGCGAGATCGGCAAGGACACGGCAAGAACAGAAGAGCGCTCCCGAACCTTCCAGCAGTGGCAACACAGCTGGGAGCACGACACCCGAGGACGATGGACTGCGCGACTTATCAAGCAGGTCCAACCATGGGTGGAACGGCGGCATGGGGAGGTGGACTACTACCTGACCCAATTTTTCACAGGTCACGGCTATTTTCGGTCGTACCTGAACCGGATGGGAAAGACCGGTTCACCGGACTGCATTTATTGCCCGGGTGTTCCCGACGATGCGGAACACACATTCTTCCGCTGTCCCCGTTGGGAAGGGCCCCGCCTGGAGGCCACACAAATCTTTGGTGTATTTTCGGTGGACTCGGTCTGCCAAAAGATTTTGGAGGATGAGGGCAACTGGGATTGTTTGTCACAGTTCGTCCGGGGCATCCTCCTGGAAAAGAAAACCGATCTGGACCGCGAAGTGGCCCAGATCCCTTGATCGAGCGGCTGGATAAGGAGCGAGCCCCACGGGCGTAAGCCAAATTTAGGCCTAGCCTGACGTAATGTGACAAACAATTCCAGGTTAGATTCCTAAAGAGTAGAGGAGGTTTTTTAGTGGGTAAACCCGTTTTTTGGGGAGCCCCACACTACAGGCTGGCCACCTGTGTGCGTAATGCATTTTTCTGCCTCTCCCTCAAAAAAAAAAAAAAAAAAAAAAAAAAAAAAAAAAAAAAAATAATAATTTGATCATGTTAAATATAAATCAACAGTTATGATGAATTTTAATATAATTTTGGTCCTTCATTTTAATAATTCAGTGTTAAATGAATTAATTATATAAAAATAATCTGACGGAGAACGTCACCCAACTATATCACAATTTACCTCCATTGCAGTAGACCTGCGTACTCAGATAGTTTCAAATTTGGTATTAGCGAATTTCCCTACAGGGAATATGCTATTAAGGTTGTAGTCATGGTAAGACTTAAGCCCAGGACCATGCTAATTTTTTGTTTTGAGGTCCCTAGAAGCCAAAAAGACTGTTAGTTCGAATTCACAAATAAGTGTGTCCATTAACACGATAACTCTCGAATGGAACCTCCGATTTTGATGAAATTTCGTACAGAGGTGTAAAGGAGCATTAATCAGGTTAATTTCGAAAACCAGCATGATCGGACCATGGGCACTCGGTTTATGGAGTTCCAAATGAGGTCAAAAATGGTTTTTGGCAACCTGGTTCGACAGATTATAGAGAAACAACGTATTTTCCAAGCTATTCTTAAATAGTAAATCAACAAATCCTTCTATCTCATTTATTTTAGCGAATTTCCCATAGGGAATAAGCTACCTTAGGTCTCATGGTAAGACCTAAGCCCGGGACCATGTAACTTTTTCGATTTTAGGTGCGCAGAGACCAAAAATAACAGTCATTAAAATTTATATATATGTATATATATATATATCTATATATATAATACGTGATGCCCCTTTTTTGTTAACACTACTCCTCCCTTATTTCTGGACCAATTTTAAAGTTTGAGGTGTCAAAAAAATGGTCTTTATTCGTAGTTTTGCAATAAGGTTTTAGATTTTCGATATTTTAATTCTGAAGCCCACGGGAAGCCCTCAAAGTTCATTTTTTGTCCATAAGATTAACATGGGGAACAATTTATATTGAATTGCTAAATAAAACAGCTGTTGATAGTTAAACAAACAAACACATAGCCCATGTTAAAAGCTGAATAGAAGAAAATTGAACTGGTACTGAAATATCAACACAATTTCATACTTTAATACGAGGAGTGTCTAATCTGAGGTTTTAACCTTGTCTCAAAATGTGGCAAGTATATTTTGCTTGAAAATTTTATTCACACGTATTTGGGCACAAAAACAGTTTTTGTAACTTAAACCTGGAAAAATTCATTTTTGATTCCGAAAAAAATTTTTTAATTGAAATTTTTTACATGGTCTTATTGGTTGGCCGACTGGTATTGAAACAATAATGAAAGGTAACAAATACGAAAATAGAACACTAAATTCGTGTGCATGGTTTTTCAAACTACTGTAAACTATAAGGAAAAGGGATAGTTGGTTGTAAGTGTAATAACCTTTTTATTTACTACTATAGTATAAACATGTTTTATGTAGAATGCTACACATATTAAAAAAAACCTGTGTAAAAGACAACATTTTAAAATTTTTTTATCTCCAGTATGGAAAACAAGCTTATTACAAAAATGGTTTTAATAAAGAAAAATGTTAACCAAAATAAAAATGCCACTTAAAACAAAATGGACCACACCAACAAAGATGTAGATTCTCTTAATTTATGTGATTTCTTTATTTAAATTTTGTAATGTCATGGAAAATTAAGTTAAAGACGATTTAGGCATAAATAGTAATTTTAACTCATACACTATGTCATTGACTACCTCATACAGTAGTACTACAAAAACAGCCGCAGTGAGTGCTGCGTAACTCATACAGGACCGGGGAGTAATGAAATGTTGATTTTTATTCTATTGTCATTTACGTTTTATGTTTGATGAACTATGTGGATCCAACATCTGTGAATTTATTATAAATTTTATAGAAGGGTTTAGACAGAGGCCCTAAGACATATCGGCAAAAGAACAACTACGCAATCTTAGCTAATTTAGACCTAAAAGAACGAGCACCACATCTCAGCACTATCACATTGGGAAGTTGGAGAATTGGTAATGAAGATCGATCTGATTTTCACTATAGTGAAATTTCTTTTCAAAGTATTACCATGGAGCAAAGTTTGATCACCAGGTACCCTAATATATGCAGCGCATTGCGCTGCACAGGTCCTCTAGTATATATATATATATATATATATATATATGTGTGTGTGTGTGTGTGTGTGTGTGTGTGTGTGTGTGTGTGTCCCTAGACGATAACTCTCGTAAAAACGGTCCGATCGACACCAAATTTGGTAGAGATGTGTAATCCTACGTTTATTAGGATGATTTCGTAAACCAGACATGTCGACCTACCGGAAGGGGTAGTTTTGGGGGTTTTCATACCCCAAAAATGGGTTTTTGCATTTTTCATATGTAATTTTAAATTTTTATTTTGACCATTGGATTTAGCTCAAAAAAACACACAATTTAGTATATTGAAGCTTTGCTCTATCTCCATTGGTTACCGAGATATTAAAAATTCTAAAGACAGTACATTGTCTTTTGGGGCTCCAATGTAAATCTTATGGAGAATAAGGATGTGTTATTATTTCAAGTATTAACCAATATTTTTTATGAAACTTGGTATTTAGCTTCATTTTTTTGATATTCAACCATTTATGTAAAAAAAGCTTTGTTTTTGTACTTATCATGGCAGCAAACCTGCATACTCTTTTCCTATGTTAATCATATGGAGAATAGGCAAACTCTTTTAATTATGGACAGATATTGATGAAACTTAGTATATGGCTTTATATGGTCCAAATAAATTTTTTTATGCTTAAAATCTACTTTTAGTGTTTTCCATGGCAGCATACCTGCATACTCTTTCCCTATATGTCATTAGGAGAATAGACATTTATTTCCCTATTTATGAACACGTAATGAAATTTTGTTTACAAGTTCTTCTGGTCAAAATTAATATTACTAGTTTGGAAATTCGCTGAGTACGCAGGTCTGCTGCGACGGGGGGTATCGTATTTTGATTTAGTCATTTTTCAATCACCCTGTGAATTGGTTTGAAAACTATAAATAGCCGTAATAATATTAAGAACAGTTATATTTGTGAAAACTGTTCTAACGGGAATTCGGAATACATGAATGAATCAATGAAACAGTTATCACTGAGTGGCAATAGAGTGCTCGGGGGCAAGATATTGCTTGCCTGCTCCATTGAGATACAGTTGTAAATTTGCATTCTATTGTTACTCGAATCCAATAACACACTTGTATTTTACAACCGATATCAATTTAGTGAGTCAAACACAATTTTTAAATACAACTTTTTGAAATGAGATAAAACAACAATAACAAGACATTAATTCTTAACAAGAGTTGGCAAGCACAATTCTTTATTAGTGGAAATGTATAACGTTTTCTCTAATATTTTGTATTTGTTCTGTTCAGGGAAAAGGGGGAAAATTTAATTTACAAACTCATACAATATGGCTTAATGGGTTTCTAGTTAATTCATACAGGGCATATTATATAAGATTTTATAAAATCCTGAATTCTTTGACAGTCCTATCAAAAAAATAATATGCCAGTTAAAATAAACCTCTTGATGGAAAATTAGTAATTTAAACAAAGAAAGTAATAATTTCTTTAATGACCACAAATACACCTAGTGTAATTGTTCAAAGTAACCAGAGTTTAAATTATACCTTTACCTTCTTCATCCATAATTTTTGTGTTTAAAATATTTTTTTTAGTTTTGATTTAAGGTATGTTAGTTTTGGTTGGATAATAAACTTTTAGCACTTTTATCATGATTTAATTTATAGTGGGCAGGAAATCGTTACATAATTTTACTAAAATTAGGACAGTGATTGGGCCCCAAAATCAGGGTTATTCAATGGTTATCTAACTGTATAAAATCTCAGTTTTAGCGAATTTCCCTATAGGGAATACGCTATTAAGGTAGTAGTCACGGTAAGACCTAAGCCCGGGACCATGATACTTTTTCGTTTTGAGGTCCTAGAAGCCAAAAACACCACTCGTTCAAATTGATATATATGTGTCCGTGAACACGATAACTTTTGAACGCAACCTCCAATTTTGATGAAATTTGGTTCAGGGGTGTAAGCCAGCGTCTAATAGGTTGAGTTCGCGAACCAGAATGATCGGACCATGGGAACGGGGTTTTATCGGGTTTCAAAAGGGTTGAAAATGGGTTTTTGGCTTTTTTTAATTTCATTTAGAAAATACAACAATTTTAACTTAAACCATTTAAAAGAGCTTAAAAAACGAACAATCTAGTATTTTTTATTTTTTATATAGCTTAAATGGTTATGGAGAAAATCCAAAAAGTATGTTTTCCATGTTATCTTACGGGAAATGAACAAAACCTTCTATCTTGCTTATTTATTGACATATCTTGATAAAATTTGGTAAGAACTTTCATTAGGAAGCGTTTAACATATATTTGCTCAGAAAACCCATATGGCGGCAAACCTACGTACTCACCCCTATAGGGTTTAAGGGGAAAATAAAAAGAACACCATAGCCTTATGAAATTTGGTATGTACAATCACTAGGTAGGGTTTAACTTATATTTACCAACAAAGCCCATATGGCGGCAAACCTACATACTCCTATCCCCATGGATTTTATGGGGAAATAGAAAATATACCAAAATTCCATTGGAAATTCGCTGAGTACGCAGGTCTGCTGCGACGGGGGTATTTATCTTATACGTACAAGTCTAAAACCTCAAATATCTATTTTATTTACTTTTTAGCTTGATATGACAAATCTTATCCAAGACATGTTTTTAAACAATTTTATAAGACAAGATTATAAATTATCATTTATTTTCTTCTGGTTTAGTACCAACGGTTTAAAAAGGGAAATGAGGGTGAAATTGCCTTACATTCTAAATTAACAAAACTATATCCTACTATAACTAAAACAAATGGATTCTGATAAAAATAAAGTAAAAACTGAAGGTTTGAAAAGATAATTGTGTCTTGCTTGACCATCGAGGGATCAAGGGGGAAGTAGAAACCATATAAATTACATCAGCGTTGTCAGGGGAGGATGGAGGGTGCGCAAGGGTACAGAGGGCTAAGGTCATCCCATCACCTAATGCAGACAGACAGGTCAAGGTTATAGAGTCTGGGGATGTCCCACAGGGAGACTTGACTCCACTTTTGGTTTATCAACTTTTGGAATGAACCAAGTAAATTGATAACAGTAGGGTTTCCAATTATTTGAAAATAGTGTTTGCCTGTTGATTATGAAACAATATGTGGTTTTAGTTATCAGTAAATGGCATGCTTTTTGCTTTCGTGAGCAGATTTAAAATATATGATTCAATTTGCTAGCAGTAGTGCTTAAAAGTAAATCACCTGGTCTTTGTCAATAACAAAGTTACTCCTAAATTGACAAAAAGGAACATAGTCTTATCCTACACACTAGTATAAAAAGAATTATTATTCTGTGACAGACAGGATAATACCCAGTCTGAGTTTTTGGATGGGATTGGGATTACCTCATAAAACATCAGTGCTTATTTTAAAATAGTTTCATCAACGATGACAATAAAGCCTGACAAATATTTAACATGTTATGCTAATTATTTCAATTTTCTTCCACACCTACAAAAAAATTGTATGTGCTAACACAAACAAATGGTTGCATTGCAATTTAACTGTTTATATAAACTAAAAATGAGGGCTCGCACTTGGTTTAATATCATTGTCAAGGAATTGAATGTACACAGCTACGTATTGTTTAGGTATCCACCATAAAGAGTGAAATTTTTTTAAAGTATAAAATGTGTGTTGGGTTTCTTTTAATTGACTAGCAGTGAGCTCCTTCCATGTATCTCGCCTATAGATCGATAGTTGCCCATCACCAATAGTTTAGTCAAGTACAAGTAGTTTGGTGTAATGTCGGAACCAACTGTTACACCGTCTACACGCGCAGGCTTGAACACAGTCCAACATAAACTCCAAACATTATTCGTTTATACATGCTTTTAAGTAATTATTATTTAGTGAATTTTTTATTTATTTTTTATTTATCGTTTCTTTTTCCTTAGCAATATGTCAAAATATGGTCAAATGTCAAATATGGTTCATACCAGTTTTGTTTATATTGCTGGCTGAAAGTTAGTAGCTTTTTGAATATTCAAAAGTGTTTGAAATTGGACGCTGCTCCAGCTGCCTTTGTTCATTGGGCTGTTAATTAAGATTCTGAAAAATAAATTGGCTGGTCTTTGTCAATAACAAAGTTACTCTTCATATGTTAAGTTGGGACTATAGTTAAGTTGGGACTATGGTTAAGTATGTTTAAAGAATTTTAGTTAAATGCTACGGTAATATTTCTTTGACTTTGAAATATAGTGCAATACTGGTTCCTTGAATTTAATTTTTTAATTCACCTGAGACCCATATCGACCTTGAACTTAGTTAGTGCCATTAAGAAAGAATAATCTCAAATCATAATGAAATATTCATTGTGAGGAAAGAGGAAATTACACGGCTGTCCTAAAATTTTATCTCCACTCAGCCCTCACGAATACAGACACAATGTAGGGCCTCGGAGGGGAAAGGGCTGTAAAGTGGGCAATAACTTGTCCAAATGTTCAGGGGTGTAGGGTTTGATTATATGGTCTGATCCTCTTTATGGTCACTAACTCCAAGATCGAGTTAAGCCTCACTAAATATTACATGTTAAAATACATAGGCTAGTGTGTTGCAGTGGTTATTGTGTAGTAAAAAATATTATTGCGCTTAATCATCAGAAAGCTTTCGATTAATGTGTTGATTTATTAATTGATTTAATTATTAATGTATCTGTTATTTTATATAAAAAAGCTCATTTAAATCTCATTTAAATTTAGCTCATTTAAACTTTTATTTACTTTAATAAGAAAAACCCTAACAACTATCCAGGGTAACAAATTAAATCTGGGACCGGTTTGATAACTTTAACATGACAACTGATAAAAATAACAAAACTCACTTATCATTACTGGTGAAAGTATAACCTACAGTTCTTATCTGTGTCACAACTGACCAGTTGGCAACCATGTGGAGAGATTGTGTGTTTGATGATAGAGATATAAAATTTGGACCATAAACGCTACACGTACACAGATAGGAGATCATCTTACATTTCCATAGGATTTTTGGGGTTTCAAATGGTGTTTTCCCATTTTTCCCATTTAATTATAAAATTACATAATTTTGAGTTGAAAATCTTGCAAAAGCTCAAAAAATTAACAATTTAGTATTTTCAACCGTTAAATTATACTAGTATACGTGTTGCTCGAAATCGAGCAATTTATTTAAATACAGTACAAATGTTACTTTAGCTCTAAATCAATGACATCCGACCAATCCAATAATGTGAATATCTTCAATCGCCAATAACTACACGTATTTACAGCTGATTATTAACAGATGTTTTAAATGCTTTATTCAGTCCCAATGTTATTTAAATGGGAAATTTTGAAGATTTCAGTGGTGGATAGCGCTTTTATTTTCAGTCCGATTCTCATCAATTTTTGGCGGAAACAACTACAGACCAAGC
Organism: Neoaliturus tenellus; assembly: GCA_030545055.2. NCBI lineage: Eukaryota > Metazoa > Arthropoda > Insecta > Hemiptera > Cicadellidae > Neoaliturus > Neoaliturus tenellus. The sequence continues at coordinate 58,805,217 of CM061537.1, read as the reverse complement.
CCTATCCAACGACACCAAAAACTTGAAAATCGGTTGAAAATTGTAGGAGGAGTTCTCAAGACAAAAAAACCCTTAGCGTATTAAATAAGTATAGATCAGTGAAAATTGGAAAAAAAATCAGATCTGATCCGATATATCAATATTTGATCCAACCCAATGAGCAAAAAATGGGTTTAAAACTGTTTTAAAATAAGTTTCAAACTCGTATTAAAACTGTAATCAATATAAGTACAGTCAACAACGTTTTCGTATTAATACGAGTTAAAAATTGTTCAAAACTCTATTAAAACAATTTTAAAATTGTTTAAACTTGTATTAAAACAATTTTAAAACTTCTATTAAAACAGTTTAAAACTGTTATAAAAACAATTTCAAAACTGTTATCAAAACATTTCAAAACTGTTATCAAAACTATTTAAAGCTGTTATCAAAACAATTTAAAAACTGTTATCAAAACATTTTAAAACTATTATCAAAACAATTTAAAGCAGCAAAAAGATCTTGCCGCCGGCAGGATTTGAACTCATAACCTCTAGGTTCCTTAGCCGCGACCCTACCAACTAAGCCACACTGCTCTCCGCGTTCCAAAATAATTGTTACACTACTTGGCCAGTTGATACCCAAGTTTCTTTGCGTTGATCAAATTAAACACATTGCCCGTGGCCTATATATTTTTATGTCTTCCCAAATAGGTCTTAAACTAGAGTTCCCTTACATGTTAGTTTCATGTGTAAATGTTTAACAAATTGCAGTTATCTCAATTGATGTAAAACTTTTGACTGTGTGATCAAATACTTTACAGAATTTTTACATCAAAATGATGTCAAGTTTTTAACGATTTCAATTGTTTTAAACAAATAACAATATTCTCTTGTTGTAAAAGACTTAAAGAAATTTTTTCTTCACATATTACATTACCTTTTAAATTTAAGAATGCAAAATTTTTACATCATTTTGACGTCAATACTTGATCTAATATTTTACTTTGACATCAATTTGACGACTTTCATCACTTTTTGACGTCAAATTGACAACGTGTGCTATGTGGGTACGTACTCAATCCCATGGTTTTTATGGGAAAATAGAAAAAATACCAAATTTCTGTTGGAAATTCGCCGAATACGCAGGTCTGCTGCAAATTACTTGCTTATATTGATAACAGTTTTAAGATTGTTGTTCTATAATTTTATATGAGTTCCAAAACTGTTATTAAAACAATTTAAAAACTGATATAAAAATTTTCTAACAAAATTTTTTTAACTGTTTTTAAAACTTTTATTAATAAGCAAATAAAACTAATATTAAAATCGTTTCAATTCAATTTCAATATTCTTGCAAACTGTTATTATAATAACTTTTTAAACTTATATTAAAATGGTTTGTAAACAGTTTTAAAATTGTTTAATCTTGTATTAAAACTTATATTAAAACAAGTTTTTATAACTAATATCAAAATTATTTTAAAATAATTAAAAGTGTTTAAACTGTTACTAAAACTTGTATTGATATGAGTTTATAAACTTGTATTAAAACAACTTTAAAAGTGTTTAAACTGTCATTAAAATTTGTATTGATATGAGTTTATAAAACTTGTTTTAAAACAATTTTAAAATGATTTAAAACTTGTATTAAAGTTGTTTTAATACCAAACTTATATCAAAATATTTTGAAATTGTATTAAAAAAAATTTAAAACTGTTTCCAGCAATTTTTTATGCTCATTGGAAATGTGATACATTGATAAATTTGTAGTTTGCTAGTAATATTTCCTTACTAAACTACAATACTATAAACAATACTACAATACTACTACTAGTATATAATAGTATATACAATACTATTTTTAGTGCCAAAAATACTATAGGGTTATGGAAAAATCTATCAATATGATCACTATATCTTGTTGGATCAAATATTGATATATTGGATTTGATCAAATTTTCTTTTTGAATTTTCTCTGCAACCACTCAAGATAATTTAACAACTGAAAATATAAAATTTTTGGTTTTTTAACTCTTGCAAGGTATGTATTTCAAAATTATGTAATTTAAAAATTTATCGGTAAAAATGGAAAAACCCCAAAAGAAATCCCATAAAATGGCCTCCTATATAAATTTGAGCATTTGTACATGTGGTATACATGTTTTCAAAATTTTAGGTCTCTATCATTGAAATCACAATCCTTAGAATAATTGCCACATCTCTGCCGGACTAGAGAGGTTTATCTAATTCCTAGTTCCTATTCTAAACAAAAAATTTTTAAAACATTTATAATACAACAAAAATTTGTTTACTTAAATTTTTTTATTTGTAAGTAAAATACTCATATACAACATAAATTATAACACATAGTAACATAAAAACTTCTTTTCTCAGGAGAAAAATCTTTCAATAAAAATGGCAAAGAGAAGGTAGTTTGGAAGTCATGTTTGAAAACTTAACATTCTGCTGTTGACAGATTGTTAGTGACTCTGTTCGCTTTGTTTTGTTGCCATTCAAAATTATTAGAAATTTGTTATTTTTAAACAAATAAATTATTATTGTGGTACTTATGTTGAATAAATTACAGCAATTAATTTTTGTTGATGAATTAGATTTATAAAATAGACGAAAAATACTTTAATTTTCACTTTCATGACATAAAACAATACATCGTTGTTTATTCTATTTTTTATTTACATTTTAATTTTCAAAGTAAATTTTATTCTTAAACTCACCACTAGTTACTTAAAGTGCTGAAAATTAAAACAAAACAAAGAATTTATCTACAACAAGCGCAGTACAACTGGTGTTTGATTAGGGTTTTTTTTATTATTTGGATGTCAATCTCCCTCAATACAAACCAATATGAAATATTATTCCCATGATTAAAATGGACACAAAACTCATATTTTATATTGGGTTTGCATTTTTAGGAGGAGGTTAAATTTGCGCGTGCTCTCGCATGCTGATAGCCAGGCTCCACTTTTACCAAATGGTCCCCAGCATTCTTATCAGCAACGGGTATCACTGAACTGTCCGCTCTTGTGTAAAACCATTTCCAGATTCATAGGAAATGCAGTTTTGTTAACAGGCTTTGGCTGGAACTGTGTCTGAAAGGAAATGCACACCCGTATAGTAGAATTTTATTGGTATCCATGAATATTATGTTCAAGTTGACAAATTCAATCTTACCGTATCTCAAGTAAAAAAAAAAAAAAAAAAAAAAAAACACTTGAAAACCAACAAAGAGTATTTTTGTTTAGTCTAATTTTTTTCTTAAATTAGTTTCCAACGACATTATTAATATGGATGATTCCATTTGACAATTTTCTACATAGAATAAAAAGCATTAAAGTTCAAATTTTATAACTTGCATCAAAAGTTTAAACAAATAAAAAGTAAGTTGGACATTTTAAAGTTAAACAATCCAAAACAAACAACAAACTGTAAAATTATACATTTATAAAAAAATTGTGCAGTATTCATTAGTAGCCAACCACGTTTTTGCAATTTTATGGCATCCTGATATTATTTTTGCATCCCTTAAATTCACTTTGCAAGGTAACAGATTTTATGATGATGATGAATAAAACATTTGCCTTTATTTGTAGAATTTTGCAAGGCAGTTCTTTAAAACCATAAAAAGTTACTGCCCATATTCACTTGTTAGTTTTAAATGGTGAGGTCAGATTCAATGTTATAACAAATATAGGGTAGGCCTATAATTTATCGTACATAAAATTCATTACCTTTTCTTATCTTATCTTTTCTTGGTTTGGGTTCTACCCCAAATTTAATTAATCGTACAACGTACAACGTGCCAAACCCCATTCGTACACACACAGAACTTTTCCCTTACGACAGTCATGACAGACTTTTCTGTTGCAAATGAGGAATTTATTAAACTAATTCAGCCAGAATGTTAAGTTATGAAACATAACTTAATTCACTTTTGAAGTGATACGTTTACAAATCAATAATTAAATATATTGTTAATAAGAGCTTGGGAACAACACTGAAGTATTCTGTAACAACCGTAGGGTGTAAGGCAACCCTAAGGACATAAAGTTACACATAAAAGAGGGTTGTTGAGCGCCTCTCCTATCCAATGATCAATTCTTGAACACCTCCAACTAAATTAATTTTGGATGAACAATGCAGAACATTTTCATTTTAGTTATAAGAACACAATTTTTTTATGTTTAATAGTATTTGTTGTTATGAGTGTTAGGTAATTCTTGTTCCCTATGTGAATGTAAGCTTTAAGGGGGATTCGTTAGTAACTTTTATTTTTGTTCTACTTAGACCAGATGAGATCTGACTGAGACTGTACATGATTGAAAGTGATTAAACAATATTTACTTCAACAGCCAAGAATTGAATTTGGTTTAAGGGAAACTCTGACAGATCTTCATTCAGTACCTTAGTGTAAAAGAGGTTAATTTCTATAAAACTAAGAACTCAGAAAATATCTTTATATATTTGTACAGTAATAGTTTAGTTGTGTTTTGACCTTCATGACCAAACAAAAATCTAAAAATTTTTGTAACATTAAACACTACCATGCTTGTAATTTAAATCAATAATTAATTTTTCTTTAAATAAGTTTGTAACCTTGGGCTCCTTGCGCTGGCCTGGCCTAACATTTGATAATTTTCATAAGACTAAATGAGCATAAAATAGTATGAAAATAAACTTCATTGATTGGTTTAGCATATGAAAGAGTGTTTACTTCCCTTATATTAGTTTAGAACTCTCATACAAATGTTAGAGATATTATGTATAGATTGCATTGGTATCGATAGGGTGTCACAAAAATCATTACTGGCTATGCATATTCGTATTCTACTCATCTAAATCAATAAAAAATGTGCAGCAAAATATCTTTGATTTCGGTTTTGTTCAGACACTGTCCGCTATTTTGTTTTTTCTGTAACAAATTCTTGTATTAAATTCATATTTGGCACAGATCTTTATAACATTTAAATGCCTGTTTTAATTGCAAACTCTTAAAAACAGTAAATTTTAACAAATTTTGTCAAGGTCAAAGAAAGTTGGCAAATTTAACTATTTAAACAATGATACCAAGATCATAAAGATTAAACAACCAATAATTGACGGAGTAAATGCAATTTCATTTATAAAAATGTTAAAATATGCAATAATTTGGCAGCAAAAATCATATTTTTTATAAAGCAATTAAAATATAATTTGACAACTTATAGACTACGGTAATAAATAATTTCATAAGTTTAGAATAAGAATATGTAGTACCAGTCACAGATTTTTGTGACTTTTTTATGGAAAAGAGTACATTCCAGTTCTAAAATGTTAAAATAAAACATGCAAAATGAAAGGTCACTATGTTTAATTCTACTTTTCTCATTGTACATTATGCATTACATATAATCCGTAACACAAACAATATTTAACGTCCCTAGGACTATAAAACACATCAGTATAACAAACTTGCTTGGCAAGAAATTTTTAAAACCTAATAACAAAGATACCAATATTACATAACAAATATAAACAAGTTATATTTATCAATGCCGACAGTGTCTTTCACAAATTACGTGTCTTTGTCAAATTAACTTTAAAAAGGAGTTCTTTGAATGTTCACATTATAATAAAATTCAAACTATTTCATATAAGCCAAATCAACTATTTTTTGGCATTTGTCTAGTAAAAATAAAGGTCGCAAAATAGTTTTATAAAAGCAGACAGCATACATATGGGAGAACATTTCAATTGTGGTTTTCATGGTTTTCAAAACTACAAATCTACTAAAATGTCCACAGCCACTTCAGGGTCAACTCTTTGTCGATTGATAGGGAATGAACTTTGATTGCTAGAGTTTCCTTTCAAATTTGATTTTTTAACCTCAAAGGTTTCTACAAAAACGGATACCAAATATTTACATTCATTGAGATCAAGTTCAAGTTGAATAAGTAAAAGTTGATTCTGCAAACAGAGGGACCTCCACTTCTTGTATTCACATTTAATATTTCTCACAACTTCCTTCCACTCCAGAACTTTACACCTTATTTCATCGCCTACCATGTCCCTATAGCTTGCTGTTTTAGTGTCTACCCTGAACATATTCACCATTCCATACAACTCTTCCAATTTTGTCTCTACCTTCTTGATAAATCCTCCAACATCCTGAGACAAAACTTTTACCATATTGCGAACTTTCCTTAATAAAACTTTATTTTCCATTTCTAAACTGTCTTTGCAGTTGAAACCAATCAAGTCTGGACGTGTGAGTTCTAATTTGCGCTCTATTTTATTTTGGTTTATCAACTGCTTAGTGAGTTTCATGATAGCCTGTAAAAAGTAAAGGAAAATGTTTTGTGGAACATGAATCGTAATCGAACAATCAGCTGATGTGCGAATACCGTAATTTAGATTACATCACTTCTTTTGTCTCAAATGCATAGCTCTCATTATCATAATGAACTCATCATTCATCTGGTTTGTATTCAGTTTAATAAGGTATCTTTTAGGGTGTTACTTTGTAATGACATTATTATGGTGCTTTTGCAATGGTCATGGATAAATATAATTAATAGTATTTCTTTTACACAATTCCTTTTAGTGAAATGGTCCAATACTTAAAATGTTCAAAAGTTTTATACTTTTATCATTTTTTTTTTCAAACCACCAAAATTTTGGCAAAAGTACTAGCAATATTTTTTTTATAAACATTCAACTTACAGTATTACCAACCAATATTTTTACACACGTTTTATATTTTGCCGATTTCCATTTTTAACCCAATAGAACCATTTGAAATCATAATTCGAAGTTTGTTCAACTAGACAAGGACTTTTTACTTAGAAACGCTAACTTTGAACCCACAGTGTTTTAAGAGTAGGACGTTGAAATATATAATTTAACTATAGTATTTTGGAAATGATAAATAAAATAGTGCAAGTATTTTTATACGTTTCTCACAGTTTAATATTAAGTAAGCCCTATTTATTTTGCATATCTAAAATCTGATGTTAGGGCCTACATCTCATTTTGAACTTAAATTTCAACTATTATTTTGCTGAATGCTGCAGTTTTGATGAATATGAAAATAATCTATTAAAAATAAATAAACACTCCATTTGACACAATACAAAGTAGTTAAAATCAGTGGTGATATTTTCAAAAGATCAAAAAATATTAAAGTTGGACTGATGTCGGACCAAATTTACTAAACAACTTTTTTCATAATATATATGCATGGTTAAAAATATTGTATTAAAACTATATTTGTCTTATTGTCAGTCCAGTTGTTACAAAACTTATAGCAAAAGATTTTGGAAATGTAGAATTTATAATAAAATGCATAACCTAACATGAACATGAACTGTATGGTTAAAAAGTTAAATTACAGTATATTAACATTTTAATATTAACATAATATATAAAGCTTACCATATTTAGTAGCATTTTAAATAAAAATCACCAGATAACTTTACTTATTTAATTAAAATGAACAACCACTAACAAAACAGAGCTGGACTGATATCTATCGACCACCATGGACCTTTGAGAGGGATATAGAGGTAGAGGAAAAGAATTGGACTTTAGACTGCAAACCTTGGAGCATTGGCAATGCCTAAGCAAGCATTGTACTAGCGCTATTAGCCACTTTGCTAAAATTTATTTACCCTACTGAAGTTTAATATAGGTCTACTTATGAGGAATCCTTCTGCAATGGACGAGGAAAAATGGGAGGGAGGAGGGTGACTAATTTCAATAGTAAAAACCCTCATAGCAAACTATTAAGCCACGTCAGGAGAGCTATCTGCTCATGAGATTCATTAAATTATTTTATTTTATATCCATCCCAGTGATTAAAAACTTAGGTTTATTTTGCGTAAAATTAATATTTATTTCCAAAGAGGCATTACAGTCATATGCACACTCAATACAAATTTATAGAAATCACATTAATATTTCATTACCAACATTGAAACTGTAAACCCAATGTCAATTTTTTTAATTTTCAAAAAGGATTTTAAACACAATGTCCGAACAAACTTACTCGTTCTTGGGCTCATTTCACTTCCATCGCTACCCCTACACGAAGCTATATAGAAAAATTAATATGTAATATAACTAGTTTAGGTATGTCTATTGAATGTTACAATCATTTATCAAGTGTTTAAAAATAGAATAAAAACCTAACAGATTTGAAGGCAATAAAAATACTATTGTGTTTACCAAAATAAACTGATAAAAATTTATCACCTAACTTGTCAAAGCCTTCTCAATAAGTTTAATATTTTGGAAAACATTGCACAAGGAATGAATTTGGTTTTTTATTGTCTTACTGAACATTGGTTAAAAGGTAGCGAAATCAGAATGTTCCATTAACAAACTTTATTATGTGACTAGTTATGGTAGAACTTCTAGGAATCGTGGCGGTGCTTCTGCAGTTTTTGCTCGATATTATCATTTATTAATGTAAGGGCTGATATAAATAAACTGTCTGTAGATTTAGATTGTGAAATTACATGTGTTGAAATATTGAATGTAATTTTTAGGGACCATATACTGAAACTCAAATGGTAATGTCCAATTTTTTTCTTTTTTTTTGTATCTCTGAGAAATTATTATGCCAAAGCGCCAAAGCAATTGACATAAAAAAAAACAATCACTTTTGTGTGGTGATTTTAATTTAACATAAATTTTCTTAGTGGTGATCGTGAAGCCAGGAATCTAGTAAACCTATTTAGTATGTATGGAATAAATATGAGAATGTTTGAGCCTGCATGGGGTGACTGTCATTACAATATATTTACTTCTACAGAAAATGGTAGCTATGTAGTCACAGTTGTTAATAAGCATATTAGTGATCACCTTAGTCAATTTTTATGTACAATAATAGTTTGGAAGAGAGTTGTTAGTCCCCATTAAATAAAAATGAAAAGGCCAAAAAATATCTAAGTCTGGGTTTAGTAAATTTTTTTTATTTTTTGGCCCAGATTTTCGATCTTCGAGCGTTTGCTTTGATTTTTCGACGGTAAGAAAAGTGGAGTAACTTTATAGTGAATGACAAAGAAGCAGCCATCAATGCTACCGCTGTTACCGGGAAAATTCTAAGCTGAAAACACCTATTTCAAATGGTGACAAAGAAGCAGCCATCAATGCTACCGCTGTTACCAGGAAAATTCTAAGCTGAAAACACCTATTTCAAATGGTGAAACGTGATTGGTTATTCGTAACCAATCACAGACCAAAGCGATACTTTATCGCTGGAGCGATGCGATACCTTCCTGGAATTTTATCTGCGATACTTGGGCGATAATATCGCACCGGAAACAGGTGCTTCCACACCAGAGCGGGAAAAAGAGATGCGCGGGAAGACAGTACATCTCAGGGTAGCGTAGGGTGCGGTGATTGTGTGACTCTATAGACATTGTGTTATAGTTAGTTTTTGTATACTGTAATGTGTGTTAACTTACCATGTTAACATGTTCAATAAATATTTTGCAGTACCGGTACCTATCCTGGAAGAAAGGTTTGGTAAACTTTTGATAGGCCTACTTACCAGAAGTATTCAATGTCTTTCCGATGTCCTCCCAGATCTTGTTTTTCTTCCGTATGTTCTTATGATTTAAATCATAGAGCAACGGGTATGTATAAACAACTTCAAGTAAGTGTTCGATGATACACGATATGTTGTTGTTGTTGTTGTTGTTACAACTTGCACAGCAAGGAGAAAACTAGACTGAGTAGTTCATGGTTTGGCCGCATGGTTCATGCGTTCATGGTTGGCGGCGATAAAGCGCTGCGAATAGTGCATGCAGCGTTACCGCGATACTATCACTACAGTATCGCATTCGCCTCGGTATCGCGTATCGCAGTTCGCTCTGGTGTGTGCAGCTCCATAAGACAACATGGTATCGCACGGACCACTGGTATCGCACGAGAATTTCCAAGAAAAAGCATCGCGCCCGCTCTGGTATCGCACGGAGTATCGCTCTGGTCTGTGCAGGCCTTACGCAATGAAACATCTGGGAAAAAACTTTTGCAATCAGCTAACTTAGTAAACAACAAAATACGTATTTCACCAAATTGTTTTAAGGTTATGAATGATTAAAAGTGTTAATAATACTGTTATTTACATTATTAGAATCAATTAATATGTCTCATCCAGTTTATAGCCATAAATATGAGTAGGAATTAATTAGTTTAATGTTCTTGTTCTTAGCTTGATTTTACATGCGTTCTTATGGGATTAGGGTAGGACACAATTTATTTGTCATAAATGTTTTTCAAATGCTTCTTGCCTATATTATATATTTTCTTGTTTTCCATGAAATTCTAAACAAAATCTATTTCTTGCAATTTTTATTATGTTTGACTTCAATTATTTTAGGAGAGACCAAAGTTTTTTATTGGAAAGTGTATGGAAGTGTATTTGCATTTGACGTGCCATTCATATTTGATTGAAATATTCTCTGGCTGAATAAATTCCTTTACTCATTCCTAGTGCACTTTTGGTTCCTGATTTTCCAGATACCAATAACAGACTGTCTTTTTTTATAGTTTTAGATACTCTCTTGAAATGGGAAGGTTTCTTTATAGTCAAGCTAAATAAAACAGGATTATTTAACGGTAGTGACAAAGGATAAAAACAACTATTTCATAAAAAAGGTTTATTTCTGCATTGTATATAAATGAGTACAACAGTACTTACTATTCTAATGGCAAGGCATCCTGTACGTTAGTTGCATTCCAGATATTATTTACAAGTTCACCGGCACATCACATAAGGTATAGATTTACTGCATATCTAACACACCAAAAAATAATCCAACAAATAGTATAAAAAATGTATTCTGAAATATCATAAATTAACCAATGTTGTTTGTTTTTCCCATGGCACGAGTCAACGACAGTAGATTCCCGCGAACTTGGCATAATGTTGACCAACAGGTGGCCAAGTTCAGAAAATGATCAGAAAAGGTTATCAGAAAAGGTGATAAAAACAATCATTATGAAATAATGTGATTTGTTCCTTACGAGTACAGCGGTTTACAATCGCTGTAACTCAAACTTTAAAATTAATTAACAAAGTTGAAAAAGATTGTGGCACTCAAAAAGTGGCAAGTAATTTTGATGGAATGGGATTTTTGGTCCTGCCAAGAGGTGTCCCAGTTACACAGACTACCGGGTTAGGTATCAATGCTGAGTTCCCGGGGCTCTACTGTAGTTACACATTATACTGTAAAAAATTTTAACCAGTAAAAATATACAGCAAATGCAATTTGCCGATTTAAAAAATATTGCACAACCACTCTACCGAATAATTAAACTTGCGTGTTAATTGCACATAATTACTTTTTTACAGTAAGCCTCAATAGTTCTGAGTGGAAAGAATTCATAATTCATTTAACTGAAAGATAAACAAAAAGGCAAAACAAATCGATCAAATTTTGTTAATTAAAACCACAAGTGAGTTTGATATTTTCAGCAGCCATACTTTGGTACAAATGATTTTTTTTCAAGCAGTCTTTATCAAATTTGGTGTTACATTTACAACAGGAAACCTTCAGACAGATGAAATCATCTAGACTGTAGAGATAATCATCTATTGGTTGGGAGGGGACACACCCATATCTTAATTTCACAGATTAATAAATTTGAAAGAAGTTACACAATTTAACATGCAATTATATTGATTAAAAGAAGTTTAATGTTAAATTCACATTTTCAATGAAATAATTCAAAACAAACTTTACATACCGTAATTATTTTATGACCCAGTTTCATTGTGTGACTGGTCACAGATACTTTTTTGGGAATGAATTCTTTACAAATGTCCACCCTGAACTATGGAGATGAGATCCCTGAAGTCTTATATGGCTTTCCGGCAATCTGAATTATGACTGATACAAAACTTTCTCCGGACGGAACTAGGAACCTTGTATTTACAGTACTAGATTGAAATTCGATGCACAGTTTTAATTTACATACATGAATGTTAACTTGTAAAGCAGGATAAATTAAACATTTATCGGTTTGTATTATAAATATAGAAAAGACAAAGGTGTGTAGAAACAATACAGTTTACACTATAATGTTTGTGTAAAACAGTCAATATTTTCTAAATACAAAAATATATTCACATAGTTTTGTTACATAAATATTTATACAATAGTTTACTTTATACAAAATTAACATTTATCAATACTTAGTTGCAATAGAATACAAGAAATATAGGCACTAAATCAGTTTGATCATTGTTGAATTGGTTACCGAATATATTATTTAATCAGATTTAACTTTTAACTTTTATTTAATAAAAACTTGTAAAGATTTTGATATTCTGTTGGAAAATATAAAGTAGGAGTGGAAACAATAACATTCACAATAAGCAATGGATTCAACTTATACTTTTCATTTGAAGTCCTCTATAAATCTACTGATCATTAAGTGTAAAAGTGATTGAAAGACTTTGGTCATCCCTTTTTTTATCGAATTGCATTGTGGTTGCAAAAATAACTTCACTTATTCATTTAATAAATGTAAATACTAAACTGTTTACTAATCTACAAATACAAATGAGTTGACCGTGATAAGCATACTTTTTTCTCTTGCAACACATGTAAATAAATATAAGTTAAAACAACTAAAATCAATAACTCAACAAATCAATTGTATTATTTCTATAAATTATATTGCACATTGTGTAAATTATGTTTTCATATAATATGTTTGGTTTCACTTGTATGTAGGCCTCTACAATATTCAACTGCTTAGAATAAAATGTAAGTCATTTATTTCAGTAATAAGTTTTAACTGTGTTAGTTACACACTTGAATGTCCTTTTTATTCCTCCACAAGGAAAACAAATCCGAGTTGTTTAGGTAATTTTTGTTAAAATACTAAGATAAACATTACAATAGTCCTTTGCGGCATGTATTTGTCGTGATGGTTTCAATCATATCTTATTTTAGTTGGTTACTCATCACAAAAAAGAAAGAAAGAAAATTTTAGAAATAAGTATATTTCGGCTTAATGTCTAAAGCCATCTTCAGCTTATCAAAAAACTTAGTTTGTTGATAAAAGCTTAAGGTGGCTTTATAGACATTAAACCAAAATATACATATTTCTAAAATTTTCTTTCTTTTTTTTGGTGATGAGTAACCAACTAAAATAAGATATGATTACAATAGTCTGTGAGCCCCCTGAAGAAACAAATTCAAATTTGACAGTCATTATCTGTTCTGATTTCTCAGTACAGCATATTTTGGTTACATTGCAAGAAATTCCGGCCGAGCAGATTGTTCTACAAAATGCCAAAACTCAATAGCTACTATAGTTCAATCCAAGTATATAGGATAATTAGTCTACCAATTTAGAAATACCAGTTGAGCAAACAACCATTTTGTGAAAAGTCCTGTAACATTACGAATAGTGAGCAAATATTGTTTCAGTTTCAACTACAGACAAAGCCTTCATCTACCTTCAGTTACAAGCAGAATTTAAACTGAGCATTCCAATAGTACCAAAACATTCATCAAAGAAAAATATGAAGCACCACTTGGAACGTTGGACATGTAGCAGAATCACAGTATAGCCCATAAACTCGACACAACCTGGACTTAAGCAATGTCAAACTCTACAGAGCTCAAATGACTAATTGTACTGATTAAATTTACCCGATTAGACTTAAGTGAAATCGGCTTTCAATAGCGATAGAATTAAATTACCAAAAATGTTAAATGCCAAGAGAATATTGAAAAATAGATTGTCGAGGAGGATCAAACCCCAGAAAAATGGTTGTATATTGACAAAAATGTACCAATGATTGTAAATTCTGTGTAATATTGCCGACCAGGCGAAAAAATAAAAAACATTAGAATGGCACCAGACTTGAACACAGTGTAAGGATGTTGAAATATACGGAATGTTGGGTAATTGGGGTTATACTGAACAACTTGGGGATATTTTGTGTCCAATGAAAATGCATTAAAATGATTTCTAAAAATTGAAGTCAATATTGTTTTGTAGGTTGAAAAACAATTTTCCGTAAATCTAAAGAATTTTCTAAATAAGTAACATTTTCATTTAAAAATATTTTAAATGATTTATAAATACTTAAAATTAAAGCCAATCAAACAAGTAGCATCTTTCTTTAAATAATCAGGCAAAAACACTATAAACTATGCAGTTGTTCAATAACAGTTTATTACGAAATTTGATAATAATGCTGAAGGTGATCTTGTTCCTGCCATTAATACTGAGTTACTGAGTATTATGTGTACAATATTAAAATACACAACAAATAATACTTGTTTTTACACTTAAAGGTATATTTTGTATTTTTGATACAAAAACTAAAATATTTCCTCCTTCATTGTCACTGAAGGGCGATTTGTTCGTTAATCTCAAGTTAAAACAATATTTATCATGGACTTTAATTATTGGTGAGAGTACAAATAGGTTTAAAGAGGGGTCAAAATTTGCTCTGCAACCAAAGTTATAGTCTTCAGTTTTATAAAAGTTACTAATAAGAAAGACATCTAATCAATAACAATATAGTATATGCAATAATACTTTCAATTCAATATTTTAAAAAGCAACAATCTCACTGAAAAGTGTTTTCTAACAAATATTAAAAAGAAGTTTATGTCCATTATTATCATTGTTAGAAAAATTAAGAATAACTTAATCGATATGGAAAATAAATAGCATTGATTTCTATACAATTGTCACATTCCAATAAAATCATTTATAAATTATCAAACAATACTTAAATCGACTTTCACGAAAGCTAAATACATGTTGTAAAATTACAATAGTCCTTAACTCTAAGTAAACCTACTATAAAAAACTATATCACAGTGTTACTAAAAAATTTAACAATCATATACAACTATCGTATAAAAATTTCATTGTTAAAAAACTAGTACTAACAGCTTTGCTGTTGAAAAATCTAACAAGTATGTATGGCCCGTCTTTTAGTTGCCTCTAGAGTCTTTTTGATCACAGTTAAACGTAGTTTTCCCCCGAACTCCTCCCCCGCCACCCCTGTTCCTCTCCTTCCCCCCCTCCGCTGCTCTCTGCCGAACAGTTGTTGTTCTGCCCCTTCATGTACGACATTTCCATCACATTCTGAAAAAGTTTCACGATTGTTAAAAATAGATTTAAGAATGTAAGAAGGTGATAAAAAAATATCAACACAACAAAAAAACACAAAGAAAATACATATCACTAACAATGTACCAAGTAGGGATGGACGAGTCTCGAAATTACGAGAAATTTTCGAGAAATTTTTAATCTCGTTCACCGAGATGAGATTTTATTTTGATCGAGATTTTTCGAGACGAGAAATAATTTGCGAATAACGATAAAAATGGGTATAAATAATCTACGAATTGCTAGGCCATATTTTACTAGCAATTTAATACTGAAAAATAAATTATGTTGAAGCAATGTGAAGTGTTTTATTTTCCTATCCTCCTCACAACTACAAACTTAAATTGCCATCATAAACGGTTAAACTACGGTTGGACTTCCAAGATTTGGACTGGACTGGAGACGGCTTGACAGCTGCATTATTTGCAGTGCACTCTGCACGGACTGTTAGTGGTATTGAGTCAACATAGCTACTGATTTATAAAATAATTCATTTGTTTTATAAATGTTTAGAATATTGGAAAAACTTTATAAACAATACACAATCATTATTTGACATTTAATTGCTTCAAGACGATTATTTAAAACTTGATTCAAGTAATTTTTGTTAAATTTAAGACTTGTTTGGCATTAGCAGTAAGAATAGTAGTGACGTGACAATCAGAGGAATGACAAGATGGCCAATTAATGGCTAACCTCAAATATCCCACGTAATACACAATTCCTTTCACACTCCTTGCAGAGTTCAACTATTTTGAGCCATAAATGCTTAAAATCGGCTGATGGTTGATTTTATTTCTAGGTTTGGATACTAAAAAAAAACTGAATAGGCCTATTAACAATAATTGTTGAACAGCAATAAATAGGTTGTGTTGAATACATAGAAAATCAATGGTCATACCAGAACTATACAGGCTTCATGGTTATACTAATGCTTGCTTCATTCAGTTAGTAGCAAAATAAAAACCTTACCACTAGCAGACGGAAAATTGAGGGAATTACGTGAATTCCAAAGCAGTGAAAGTTATGTATGCAGGACTTGAATAGTTTGGAGAAATGACAATGAATAGCAAACAAAATGAGAGCTGAAGATTTTCTTATGGACAAAGACAAAGAAGAAGAGAGAATTTAAAATTCAAATTTAAATCCACCAATTACAAGCGATTTCTTGTTAGCCTCCCGGCCTCTAGGCTTGTGATTTGAAGTTAGTAGGCCTATGCCTATTACAAAAACTGTGAGTGAGGAAAAGCTCTTATTTGGAAACATTTTAAAGTAAGTGAAAAGTGTGAAACATGAAAGTGAAAAGTGAAGTAAGTAACTGTAACAGAGGATTCTCTTTTTATGTTTTATTAAATGTAGGTCTGTAGGGTTCATGGTGAACCTAACATATATCTTCTCAATCTTTTTATTGGGTACATTCCTTTATAGGCCTAGACTTTTTGTTAAGAAAGTGACTTTTTTACTTCAGTTTATTAATATAATCAACAAGTTTCATAGAAATATTTGTTCCTTCACATAAATCAGGATTTAACAATGTCACAAAATCAGATTAAAATCCCGAACGCACATTTCTCGTAATATACGAGAAGGAAAATCTCGTCTTGATCTCGTCGGCTCAAAATTATTTGAGAATAAAAAATTCTCGTCTCGTCTCGTCTCGAACTAAAAATCCAATCTCGTCCATCCCTAGTACCAAGTATCATTTATGGTTCTTGTGACAAGCTTTTGAAGTACTAGGCCGACTTCACCAAAAATTCAAATTCAAAAGTATCTTTATTACCGTGATAATTACAAAAATATATTTCAAAAAGAACGTAACATCTAGAACAACTTAGAACAATAAAAAAATTCAAAAAACCAAGATAATAGAGATTTATTTATTTATGCTTGAAAATGCCTATATAGGCTGCATAGCCTACGAATGAATTCACAATAAAAAAAGAACATTGGTAGGTAAGAATCTGAAAGTAACTGTTTTAAACCAACTAAAATAAAAATAAAAAAAAAATAATAATATACAATGATAGAATTTATGACCAACAGAGGAATAACAGTAATCGCAAATAATTTGAAAGGAGTACTAAATCATTGCCCAGAGTTCCAGTTAGATGAAAAAAACTCCCCACACCCCTTCCCACTAGTGCTATTTTGGTAACGAAACAACAACGAATGGTATATATAATAGGAAAAGTAATGTTAAGCAGTATTTTTGAAACAGCTGTTAACTATGTAGAGGTATAGTTGGTTGTTGGTGGAAATGTAATAGCTTCAAAAGTGAATTAAAAACCAACGAGCAAGGCTCGGTTAACCTGGTACAAAGTTATTATGAGTAAAATTGTGTATTAGTTACGTGTTATTGAAATAATTTTAAAACACTAATTTTTCAATGACAGAGAAAATTTAAAAAGAAAATTCTACCGACTAATTACTTATTTTTATACCATTGTCAAACATAATTTATTTTTCTACATCCGAACCAACCTGTGGCCATCCACCCCATTAGTTTGGATAAAAATGAGAGTTAACCGACTAAATTAATCATCTTAAATCCCTTCGTGAGTTTGGACGTTCCTGAACATCCAAATCTCCTGTGCTTAGAACAGTAGCCAATTTTAACTTTCAAGTTACCCAAAGGAGAAAGAACAAATTTTTGTTTTTGCACCAAATTTTTATACCGTAACGTTGTAACAGTAAAATAGCAATATCAAAAGTACATTTAATGAAATAATATCTTTGTCCCTGATTTCATTATTGCTTGGAAGTCAATGTTTTCAATGACAATATTTCTATTGATTTATCACATTAGAAATGTAAAATATTACTACAAAAGACTCCAAAAGAACTGTAACAGTGCACCGTCAAAACTAGTCAAGTTAACGACGCTGGCGCAGCAGATAGCATGAGTGGCATTTCACAGGCCACGACCTCACTGCTCTTTGAGGGCGCGTCCCTAAACCTTCTCATATTAATTCAATGAATTAACGCCTATAAATAGGTTAATTAGCAAGTTATTATCATTTTAAATTTTAAACTTGTTAGAGAGTCCTTCTTATCTCAATTGTTTAAAATAATTGCTAAATATTTTTGCCAGATTGATTCTGGACGTTCTAGAATACCCTAACTCATTTCATGTACCTTACTCCGCAAAGGATTAATTATCTTGTCTAAGTATCTACCCACTTTGTCCTGGTGTGGCTCTGCCAGGGGGTTGTTGGTGATGTTGATCGTGTGTGGAGCGTAGCCGTTGGCCTTGCCGTTGTGCGTGTGCGTGCCACTGTGTCCGTGAGCGTAGCCGTTCATCGGCAGCGGGTCCAGCTGCTGGATCGTCAGCCCCGGCTCCCCCCGGCCCACCTTGTCACACTCCTCTGCCCCGCCTGACAAGCAAAATTGCTAAATTTAGATACTGTTTTGATCGTATTATTTTTTATTCATTCCTTTCCTTCTTTAATTTTCCTAGTACTGAGTAAATTATCAAAACATAAACAGAAACACATAGATTCTAAAATATTAAAAATTTCTAAGTTAAAATACCAAGGTCTACAGTGCGGTTTCACATTGCATGGTAAAAGACTAAATCAAATTAATTAAATTAAGTCTGTAGATTTACTGTTTTTTTTTGTTTTTTTTTAGTTTATTTCTGTTAAAGTTAATGTGCAACCGAATTCATGATTTAAACTCTCCTAATTTTCCTGTTCCTCTTGCTTCCAATAATCCAACCAATCATAATCATTGAACAATATTACAGCCGTTTAATCTCATGTAACTTTTTGCATTATTTTGATTTTTCATAAGAAAATAAGCTCATTTTAACATTTGAGATATAAAAGACGCACTTGCAACAGCAATTAGGAGAAGTAATACCTCCATCAACGCTATTATCTACCGTGAACTTTCAAGGGTGAATTTGAAGTAACAGCTGATTATGAAGAAAAACTGGCGAATTCAGTACTACACGGAGGGAATCTTTCCCGAGATGGGAAGTAAAATTTTATCTTTCGACCGCACATTGATTTTGAATAGATTACACAGTGTTACCATATTTCTCCTATTTTTTCTCCCAACAATCCACACTGACTGTCCCTGTCTAACCTGAGTCGTCCATGCCGACGAACGCTGCTTGCAGAAGCACAGTGCTGCCAACCCAACGGTGAGCAGCGTCAGTCCGCCCATCACTGCCGCCAACATAACATAAAGCCGGTTGTTGGATGAGTCATCTGGCTTGATCTCCACCACTTGTGTGTTGGTAGTCGTCAACGTTGCGTTTACGTCTTCTACGAAAAAGGAAACAATACCTATTTAAATAATTACAATACAAGTTTGAAACAAATTATTTTTAAGAATAATAAAAAATAAAAGGGAAGACAAAGGAATTGACTAAAGGGTCTATACTATATGACATAACACATAATGTGTAGGGGTGGGCGAGTACTCGAGTTTTCGAGTATCTGTCGAGTATTTTTTGATACTCGAAGCTCGAGCGAGTACTTGTGACTACTCGTTAAAGTCGAGTCGAGTAGTTATTAAATTAAAATATAGCATTCTGAAATGTTTTTCTATTTATTTAAACCCCATTTCTTTAAATTGTAAAATGTTTAATGTGAAAGTGATACATTTTAAGACCAAAGAAAGTTAGATGTGAAGACGATGAAAATGCTTCTAACGGTGCTTCTCAGACAGCACTCTACTGCTGACTGAACTCTTTGTCTTGTCACGCGCGAGTCTCACGGTTAGTGGTAGAGTCAACATTGCTACTGATTAATAAAATGATTCATTTGTAGACCTTCATAACACTGGAAAAAAATTAATAGTCAATTATAATTTGACATCTAATTGCATCAAGACAATGATTTAAAACTGATTCAAATAACTTTAGACAAAATAAAGAGCTGTGTTGACATTAGCAGTAAGAATAGTACGGCAGACAGAAGAGTAGGTACAAGAGAACAATCAGGTTTACCAATGGCTAACCTCAAATTGCCAGAGTAATACCATTGACTTTAGATACTAAATCAATAGTATCAATAGTCAATGGTAATACAATTTAATAGTTGTATGTTATTTTTCTAATCCAGCATTCACAAAAATATGTGTTTATTAATTGATAATAAACATATTTTTCTCTCAAATTGCTTTCATTATAGACAGACATTGAATTTATTGTTCTTTGTGATTTTTGAGTCCTAACAAACAGGCTTCATGGCTGTTCACTAAAGCTAGCCTTTACTCAGTTAAGAGACATTCTGCCACTAGCAGACGAGGGAATTAGGTGAATTCCAAAACAATGAAAATTATATGTACATAGCTTGAGTTTTTCGGAGAAGTGAAAATAATTCCTAAATGAGTGGTGAAGATTTTCTATCAACAAAGACAAAGGAAGTAGATAGAGTTGAAAATGACAATTTAAATCCACCAATTACATTTAGTGATTCTGATTCAGCTGTAGCATCCAGGTGTCTAGGCTAGGCTTCTGACTCAAGTAGGCCTAATATGCCAAATAAAAAAAACTGTGAATAGGGAAAAACTTTTATTTGGTAACATCTTAAAGTAAGTAAAACAAATGAAAGTGAAAAGTTAAGTAAGTAACCGTAACTGGGATTTTCTTTTTTTAATTTAATGATGGTTAGAGGCTATTTTTCAATCTTTTATTCTGTATATTCCTTAATCCCTTTTCTTACTAAACCAAGTTTTTAGCTTAAGTTCTTTTTAATAATCAGCGATTTCAAAAACCAATATTTTTTCCTTCACACAGTTTTTAAGCAAATTAAACTTAGGACTAAAGTTCATTACAGTATCTTTTTTAGCCCTTGTAGGATAGGCTAGTTATTTTAGTATAGTAGGCTAGTATATTTTTATATTTGAGTATAGACTAGTTATTTTAAGGCAATTTCAATATTTTTATGTTCACGTATTACTTGACTCGACTCGAAACTCGAGTATTCTATAGGGGTGGGCGAGTATCACATTTTTGGAACGAGTCGAGTCGAGTCGAGTAGTAAGTAGAATACTCGAGTTTCGAGTCGAGTCGAGTCGAGTAATACGTGAACATAAAAATATTGAAAATTGCCTTAAATAACTAGTCTATACTCAAATATAAAATATACTAGCCTACTATACTAAAATAACTAGCCTATCCTACAAGGGCTAAAAAAGATACTGTAATGAACTTAGTCCTAAGTTTAATTTGCTTAAAAACTGTGTGAAGGAAAAAATATTGGTTTTAAATCGCTGATTATTAAAAAAAACTTAAGCTAAAAACTTGGTTTAGTAAGAAAAGGGATTAAGCAATATACAGAATAAAAGATTGAAAAATAGCCTCTAACCATCATTAAATGAAAAAAAGAAAATCCCAGTTACAGTTACTTACTTAACTTTTCACTTTCATATGTTTCACTTACCTACTTTAAGATGTTACCCAAATAAAAGTTTTTCCCTATTCACAGTTTTTTTTTTTTTATTTGGCATATTAGGCCTACTTTGAGTCAGAAGCCTAGCCTAGACACCTGGATGCTACAGCTGAATCAGAATCACTAAATGTAATTGGTGGATTTAAATTGTCATTTTCAACTCTATCTACTTCCTTTGTCTTTGTTGATAAGAAAATCTTCACCACTCATTTAGGAATTATTTTCACTTCTCCGAAAAACTCAAGCTATGTACATATAATTTTCACTGTTTTGGAATTCACCTAATTCCCTCGTCTGCTAGTGGCAGAATGTCTCTTAACTGAGTAAAGGCTAGCTTTAGTGAACAGCCATGAAGCCTGTTTGTTAGGACTTAAAAAATCACAAAGAACAATAAATTCAATGTCTGTCTTATAATGAAAGCAATTTGAGAGAAAAATATGTTTATTATCAATTAATAAACACATATTTTTGTGAATGCTGGATTAGAAAAATAACATACAACTAACTATTAAATTGTATTACCATTGACTATTGATACTATTGATTTAGTATCTAAAGTCAATGGTATTACTCTGGCAATTTGAGGTTAGGCATTGGTAAACCTGATTGTTCTCTTGTACCTACTCTTCTGTCTGCCGTACTATTCTTACTGCTAATGTCAACACAGCTCTTTATTTTGTCTAAAGTTATTTGAATCAGTTTTAAATCATTGTCTTGATGCAATTAGATGTCAAATTATAATTGACTATTAATTTTTTTCCCAGTGTTATGAAGGTCTAAAAATGAATCATTTTATTAATCAGTAGCAATGTTGACTCTACCACTAACCGTGCCGTCAAGACAAAGAGTTCAGTCAGCAGTAGAGTGCTGTCTGAGAAGCACCGTTAGAAGCATTTTCATCGTCTTCACATCTAACTTTCTTTGGTCTTAAAATGTATCACTTTCACAATTAAACATTTTACAATTTAAAGAAATGGGGTTTAAATAAATAGAAAAACATTTCAGAAATGCTATATTTTAATTTAATAACTACTCGACTCGACTTTAACGAGTAGTCACAAGTACTCGCTCGAGCTTCGAGTATCAAAAAATACTCGACAGATACTCGAAAACTCGAGTACTCGCCCACCCCTAGTATTCTACTTACTACTCGACTCGACTCGACTCGTTCCAAAAATGTGATACTCGCCCACCCCTAATAATGTGTAACACTAAAGTTTACTGATGATTTTGTGACTGCCTTGACAAAATATAGAGGTAATTTTCTTCAAGATATAACAGATAAAAAATAAGTAAACGTCTTTTAAATGCCTTCTCAAAAATATCCTGTATAAAAAGAGTCTAGGCAAATAAAAATATAGTTTTATTTCTGATTATTTGTTATGTTAGCTTTATGTACAATATCATTAGATTATCAACTTTAAAATTTCTTAATCATTACAACAAATATATTGTAATAAATGTGCATCCAGGTTTGCCCGTTTAAGCTTGACAACTTGTTTGCAGTTCAATGCTAGATATTCTTATCAGGCTATTTCTTTTTTGTCTGATGAGCACATCAAGTGTCATTTTGACAGTTAAAAAAAATCAGATTAGTTTATCTTAAGGTAAGTTTAAACGTGAGAGTTTTTCACTCTCGGAGAGTAGGTAGTTACTCTCATAAAAATCTCAGACAGTTGTTGATAGTACTCACAGAAAACTGTCTGGCATTAACCATCTTGGAAAATTCTCTGGTTGTGTAAACACCTCTGGGAGTAGCTCCTGAGAGTATGAAGCTCTCTGAGAGTGAAAAACTCTTACGTGTAAACCTAGCTTTATGTTTTTACAAGTAAGGGGACTCACTGAGCGTTTTGTGCGTGAGGATTGCGCTGAAGTCGCTGGCTCCGTTAACAGTGAATGCCTGCAGCTTGATGTCATAAGCGGTGTCCGGCAGCAGGTGCGTGATGATGAACGCCCTCGTGTTCTCGCCCTCCACGGTCGCCTTCACGTAGTCGCCAGCGCTGCTCGTCATGCGGTAGTACACGTAGAAGCCATCCACCGGCGCCATCACCGAGTTCAGGTACTGCAATGTACAACGCAGAAAATTCAGCATGTTTTGCTTTTAAACATTCAAATGCAAGATGGGTAGGTAAAATCTGCATTTACCATAAATTTCATGAGGGATTATGATAAGACTTTTTGGTATCATGTGGTTAAAACTTACAACCTATTTTACACTTTATTGCAGATGCTTTTTGATAGTTCGTTCTTCAATTGCAAAATAAATGACACGGTACAATTTAAACTCTCAAGTCAGCAGAAAACTCACTTCATAGTATCCGTAGTTCATTCAAGGACTGAGTCAAGCTCAAGCAGTAGATACTGTATATCCAAGTCACTCTCAATTACATGTAATCAAACGTTCATAATGTTCAATTTTAACTTTTGCTTTATAAAATTAATCAAATCAAAACTTTTTTATTTTACTATAAAAAATAGCAAAGAAAATCATCACAAAAGCTAACTCAGTAACAATCGGGATAATCTTTTAACGCTATAAGCCTTTATATAAAAATTAAAAGTAAAGGCTACCTCCACATGAATAAAATTTAAGTAGACGGCCTGACAGTAGTCACAAACACTGAAATATTCTTTTTGATATAAACGATGAGAAACCCACTTTATGGTGACGTAAATACCACTGAATCTTTTTGGCATAAATGTGATTTAAAAGAGAATCGGATAGGTTTAGTTTACCTCTAACCTTAAACTCAGCAGTAACGTCCTGCCACTGCAGGTTAAGATAGGTTGGAGTAGGTTGTGTGAGATTAGCTCACCTCTATCCACATTGGCAGTGTTCCGGGGACCTCACCTGGAGTTACCAGTGACTAACCAAAACGGTAATTGTTGTCTGCTAACAAGGCATTCTGGGCGCTGGTTAGTCACCGGTAACTCCTGGTGAGGCGCCCGGAATACTCCCATTCTCTTTGGATAACATCTACGGTGAAATAAATACTTGCCATTGTATCTGAATGTAGGTTATTATAGATTATGTTAGGTTAGTTTACCTCTAAACTTACACTCTACGGTGACGTACCTGCCACTGTATCTTGATGGCGGAGGGGCTGATAGCCTCGGTGTGGGTGAGGGAGGGGGGAGACAGCGGCCGCCGGTCCTTGGGTGAACCACGATGCAGGTGGAACCGCGCTGAGTTGGGACCCAGCTTGTTGTCGTTGTTGGAGTACACGGCGGCGATGCGAAACCTAAACCAGCACAGATGTAGATACATTCACATTATTAATCACAATAAAAATAAAAATTTACATCTCACACCATAATCAAAGGATAAAATATAACTTCTTGATTAGCATTATACGTGCTGGTAATGATATTCAGGTTGAAATAATAAAACGTCTTCCAACACTACTCGATATATTTACACTTATACTGTAAATGTTTACAGACGGTAAATATATATAAAAGATCTTATAATGGCGATCGATTTCGACCAGTCACACCGGTCATCATCAGGCCCAATCAGAGACTCTGATTGGGCCTGATGATGACCGGTGTGACTGGTCGAAATCGATCGCCATTATAAGATCTTTTATATATATTTACCGTCTGTAAACATTTACAGTATAAGTGTAAATATATCGAGTAGTGTTGGAAGACGTTTTATTATTTCAACCTGAATATGAAGGATAAAATCTCATGCTAATCAGATTAGCACAGAGGTCTAAAAATTAACAAAAGTTATGAAATCAAATTAAAATGTGAAAAATTGTACCATACGAATTTTGAAGGTATCTATCAAATTTTGGGCTATTTTTCTGTACAACTGCTTCAGAGATTAACATATTTATTGCAATGTGGTACAAATTTTTTCATCAAAACATTGAAAACAAACTGAGAGTAGTTTCTGATAAAACACTCTGAAGCCAAGATGGGTGCTTCTAGCCCAGCTGACTGCTAAGCCAAACAAAAAATCCAATTTTCTGGATGGTCCTCGTACATATTTTGCGAAAATTTCAGCATCTAAATTTTATGACGGACATCCTGTAACTTTAGGGTCCGAACTAATTTTGGGACTGGAGCCTATTCGGTTTAGTGACACTTTGAAATGAGGGTTACAAATAAAGTAAGAGGCACAACTAATTTACTGTTATTGTTAAATTGATCATGATGCAAATTGGCACTCAATGATTGGACCGGGTAAAAATGGTCGGTAATTATGAAATTTTGTCAAAAGGGCAGTGTCATTCACGGGGGTGTTGGACTGCAGCTATGTTGTATTTATTTCCTACAAGAGCAAAGAGCAATGTTAAACCTGCACCCCCCCCCCCCCCCCCCCATATGTGTTATATAATTTCTTTGGTGTT
Source organism: Neoaliturus tenellus (assembly GCA_030545055.2). Lineage (NCBI taxonomy): Eukaryota > Metazoa > Arthropoda > Insecta > Hemiptera > Cicadellidae > Neoaliturus > Neoaliturus tenellus. The sequence goes on along the minus strand of CM061537.1, from coordinate 58,779,318 downwards.
TTGTCGATTCACTCACAATAAATTGAGTTTCAATAAAATTAACCGTTCCCTTCTCAAGAGCCCAGCATCTCTTTGAAAAGAGATGTTTGAAAAGAGGTAAAAATTTTACTTGTACTTTCCATTAAGTAAAAAACTAGATGATGGACTGTCAAAAGCTCAAAACATGTCCCGCATAAAAAGGATCATTTGCCATCTTATGGCAGTTTTCAGTGAGTAGAACCATATTATAGAATAGTTTTACAATATAGGTGTCAAGCGTGATTAGAGTTTAAAAACTATTCTTGTTATGAAAAATAAAGCCCGCAAATCATATACGTCTCAATGAACCCCTGATTTTTAGCTCATAACAAAACCGTAATTTTCTGATTCTATGTAGAAGAGTTATTAGATTTCCTGTTTACCATTGTTCTTGTAGATTAGAATATACAAATTGACTACAACTTAATAAAACTTGACAATGAAGCGCAATCAATAGACCATCACAATGAACCAACTTCCATATAGCATCAACGACCATCCATTCTTATGTTTAAAAAAGTGTATTTGCTTGACTAAATGTGTTCAGAATAGGCATAAGTCTTGTAATGGCAGAGCTCTACTATGTACCTGTATGTGTGGTCTGTTTCCAGGTTGTCCACCTCGTAGCTGCGTATGTGGCTAGGGATGTCCTCGTTGCTGGTCATCCATCGGGAGCCGCGGCCGCGCGATCCCAGCTCCTTGTACTGCACCTGCCACCGCACACACAAAACGTCAGTGCAATCGTAGGATCATTCCATGAGTGGCAAAACTGCTTCTGGCAAGAACTGATTGGTTACAGTTAAATGTCTTCAATTGTAATTTGGAATTTATATCAATTTACTTCAAAAGGAAAAAAGAACCAACTCATGAAGGACTAAGACTTGTCATATTAATTTACAACTAATAAATAACAACTAAGTACTACACAATTAGATATTTGTACTATAGTTTGAGGATTTTTTTGGAAAAGAATCAAGTAATGCACTGTGGTAATAAATTTTAACAGAAAACTAGGCCTAAATATTGTTTTCACAATCATAATATTTGCAAAATTTCCAAATTTGTTTAGCTATCAACGTAACAAACCATCCTGTATAGTCTTGTTTCAGGAATTCCCTTAGAAAATTGTATTGAGAGTACTTTTAACACTTTAGGGAAAGCATCCTCAAACAGTGTAACCACCCCGGGAATCTGAATATCTGTAAGTTGCTCTTAACTGAAGTCCAAGGTCCTAACTTAAGCTATATGCTAAAAGCTTAAGTTAAAAAAAAAACTAATGACTGCTTTTATGTCTTAATAGTTCAGTGTGATAGTTTTTATCCTGCTATTTGAATTTTACCAAAGGCTGATTTGATAGTGAAGTCACACTTAACCACCTTACACTAACCTCATACGTAGAGCTGTGACAATACTTACTTTTTTTAAAGTTTAGACTATGGTAAATTATAACTCGTCTTTTATGTTATCTGACCCAGATTTTGAGAGATAGCAGCAGATCCAGGTATTTTTTCCCACTTTTGACACAAATCAGATGCTCACCTTGAAGAACTGTATGGGCAGCCCGTCGTTGGGAGGGACACTCCACCTCACCATGACCGAGCGGTCTGACAGCCTTGTGATGTTGGGCCGCGTGGGGGGCACCATCAGAGCTACGGACACAATCAAGTGATAATTACTTGACGGACACAAATGTTCAGTTAAAACCTAATTATAGTTAACCCCACAAACTCGACCGAATGTGGACTTTGGCTCTGTAAAGTTTTGTGAAAGTCGCCAGTCGAGTTTTTATTACTCCTGCTGTTATGTCTTGTGGTATCAACTTTCAGTAATGCTCAAACCAAGGGAAAGCAGTCGCTAGCGATAGCACACCGTTAAACAGCCGAAAATGTAAGTTAATCATTGCAATCGCCTGTCACAGACGCTCATAGCTCAGAAAAGTGCCTGTATTAGTGACAGAATCATGTCTCATTACCGAAAGTTGGGTCTAAAATAACAGATCTGGCCAAAAATTAACTCCGCAAATAGCAATTAGCAAGTCATCTGGTGTGCAGCCAAGCACTGCTGGTATGGAGGTGTTGAGATATTCACCACCACAAAGCTAGTGAGAAATTCTATGTGTAACCTCAATTAACCATCATCTTGGGACTAAGAGTAAAATAAATAGCCGGATAAGAGAAATTTCCTTTTAAATTTTTTGTACGGAACACAAGTTGATTTGTACAATAGAGCCGCAAACAAAGACTAATAAGAACTGATGGCATCAAAGTTTGTGAAAATTCCAGGTTATCAAGAAAGAAGTAAACATAAGAAAACGTATTAGCTTCTTACTAAAAACATTTATTACACAATGAACATAATACAACACCTAAAACCTTCTGTTGTTAAAACTAACTTAAAGAAAAACCAAAACTGTTCTGTAGCACAGACCGGTGTCATGGTGTTTCATGCCTTGAAATCTTCATTGTGAAACCTTTGCACTTTCTACTTGAAAACGGACAAATCACTCTAACCCAAATTTAAAATTATTCAACACCAATATACTTTTTAGTTTTTTATTTTCAGGGAAGGCCTTTCGATAGACAAGCTATCATCATCAGCCGCACCGTAAACTAAAACCGTTTTAGTTTACGGTACGGCTGATGATGATAGCTTGTCTATCGAAAGGCTTTCCGTGAATATAACAAACTAAAAAGTATATTGGTGTTGAATAATTTTAAATTTAGATTTGTACCAATATAGAGCTGTTAACCCACTCTAACCCCTTATGCTAGGCCTACTAATAACTGGGATACATCACCATAACTGAAACGACCCCACATAACTATTGCCTCCCAAAACGAAAACCCAGCACTACAGAGGAAAGGCCAAGGTGTATGCATGAGTAAAACCATTAACTATGTACACTAACGTGAATAGACCTCTCATCCAATGCATTTAGTTTGAGGTAAAAATTTGGAAGTTTCGTGTACGCTGCAACAGAGTCGCTGCCATCGATGTTGTTATTATTCAGCTGGATTTACAGTGCTGCAAAAACATTTTAACTTTACCAAAACATAAACATAATTCTCAGTTAAAAAATGTTTCATCCTTGGTTGATAAGAGTGGTAATACTGATTTATCTATCATATGTCACTTGTACTTCATGTACGCCGCAGTAGATCGCACCACCATCAATAGGTTTCAAACATGTCTATGCTATGAGAAGTCTATTCACATTAGTGTATATAGTCAAAGGTAAAACTGTAGAACACCTTTTCAGAACACCTCAGGGCAAAAGGTCCCAACACTCCCGACCTTAAGTCACTAACTAAAGCTCTGGCTCCAATAAAATCCTTTCCCTCAATGAATTCCTTAATGTGACCAACTAAATGTACCCTTCACTCGATATAAACTTAGTTTCTGAATTTAGTACTATTCTGTGAATATAGATGATAATATTATGTTTTTTTTTCATTTTTCTCATCATTATTGAGAATTAGACATTACCTTTACCTAACACTTGGTCAAATATTTTAGAAGAATAATAACAGTACACATACCTTTTGTCGGGCAGCTTAAATTTTGTGAGCTAAGTCATTATTTTTCAATAGCAGTTCAGGGTCTGACGCAATGCATTTTAATTGATATTTTAATGTTGATATTATTAATTGATTTAACAATTATAATCTTGGATAAATGTAAGTAATAAAAAATAATAATATAGGTCTATGTTTTAAAATAAGTACAGTATTAATTAAATTTAAAATCTTTTTGCTTTTGAAATTTGTAAAGGTAAAACCATGTAGTTCAGATTTTTTAAAGAAATAAAATAGGCTAATTATTTGAAACAATAGTGTTTACAACCATTTTAAATTATTAAAACAAATCATTTCCCTTTTAACAAATCAAGTCCTATGCTAATAAGTTTCATCATATATCCTTTTGTTTTAATCCTAATAAAATATACATTCTGACCTGTACCCTTATGTTTTTTGTCTTTCCGCCTTCCCTTGCCCTTTCTCGTGTGGTCTTTTTTGGGATGTGCCCTGCCGGGAGGCAATGATGGCAGGAGACTGACCCCTTCTGGCAATTCTGTAAATATAAATGATACAACAATTCCATTTTATTCTACAAAAATAATAATAAAGTACGCAAAGCTATGTTAAATATAGGTTGAAATAAATCATTTAAACAAATAAGAAATAAAAGAAATAACTTAAATTTTAAAGTAATCTGTAAGATTAGAACGCAGGATCAAATGTTTAAAATGCTTAAAAATGTTGAAATGTTTCAAATGCTTTTTAAAACTTACCAACCAAAGAAATACCAAAGAAATGCCCAAGCATCACATACGTAATTAGTTTAGCGTAATTTGTTAAGCTAATTTTAATAGCATTCAAAAAATATTGTTTTCGAAGAAAAAACCATATTGTAATATTTACAAGCAGGATATATTGTACAAAACAGGTGTGAACTATCTAAACCTTAAAGTACTGTTAACATTGAATGTACAGACATCCAACTTGCGCAATAACATGCGAAACATTAACATGTAACATTTAATTTTGAGGTGTCTTTAAATGGTCTCAAGATAACATGAGGGAGATCATAATGTTTTGACCAATTAAGATCAATTTTAAATAAATGGTAACTCAGTTATTATAGCTTTAATCAATGATTTTCTTGCATAGCTGCCTCACCTTAAAACTATTTGTAGATAACATTTTTAAGCCTAATGAAAAAGTGAAAATATTTAGGGCACCCACACTCTGAAACAAAACATGAAAGCCAGAATATGGCAACTTATCAATTTGACTATAAACTAAGCACCTCGGACGCGGATGTTACCTTGGTAGGGCGGGTCGTCAGGGTCCAGAGGGGCGTTGGCAGCAGAGACCTGTTTTGGCGACACTTGCAACATCGCAGCACCGTACGTTGACCCGAGAGTGTTCACCGCCAAACACTGTAACACCCCGGCGTGCCGCTTCTGAACATCTGAGATCTTCAACTTTTGGCCTGCAAACAATTGAATAAGGTTTAACTCTATTGGTTAATGAAACCAACTCATTATATTTGAGTGAGATGTTCTTAGCTAGATTTATAGTAATTACCTACTTTGAACAAACTGTATACTAGTGATGGTAAAATCCAGGATGTTTGATTCTCAATTCCGAATCCAAATCTCTTAAAATCGACTCTCTATTCTATAAGCTTTTTAATTCTTTGAATCTTTTGAATACATATCATTTTGTTAATTAGGCCTAACTAAAACACTTGAGTTTCATTATTTATTAAACTCATTTTAAAAATTTAGTCTGTCCCACGTAATCAAGGATAATCTCTTAAAATAATTAATAACATTTCATACTTTTATTTACAGGCCTATCCAGAAACAAGTCATGTTTTAAAGTTCCTTAGCCATAAAAAGTAACAAATTCTTATTAAAGGTAAATGATGAATTCAGTACTGTACCAAGTGGTAAACAAAACTACAAGTTTATGAAAAACTAAAAAAATGTTTTGCTAAATTTGATTGAAAAACTTAGTAACTCACTAAACAACGAACTAATGAACAGCTCGACTGCAGTCAGAGTGACTGTCTGATATTTAAAACCACGGATGCTACTTTCTAGTTCCTTCCGCTTAAAGTGCTGAAAAGACCCTCTTTGATTCTATAGCCGCTTATTGTTTGACATCACTTGTTCTTTGTATTTGAGTTTCTACGATAGCTCAATTACAGATAGATTATATGCGGTTATTATTACTGTGTATTGAGGAATAACGCAGAATAAAACAAAATTTTTAGCGACAGTCATCATTGTCATAATTATTTTTAAATGTATTTCGTTCAAATCCTCTAAGTTGTTAATATAACAAATATGTTAGTTTGAAACGAATCTCAATCCTTTTAAAAGGTGGTATTTGGACTCCTTTCAAAAGAACTAATTTTTCTACCTCACGTCACCACTTCATCAAGTTTATTGAGAACAGCCCTTCATACGATGACATGTATTCTTCCTTTCTTAATATAATTTATTTAGGATCAATCTATTTTCTATGTAAACTGATGAAAGTGGCCCACAAATTTACTGATTGTTGTTAATACTAAACATTTTCGAATGACATCTTTAATCTAAATTTAAAATTATTCAACACTAAGATACTTTTCATTTTTTTTTATGGTAAAGTAAAAATAAAAAAGTAAAAGTATATTGGTGTTGAATAATTTTAAATTTAGATTTGTACCAATATAGGCTGTTAACTTATATCATTTCTAATGCCTGATTCTTGTTCCGCTCTGACAAATTATAATGCAAAAATGCGGCGCTGCAGATATCCCGATTGAATCTTGTCGATTCTGTATCAATCAATTCATGAATCGATTAAAGGTTGGAGATACAATCGAGATACTCGTGGATTCGAGAATCGAGATTCAGCTTTGTTGCATCACTACTGCATACTAACATTTTCAACTAGACTCTTATCAACTATTTCAGTAAAAGTAAACCCATTGTTGGAAAACATAATTACAATAGGAATACTGTAGACAGTCACTAATCTGACAAATATCAGACCAGACTCATGCTGAATTAGTTAAAATGCCAGACTAAAACTCAATATAACACAACGGAGCCAATAATACTCCTATTATTACTGGACCAGACTATGTGATAATAGGCTTTATAGCTAGCTAAACTCCATATAATATCAAAAAGCAGAGAGTGAACGAACATCACAAATAGAGATAGTGACATTTAAAAAGGTTGGATATGGGATTCACAATGGTCCAGATTACGGATGGCTTACTGTACATAAAACAGCCAGTTACTATCCTTATAGCTGATATATAGATAATGCAACAGAAAGAGGGTTAACTTTTTACTTATACTGCGTTATACTTCATAATTCCTGGAAACCATGCACCCCAAACCAAAAATCATCCGTAACCTTTTCCCAGCTCACCTCTGATGACGGCGTGTGTATCGTTGTCCAGAGGTTCCCCGTTGAGCAGCCACGTGATGGAGGGAGGGGGAGTGCCCCTCACCTCGCACCCCACCTCCACCTCCCCTCCCTCCTCCACCACTGAGTTGCCTGGTTCCCTCGTCACCACTGGAGGCTCTGTGAAACAAAAAAGGGGATTAACTTTGGATTAAACGTATTTTAACATTTTGGATGTTAAAATTATGGTAATTTTTCTATACAGTAATCTCTTGGAACAGGCATCCTGGAATGTATTCTTCAAGATTATTTTGTTTTACCATGTAAATTCCCTCTCAGTGTCAGCCTTCAATTTTACAAACACACCACATAGCAATTAAAAGGAACCAAGATATCATTAAATATATTCTTACCATAGGAGATTGTACACAGTAGAAATTTTCATAGCGACTGAGAGGAAACACTAATAGTTCAAACCTGTACAATCAGGAGAACTGATACATAGCATGTTATCAATATATAAAACACCATTTGAATATGATTTAAGACAACCAGATAAAATTGGCGAAAATGTAATGATAAAAATTAATACAGAGTGATCTAGTGTTTAAAGCATCTGGCGAGGATCGCAGTAACTGATTGAAAAAGATCACGCTTCCTAGGAAGAAATTTTCAAACCTCACAAGCTCACTGACTGAAAAGCTTGACTTTTCAGCCAATAACATTGAGAAAGTCATGTAACTGTGATGCCATATTGTTCCTTTTATTATTGTCCCCCATGTTGATTTTCTCATCCTTTCTTGGAGCCTGATGATGGAATTAGGGCTGTCACGAGTGGAATCAGGGCCCTACGAGTGTCCTGTTGAAATGGCTTGCCATTTTCCATTTTTCATACATGTTTACTGTCTGTATAATATCCAGTGTAAGTATTGATATATCTTTGAGTATTGTAGATGTTTGTGTTTAATTTTTAATAATAATACTTACTTAGTAAGATTATTTTTTTATAATAATCTTACTTTATCTTAAAAAAATTAACTACTTTGCCTGTTATTAAGAATAGTTTTTCATGAATCTGATTGTCTATACGCTACCTTTTATATCCATGCATCGATTAGTGTTTCTAAAAATTGATTCATGGTTATAAATGGTTTTTCATATTTTAGTTTCACCATCCAAACTTTTTGGTTTTTAGATAATCATCACCCTACTGTCAGTAGGTACGGCACACCAAGTACACAAGGACGTCACGCAGTATGCCACTGTACACCGTAATCTCTACAGTCAGTACTACTCACCCTGGACCTGGAGGGTGATCGTGTGCGTGGCCGGAGGACTGATGCCGTTGGAAACCTGGCACACGTACGCGCCGTTGTCTGAGGCCTGTACGTTGAGCAGCCGCAGCGCACCAGTGACCGGCTGTGTGCGGTCCGTGGGCAGCGCACCCCCCACCCGGCGCCACCCCACCGTCGGTGGTGGCGTGCCCACCCCCAGGCACTCCAGGCTCACGTTCGTCCCTGCGACATACAAGTAACATAATATAATGTTAAAGGACGATGAGACTTCCTCTAACGGACAATCCCAAAGAACATCTTGTAGAAGACTTTATCTTGAGTCACAATGTATGTGATTCCAAAAGTCAAAAACTTCAAAAAGTTGAATATTTTAAAATTGATTTGCATTATTTTTAGGCTCTCCTTGGTCATGCAAAAAATCTGTGAAATAAATCTAGATGTTTGAAACAACACCAAAAAGTAAAATACACTGTTGTAATAATTTCTCTGAGATTCCAGGAGTTATTAGGTATATGGTGCTTAGCGCCATAGAACCAAGTGCACATTACTGCTATGGCAGGCTTCCCGAGTAATCCCGAATTCCGAGTTATCAAAGTCCAAGTTTGTGGGACTCTCCCTGTACCTGTGGTATATTTTTTCGATAGTTTTTCCAATATTTTCGCTGCTACTGGTATTCCAAAACACTCCTATAGCCCCACACAGATAGTTACGGTTGTGAACTTCCAGTACTGCTATGTAAACACAGTGCGATTGATAAACAGTTGTTTAACTTAAAATAGTACTTTAGTGAAATGTATAACTTGTCATGAGTGCATTTCATAGCGCTAGAGCTACAGTGATGGTTTACTCACCGTTCTGCACGACGTAGGTGGCCTGCGGCGTGTAGAGGAACCTCGGAGGCGACGGCTGCAACGTTCCGACCACGGAGAGAGTGGTCACCATCGGCGAGTGGACCTGACAACAACAGATAAATGAATATATCCAAAGTACAACGGTGGGACTACTACTGGTAACAAAATTAATGCAATTTTTTTAATTGGATTAATATTAATTTGTTTTTGAATTGTAATGTATGTATTACAAAGTGTATATGTATTTATGGACGAATAAAGCACTTTTTCTTCTTCTTCTTCTTCTTCTTCAAACTAATCATAACATAGCAAAATAAATGAGTTACAAACCATAAAAAATACTCAGAAACATAGTAAAGCAATTTTTGTTTTGAATCCATATTATTGAATCATTAATATTGTTTTTATTTTTTTATTATTCATTTATTTTTTTGTCAGGATATTCTACCAGCAAGAAAGTTGTTAAGATAAGCTGAAATTCAAAGTTTACTGTACTCCTAAATTTATTTTCAAACATTCAGTTATGCCTCAATGCCGCTTATGAGTTAATGATTTTAACGTTAGAAAGCAATTAAAAGATTACGTCGCTTTCCAGGTATATGGTCGTATCTCATTTTCGGTGATTTTTCAGGAGAGCAGAAAAACAAAAACTACACGTACAATTTGTTTCATAGAGTCTAAATGAATGAACTTACAAACTTTATTTTTAGGCTAGTAATGCATTATATCGTAAAGTGCACACCAAGATATTTGAAAATGTATATGAACTTTGAAAATTATATATAAACAAGATAAACAATACAACAATTTGCCTGAACACATTATGCGAGGTTACACTAGGCAGGGTTAAAATTAATGTTTGGATGAATGGTTGTATCTTGGGATACTAAACTTGGTGTGACTGGGTCGTATCAGGCAAACAGTCGTATCATTTAACGATAAGAACATTCATCTGATTTAAATTTACAATTTGTTGTAATATAACTCATAGGACATAGCCTGTATGTTCTAAACTAAGAGGGATAGAGATATGACTATTCGTGTGGGGAGGGTTTATTTGTTCCCTCGTAATTCCTTCCCTCTTATTTCGCACTGTTTATTTCTTCCCTCCACTAAAATTATAAGTGTATATTACTTCCCTCTACAAGGCAACTGTTTATTTCTTCCCTCTGGTACACTCCAAACTAAAAACGTAGACTTAGTCTAGAGAAAACTCAGGGACAAAATTACAGAGGGAACAAATAAACACTCTAAAATATAATTCACTAAACAGTTTGTTTATTTCTTCCCTCTGGGAGCCAAGTGTATATTTGTTCCCTCTGAGCGGCGAGTGTATATTTCTTCCCTCTGGCACAGTCACCGCACCAAACAATAGACCTCGAGCCGGCCACGACGGTGTCTGCCGCTGCCCCCGCTCCTCACCCTGGCCGCTACGGACAGTTTAAATGAACAGCTTAAAAAGCCTCTACTTTGTGGTAATTCACGCATATACAAGTCGGCTAGTTATAATCCATTTATGTACACTAAGTAACTGGTTACGATCCACTAATGTGTTTGTTAAAAATAAATAAATATAGACTATAAGCATTTAACTGTACTTTTCGACGTTTGCTGTTTATCTCGACATTCATTAACTTCTGTCCCTATTTTTAAAAACAATTTTTTCCCATTTCCTCCTTTAAAATTTCCAGTAGAAATAATACCTGTAATAGGCCTAATAAAAAATAACTAGAAACTACTATTTATATGCCAGAAGTGTCAACAGCATGATTATAAAAAGGAGAACAGCCTTCTCACAAATATTTGCAAACAGTTTGAACTTATATAGTCTTCTGTAAAAAAATTCGACAGCCCGAATATTTTGAGGGCTGTAGAACATATCCTAAATGTCGATTGTAAAGTGTTGTATAAAGTGCGACAAATATACGAATTATTACTTAAGCCAACACATAAATAATTGGGTTCGGTAGCGATACAATATAATTTTAACAGTATTTGGTACACTTGCATATTTTCTATAGGCCTACACACAAGTAAAATCAGAGAACCCACTTGAAATTACTTCCATTGATACACAAAGTTGTAGATCATGTGACAAATATGCGAATTATTATTTAATCTAACACATAAATCATTCAGTTCACAATAAAATTTTGACAGCATTTGGTACACTTTCATAATACATACAGATAAAATCAGAGAACTCATTTAAAATTACAATGGACAAAGAAATTATTCAAAGCCAGGAAAATTTAGCCTAACAGTGGAATTCAGTCCAGTGCATAATTCTGCGGGATTAGTAAAAAAGTCCTCTCTTTTTAAGCGAATAAAATGTTCAGTTGCCGCGTCCGTACTGGCCGATTTGTGGCAAACTTGTTGCGCGAACACAAAAAAACAACAAACATTTCTAACCAACGACTTCAAACTTTGCAAATAACTTACTTTTGGAATAAAAATAATAAAAATACAGGTCTCTATACCAGGAAAAATCTAATTCCGTTATAATATTTAATTAGAATTATAATAATTTTAACATTGACATTATGGAGTTAAAAATTAAAACAAAGAAATAATGAAAACTGCTGACCAAACTGTCAAAGTGCTAACCACGTTTTTTCAGTATAAACATATGGATCCCCATTTCAACCAGTTTCTAAATTATTATAAATGCTACTATAATAAAAACAATTGATCATGTTTGAATTCGTAGCCTACTTTATACTGGTGATTATGAATGTTTTGATAAATAAAAGTTGTGTAAAAGTATAAATACAACTAATAAATTTGAAGTACGATCCGGCCAACAGTCAACTTACTATAGTCTTAGTGCTTAATAAATGGCCTGAACTATTTTACATATTCTTTAGGAATAATCAATAAGTTGACTAAGTTAATAAATACGCATTTTAGGAGTCTGAATAAAGCACTTTTCTTCTTCTTTCATCTTTTTATTCCAATCAATTTTGAAAATTGAAATTGAATTTTAAAAAAATTATTAACAATTATGCTGTTAACAAAAAAACTAGAATCCGCGTGTTACAGATACAACTTGTGGTTCAACATGTGCAGCATCCGTAGGCAGAGCCGTAGATTGCTGGCTTAAACAGTCAGAAAGGCAAGTGAGCGGAGCAAAGGAGCTCGTCTTGCGAACAAGAAAAAAGCCTTTTTCACTTGACATTTTAGTTTATCGAGCAAATGCTCGTCAGCCAAGTACTATCATAAATAGTCTATAAATACGAATATAAAAATCTGTATGCTAATCTGACTGTACGCTAACATACAAAGCTCAAAAGGCATTTTTCTTCCAAAACGAACTCGTTCTCTCCGCTCACTCGCCTATATTTAATGTAGGCCTAAGGTGATGCACTCTTATGAACTCTGGTATGAGTTTATTGAAACTAACACGTAGATAACCTCGTTTATTACAAGCTAATTACATTATTGTTGCTAATTCTTTTGTTTAAAAATATAATTGCAAATTTATATATTGCTTATAGATGTTTTCTCTTTTACTTTTATTAACTAAGTAGTCAAAATCACCATTACAAATAGGGCTTACCAAAAATGAAAACTGATAAATTTATTCGACTATTGTATCATTTAGTAATTCATTTACTGGCTCCAATGGAAAAAAACACATATTTATACTGGAGCAAGGGTTCGTGCTTTGGCAATTAGTTGAGTCAGGTTTTTTCAGCAACTCTTTAATAATGGTGGTTGAAGTGCATGGTTTTTCCCATAAGAATTGTTAATGTTATGACATACTTAAAGCCGCGTCCGCACTGGCCGAACATGTTCGCCGAACAAAGTTATTCCAAACTCTTGTCTGTTCGTTGCTAACCTTTTAGAATGTAAATCATATGGACGGTAATTGTTCGATAGGAATGTTTGTTGATTTTTTTGTGTTCGCCACGAATGTTCGGCCAGTGCGGACGCGGCTTAATAGTAATATTTTGACGTAAAGTAATATTTTAGTACGAGCAAGAAGGGAAATAATCTTAGATCACTTATTACATAATCGCTTTATAAAAAAACACAATTGACAATAGATTAAGAATGCTTCGCGAAGGGATATGCTTAAACTTCAGATTAAACGTACAATCACATTGATGTCTTAGTGCCAACTGGAAAATATATGCCTAAATAGGCCTACTAAAACTGGTGTACCATAAAATTGTAAATTTCAGCATTGTGATTATTGCGAAACGTAATCGGTAAACCTTTACCTTAACCTTGGGAATTAGATAATGGGTTATTAGACAAGACTTTATGTTCTAATTTAAATAAAATAAGAAACCAAATTATACCATAACTGCAAAATTCAAAAACATTCTTAGAAATTTATTTCGATACTATAAAGTGAAAAATTGTATTCAGTTTATAGTTTTGTTTACACTTAGCAGCTGTTGACATAAAATTATATTTAATTGCTAATGATGATTTTTTAGAAGGTGAAATATAAAATTTAACTTGTTTTTAACGAAAATAAAAAGACTAATCGGCAATATACAAATTTAATACGTTTATTCTATGTCTTATTCCTAGAACTATCTTTGAAAACATCAGAAGAAAACTCTTTACAAAATAGACAATAGGCCTACGCCCTACAGTGGTATAAATTGAAATTTTTGTTTTACCTAAAGAATGTGTTTTAAGTTTTGCAAAGCATAACGTTATTAGTATCGTTCAATTTTGTAATTAAATGACGATTAGAATGATATGCAACACTTAAGACTTCATTGAATTACATTTAAAAGTACACGCAAAAACTATAGCGAAGTCAGGCTATTGCAATGCTTTTAAATGGACCGCATCCGGTTTAAACATGTATGCATGCATGCAGGCCCGTTATTTTTCGTAGGCCCCGGCTGAGCCCTAGAAGCTTTCAAAGTTTCAATGTTAATAGGAGAAGGATAATTGACCGGATCATTAGACAGCTGTTGGTAATAACAATTGCTAGCAAGTCAGGAAGAACAGATCTGATGTTTCCGTAATAAAACATTTTAAACCAATTGGTTTATGATCAACTGAACTATTGATTGAATTTCGACCAGTGGGCGATCCCTAGTTATTTTAATTACGTCATAAAAACCTCTTTTTATTGTTATTAGTCCATAAAAATATAGATTTCTATATTTTTTACATATTTTTGAAATAACAAATTGTATTTCGTGTATTATATCACGGTAGGCAAGAAATAGTTTTACTATATAGTACCTACTCTATGCCTAACGCATGGACATTGGTTAAAAACAAACAACATAAGCGCCACTGAAGAAATTATGAGGGAAGTAATATACACACTCAAACAGATTTCAATGCAATTCTTATGGGAAATTTTATTGCTGCTCACTAGTTTAGTAATGCGCAGAATGACTTCAATAAAAAACTGTGTATGAAGCGAACAAGCTCGTCGTGGGTGGGGCTAAGTGAGCGGGGCGAATTAACTCGTCTTATAGAGGAATTAACGAACTAACCAACCTTTTTTTAGCTTGACTTTTCAGTGGATCATATCCAGTTACCTAGTGTTCATATATTGACAGCTAGCCAACCTGTCTATTACCACAAAGAAAATCCGTTACCGTCGGTTCGGGAAGGAGCGAGCGGTGGCGGCGCCAGACACCGTCGTGGCCGGCTCGAGGTCTATTGTTTGGTGCGCTGACTGTGCCAGAGGGAAGAAATATACACTCGCCGCTCAGAGGGAACAAATATACACTTGGCTCCCAGAGGGAAGAAATAAACAAACTGTTTAGTGAATTATATTTTAGAGTGTTTATTTGTTCCCTCTGTGATTTTGTCCCTGAGTTTTCTCTAGACTAAGTCTACGTTTTTAGTTTGGAGTGTACCAGAGGGAAGAAATAAACAGTTGCCTTGTAGAGGGAAGTAATATACACTTATAATTTTAGTGGAGGGAAGAAATAAACAGTGCGAAATAAGAGGGAAGGAATTACGAGGGAACAAATATACACACCCTTCGTGTGATGCGTAGAGGCTGTAATTTGCCTTAGAAAAGGGCCAGTTGCACTATTTAAGTAAAAACTTGTTAAAATTATACATTTTATCTTATTTGGTAAAGGTTAAAATAAGTGATATCAATTTAAAACTTTTTTGCAGCTTCTGTGTGTTACACATTAGGCCTGTTACACACTTAAGTAGCGCATCTGCTATGCGGCGGCACCCTCCACACGACTGCTACGCCACGCGAAAACCAAACAATGCTTTTAAATGGGAGCTTACACACTACAGTAGCGCCATCACCGCCTCGCCTCTGCTACTGTAGTGTGTAAGCTCCCATTTAAAAGCATTGGTTGATTTTCGGGTGGCGTAGCAGTCGCATGCAGCGTGTCGCCGCATAGCAGATGCACGACTTAAGTGTGTAACAGGCCTTACAATAATACAATGCATGCAGACTCAGGATCAGTACACATATGACACTACTGGCCGGGTGGTGGGACAGTGTCCACATAGCAGGTGTAGAAGGTACAATTGGCAGTGTGATCTTGAACATGCCCCCTCCCCATTCTGTGACCACTCCCCTAACAGTTGATAAGCACTATCCTCCCACCACCCACTCTCCAGTGAAGATCAAAGTGCACGGACAGATGGTATACCATGTTTTATTTCTTGATAGATACAAATCCGGACTATTAACAGTCCGGGATTTTTGACGTCTGAATTATCGACGCTCTACCATAACCAGTAAAATAAATATGGGACAAGTAGTTCTCAAAGTGTCATTTTAACAATTCATTCAACAGCAATCTGGATGATGACAATTAATTGTAATCCTACAATGTCAATTTATCGTCTAAATCTAACCAACATTACTGTGACCACAATCGTGTTAAGAACACCCAAGTGTGCGTACCGTCTGGCTGGTGATGTAGTTAAACGCACTGCAGCTGTACCGGCCAGACTGGGCGTTGGTCACATTGTGTAGGACTAGAGAGTTAGTTGTCATCAGCTGCGTTGACGATGACTCTGAAATATTATACACATATATTTAGACTCTTGTCTTTGTGTCTGATATAAGATACAATTAAATGTCATTGCTTGTTTAAGAGAACTGACTGAAGAGAAATGCTTCTATAGAGGATTGATTCAGTTGTTTAGTGGCTAACATGAGAGTTGCTGCGACGCAAGCGTCTGTGGTGAGTCGGTGGCGTAGTGGTTAGCGCGCCGGACTTCGGGACCATGGCAGCGATGTCGTGGGTTCGAATCCGCGTTCTGCCAGTGACTTTTATCAGTACCTTTCACCTTGTACTGTAGCGGCTCACCCCCTTACTTTGTCTAATACGATCCACGCACAGATCAAATAGTCTATGTGGACGGGGCAAAGTAAGACAAAAAGAGGTCCGCCAACCTCTTTTTAAACAAAAAAAAAAAAAAAAAAAGCTTTTGATCAACTGCAACTATTTGAGTTAAGTTAGTGTTAAGTTAAGTTAGTTAACAACCAACTATAAACCATAGTAAGATGCATGGAAATAGTCCCATGGAAATTTTAACAGCTTGTCAATCCTCACCCTCACTTGCCTTGCAACGTTGTGATTTGTGGTTATGTTTACCAAATGTAACCCAGTATAAAAAGTTGTTTCTGAAAAAAATTAGCAACAAAGAATCAATTCTCATTGGACCATTTTCGTGCATCTTACCATAACTCACGTTTTGAACCTTAACGTAGTACATATCATATTAGTTATGATGGATTAACTAATTAGGCCTAGCATGTGTTATTGTGTAAAACACATCATACAACCCCTGTTGATGGTTCACTTTACCATCGGTAAAAGCACAAGCCGGAAGATTATGCATAATAATCAGTCTCACGAATAGAAAGAAGACATTTTTGAATGAAAAACTAATGAAAAAGCTTTTAACAAGTTCACTCCTGCTGTAGTAGATATGACATGCTATCATTTAGATTGTATTGGCCTTTGTATGGGATCGTGCTTGACAAGCCAGCATTAATCTAATTAACTTAATCTAATTAACTAACTTGTATCTACAAGTTAAGGCTAGTAAGAAAGTGATTTCAAGTTTTGTTTCAAAAAGACTTATTTTTAACTGCAGCTCTGCACACTCCCCGAGTGTCTTAAGCAGAAAATGTGTTGACCTTGATATTAATTTTTTCACACCTGCTTTGTAAAATCAAACTTTACACCTTTCTCATCAGGGAGTAAACTCAAAAGAACAATATTGGCAATCTGGCAACACTCATTGATTACTGGGAATGCCGTGGATATATCCAGAGTGAAAGCGAGATGCCAACTGATTATAAATGCTGGTAAAACTTGACATTCCGTTTTTCGCGGAAAACTAACATTATGTATAGCATGGACAGCAAGTGCTTATTAATTTATTCATTTTTTGATTGGGGTGGGGGATAAATTTTGTGTGTATTTCGGAGGTAGAATTCATTATCAACCTGGGAATATGTCAAAAATTTTCCTCAGGTAGACAAGTTTGCACTTTATTCCCTTCATTAACAAATTATAACGCTTATAAATTTTACTCGGAAGTGCCGGTGTATTCTTCATCCAGCCAGACTAATTGCTATGACTCACCAGAGAGCAGCACGTTGTTGAAGTAGTACTGTATGACGGCGGGGGGATAGCTGACGGGAGCGGGACAGTCGATGACGACGCTGTTGCCCTCGGTGACGGTGAAGTACCGCGGCGGTGCTGGCGGGAACTGACGCAGCTCTGCTAGTGTCAGCCGGCCGATGGTGGACGCAAGCGCCGAAGCACCGTACCACGCTATGCACTGTGCAGAGGAAAGGAGAAATCAGTGTTAAAGGAACAAAAAAATTAAATTATCAACTGGATCACTGAAAAAGGTTTTGCATGGACTGCAAAAACTTAAGGAGGAACCCAACTTCTCAGCCACCACACCAGTTTTTAAAGGTCTCTATTTTTTAAACGGTTAAAGACGGTTATCTATTTTTTTCTGGATTTTTCACGTCAAGCGCTTTCATTCAAGGATACGGTTGTAGGGGTTTTGACTTCTGGCAACGCTTAAACAACTTGTGTTACATCCTAAATTCAAAACCCAACTAACAAGGATAACAAGAACACAGATAGATATGACTCCCATGTATAGTCATAGTCAAACATCTTTATTCATGTATTACGTACATTGGTGGTACAGTGAATAGTTTCAAATTAGTAGAGTTGATTAGCCAAATGCCATTATTCTGAATAAATTATCCAAAACCCTGATCGGTGTACTAATTCGGTGTGCAGTATAAAAATCTTATTGTGAAACTGCAAATATAGAAAAATGTAGACTATTTTTTGTTTTGATAATTTTTTAACCACTGCCTAGACAATTTGGAGTTTGCTGAAAAACAGTCATAAATAAACTGTTTAGTTGTTATTTACGGTTTATAGTTTTTGTGTTTGATTATCAAAACCACCCCCGGTCCCAATAATTTCAGATAATCAAATGAATGTTTCAGTTGCATTAATTTTACAATTATTATTGTTGCAGTTGTTTCTCCATGTATAAAATATAGCAATTTCTAATAAGCAAAGTTAAATTTTGTTATGCAAATCAGCAAATTATCCAACATCTTTGATCACCATTAAAAATCAACCAAAAACCATAATTACTCAAGCGCCAACAACAAAATTTCAAATCCATCACCACACAATTATACTGCAAGACATCCGGAGACATTCTAACATGAAGAATTTCAGAGTTGTCACACGAGGAATTTGATTTAGATTACTAATGGATCCGGGCTCTAAGCAGGTTTTAATTTATTTTGAAAAATGAAAAATAAAGTGGTCAGACAGGACTGGTTGACAAGTGTCGGGCAGTCGTAACTTGTTACAGGTTGGGCCTCTGCCAGACGGCACGTTATCACGGTAACTCAACTGGTGACTGTCAATGCCACGGCCAGCCAGCTCAACGAGACTCAATTAGATGTCAGCTTCTAAGCGGGTTTTCTCTGTGAGGAAATATGCTGTTAATTTATAATCATGTACTGTATGTGAATAAATCAGTGTGTCCGTAAACTGATTACTACGATTTTTTAAGAAATCTTTTAGACTATGACAACATTTAATATGAGATTATAATAGTGTCTTAGAAGATATTTATGTACCAGAATGATGAAACAATGTTTTAAGTAATTTGCATTTATTAAAAATAATTTTGTAATAGTTTAATGTGAATTTGAAGCACAATTTATTATAAGAATTAATTTTATTTATTTAGAAAATCATGTAAAATAAATGCCAAGCCAACAAAAGCGACGGACACCTACTAGTCATACTGGTCATCAACAGGATAATGAGGAATGGTGACTCGGCTAATCTTTCACGGGACAAATCAGAATGACTGGTCAACAATGTATTGCCTTTTCGCTGTCTCTTTTGTGAAGTAATGCACATAATTATCTTTGACAAAGTAGTCTTAGCTACATTTACTAAATCAGCCATGAGAGTACATCCATGCACTATTCCGCTGGAAATGATAGGTTATAGAAAAACATAAAGTACTTCTCAAAGTAATGCACATAATTATCTTTGACAAAGTAGTATTAGCTACTTTTACTAAATCAGATAAAAAAATACATCTGTGCACTATTCTGCTGGAAATGATAGGTTATAGAAAAACATAAAGCACTTCTCCAAGTAACGCATAATTATCTTTGACAAAGTAATATTAGCTACATTTACTAAATCAGCAAAAAAAAAAAAAATACATCAATGTACTATTCCGCTGGAAATGAAAGGTTATAGAAAAACAAAAGCACTTCTCCAGACCCCAGGGTTTTATTTTAAAAATTTTGACTAAGAGTCTTAGGCTCTATAATTGTCAGGAGTGCCCAATTAAACCCAAGTAAATTCTATTTTGTTAACAGTTTATCACATTTGAACAGCCTTATTTTTAAGAGTTTACACTGTTAGAGTGTTAGCAAAGTAAAACTTTTCTAGTCTTGAAACCACTCAACTTAACTTAATCGCACACTAAAAAATATACGAGATAAAGGGGATTTTTTGACATATTTTTTACATATTTCATATTATTTGAAACATGTATTTCCAATCCATACCTTTCTTATTAGTAGTGAAGCAGCCTTCTGAGTTAAATTTTTAAAAGCCCATAAGATAAATGGTTGTTCCTCAAAGAAAAATAGTTTATATTTTATGTTTCTGCTGAGGGGATCTATCTTTAGCCCCTTCAACCCCCATAGAACCTTCAATGGACCATCAATGAACATTGTAGGACCTTCTCTGGAGGATTCTACGCTGAAACTTGGACCTCCAGGTTCCGACTTACCTGTCTATAGCCATACTGCCTCTGAACATCTCAAAGTTTAGTAGGGATCTGGAGGTTACAAGTCTAATATAAACAATGAGTAATCTATTAACAAACTAATAATTTGAAAATTGGAGTAAATCCCATTGATTTTCATTTAAGTTTTTCAAACTAGGAAAAAGAAACTATTTTAGGAATTTCAGATGATTAGAATATCCTTTGCACATTAATTAACTGCAGGTGTAGAAAGGTGAACCTCATAGTTTTTGGTTTTCATGATTCTAGCCTTTGTCAAAGCTACATAGCATACATATAGGATTTGGAGTCAAGGGGGGAGGTTGGGGGCAGATAGTCCTCCATTCGTTGGAAAAAGTTGATAAGGTATAATTTGAAATTTTGTAAAAAAATCAAATCTTTGACCTGAACTTAACTTCTAGTGTAATTGCTAATCTTCGTTGGGGTCATTGAAAAGAGAGAATTTAAACTTACGTTCTATTCTAACTCTATGACAAAAATTCTATTAGCGACTGACTATTCTGGTGCTGCAAAAAAGTGTGCTTTTTGAACATAACTGCAAAAACTAAGCAGTGCTATGAAAATAGTGTGAAAAGAACTAAATTTTCTTTTATGTATTATTAACGACAGCAGCTTGGCAGATATCACATTGCACCCAAAGATGGATGTGTTACTTTTCACATGATATCTTTTAATCTGTGTCATAGGGAGGGAATTTTTTTGACATGTTTTTAAACCCTCACCTGGTAGTCGCCGGCCTGCCGTTCGTCAATGACCTTGACAGTCCTCCGTGTGGACGCCGGATCCGCAGGGGAGTCCTCCGGTAACAGCTGGCCGTTGTGCTTCCACCGAACGTTCTCCGAGCCGACATTCAGGGAACATTCAAAGTCTACATCATCCCCCGGCGGCACTGTGATGGGCTCCGGGGACTTGACGAACCACAGGCCCACGCCCTTCCCCACACTCTTGTCTGCAAAGAAAAAAACAGCCTTAGATCAGGGATGTACAGATAAAACCTTCAAAACCGTTATAGAAATGTAAAAATGAAAAATGTCGCCTGGTTCAAAATAGAAATATTGCATTTATGGTGTCTATTATGGAATATTATAAAATAAAATTGTGGGCACTTTTCATTGCGCACTGATTATGATATCAAGTTATATAACAGTGGAATCTGAAATAAAATGAAAGAAATTGAAGTGCATCTTGTAATGCAGTGTAATAAAGCCAATGGAAATCGTTAACAGAGGAAATTTAGGTAAAACCAATACTTATTGTGATGCTTTTCTTTTTTTAGTTATGGTGTTTCACTGCTTCGAGCACATTAAAGTACTTTAAACATTGGTTATTTTTATTGCCAGGGTGATCCATAATAGCCACATTTCTCACAGTAAATATTTGCATTAAAAGTACAATTTCACAGCAAATGAAGCCAACCAGTAAATTACTTTTAAGTCAGCCCACACTGAATACCTCTCCCACACCACCATTTTTTTAATTACTGTGATCCTACAAAAACCTCCTCACTAACCAAGGATATAAAAATTGGATATTACCGAGGATATTAAAAAAATACTAAACCCAGGAGACTGGACCATCAGAGGTTGCTGAGTACACGTACCCTGGTGAGAAACGAGAACCTGTAATTACACGACCAATAAACCCAGGGTCAGGAGTCGGGGTATTGTGGCCAAATAACAGTGATCACCGAGGCATGCATTGACACAGGACAAAGAACTGGAGCACACCTTCGTCTGTTTGTGGCTCTGACCTGCCCACTATAATTATAATATTCCTCCCGTCACAGCTCTACAATTAATTCCCACTCTTTTACACTACAATTAAGTCATTTTTCTTTGTGGTTGCGCATGGTTTTTTTCATAGTGCTCATTAGTTTGCGTTTAGTTTGGTTTTAGTTGATTGATGTATGGAAAATGATTAATTAATCTACTAAGATAGAAATAGTATGTTTCATCACTTAAGAAGGAAAGTGGTCGTTACCAATCTATTCGAGTTTCAAGAAAGAGACGAAGAAAAGTACTTGAGTTCGATCGAACACCGGTATAACTCTTTCGGACAAGTTACGAACAGTACTTTCCATTATACCACCTTTAAATATAGAGTTTGGATAAAATTTAATAGATTTTGAACTATATACCCCTTCTTTGTTATATGACTATCTTGTATACTGTTGTCAGATGTTAGTACAAATTAAAATTAATTAATTCAGTATGTGTCCCGAAACTTTTTCGGCCTAGTCCCGAAAACTAATATTTTGCAGACTGTTTACCCAACCCATCGGGAATGGACTAGTTTCGATCACGGCTGACTGTTGTAAGGGTATGATTGAAAGGTAATTAAGGTACATCTTATATGTCCTGAATGTATCCAGGATGTAGTTTTAAGTAAGAAATTAAATTTTAATTAATTAGATGTGCATCAAATGACATAGACATGTCTGAAAAAGTGTGATTCACAGTATAGAAGCAGTTAGTTACACCTTATGTTAAAATTATAACAGTATTAGTTAGGGTTATTGTTTACCAATTATTCAGGAGATTTAGGTATAATATGGAAAGAGAATAAAAAACTTTTCTCAACTTCAACAGCAAAATCTGGATATCAAAATAGATATGACTACATTGTGCAAGATAATGCAAGATTTAAAAATTAGTACCAGGGGCCGAGCTTAAGCTCGGTAAAATTATTACTTCCGTTCTAACATAAAGCTCGTTCGCTTCGCTCACTCCCCCACTTCCTTTTTAAGACGAACTTGTTCGCTTTGCTCACTCGCCAGCCAGGCCGAAGGGTGCTGCACTTTGATATAATTTTCCTAAATTACAGGTTAAAGATTCAACACATTGGTTTATCTTCAGTTATCAGCTGATTTTTGTTCAATTAAAAAGTCTTCATAAGGATAACATGGAAACTGTTAAGGGCTCTAGGTCGAAAACCGGATATTTCCCAGACGTGGGACCAGCTCCATTCGATTCCTGGTGGCCAAAATCCCCATATTCAACAAAAATAAAAAATCCTTATAAAAAAAAATTGCCAGTACAAACAGTTCTGGTTTTAGAGTTTTGTACCAGAGGGACCGAGCTTACGCTCAGTAAAATTATTACTTTTGTTCCTCACACAAAGCTTGTTCGCTCCGCTCACTCGCCCTCTTCCTCTTTAATATGACTTTGGTATAATTTTCCTGAACTACAGCTTAAAGTTGTAACAAATTTATTTGTTTATTTTATCTACAGTTATCAGCGATTTTTGTTCAATTTAAAAATCTCCATAAAGATACAGTATAACATGGGAACTTTGAAGGGCTCTAGTACGAAAACCAGATTTTTTGCAGCTATGTATGGGACCAGCTCCAATCGATTTTTCGTGGCCAAAATCCCCATATTCAACCAAAAAGTAAAAAATCGTTGGAGCGAAAAAAATTTTTTCCCCTACAAACGGAGCTTGTTTTAGAGTATAAGAATAAATAAGATACCTAAGAGAAAAATTTCTTCAAAAGACCAATAATTTGAATATATGATAAGATGGAAACTTACCTCCTTGCACCAGGGATGTCAGCTGAGTCATGTAAACCGCAATGTAGATACAGTTGTACCTGGAGGTGTACATGGTCCTTCACTTCTAGAAAGCATTCCTGAAACAAACAAAAAAATATGATGAGATCTGTGGTGACCTAAATGGCACTGCTTACAAAAACTTATCAACTTTGAGCGCAATTCAATAAGAGTACATTAAAGTATTACAGCAAAGCAATTAATTAAAGTAAGCTATAGAGAAAACTGAGATATAAGGAAACTTCGATTTGTAGAGGTAAAATGTAAATTGAATTCACCTTATGTACTGAAATTTGAGTTAGAGAGGTAATTTTTGTATCAATCTTATAGAGGTAAAATAAAACCGTAAAATGTGTTTGAGTTATTTATACTGTATGAGTTTTTATTTGACTTAGACAGGCTTTTGTAAGGAGATTGAAAATAATTTTTGATACTAAGTTTTCATAAGGGTCCTTCTTGTTGGCGAAAGTCAACTGTTTTTATTGAGCAATCAAAGTTTACGCATAAAAGGGATAAATTAATATTATAAACAGGTTTTCTCCGCTGTTGGGCTTTCTAGGATATTTTATTTATGTTTACTGATATTATTAATCTAAAAACCATAATTAGGCCTATTTAGTGAATCACATGAAAAAGGTTTAATGAAAAATATTCTTCAGTTAAGAGGTAACTAAAAAAGTAAGTTTATAGGAGTGCAAATACGAATGTTTGATGGTTAAACTATGCTAAATTATACAACGTGGCAGATGGTATGTGGGGACCGACGCAATTCAATTTATACACTATCACCACACTAACAGGATTAACTACCATTGTGTTGTTACTAATTCATAAGTACAGTAATTCAAAATTGTGTTAGTTATGTGGTGTTAGTTAATTATTATGTGACATCGACTCGAATTAGTTTATTGCACATTTCACCAAATATTTTTGTTTATTTGTCAATATTCCCTTTTTAAACTGAGAAATAAAATATTATTGAGTAGACCTATACAAGAATGCTAAGAATAAACCGTGATGAAACATAAAGCATATCTTTCGTCAATTCTAAAGATTGGAACAAGAACAATTTCACTTCCGTTTCCTTTCGGGCACTAAGACTTTTAGCTAAACAATGTTATCAAAATATATCAGTTATAATACCAACCAAATAATCAAAATTGAAATAGAAAATATTCGCAATTCCTATATAAAGTAGTCGATATTTAAACTTTGCCACATCGAAAAAATCACTTACAGCGAATCCTTCGACCGGTGACAGCAGTAGATCCACTGTCAGTCGTTGGATGATGCTGGTATACCGTACACCACACTGTACACTGCCGCCGCGAAGCATTAGGCTACCCCGCCGAAGCCCCCGTGCCCGCTATATGTAGGCATGCCACCCCGGTAACGCGATGCCGTCTATTGTTTTAACACTCCACCCCCGCCCCCTGCCGTCGCCCTTCCACCCCCGAAACTTCCACATGGGTGGCGCACTCGACTCCTCTTTCATACGACCATCGGTATTTCCATTCATGCCCTGTCTCTCGATCATGCTGGTATGGTGAGCAGATGTAAAGGTCGGCTTTCAAGGTTCGAAACCGTGTTTAGTGAGCATTTGAGTCGTTTATTTTGACATATTGAATAAAAATAGGGAAATTCGCTGATATCATCTGTTAGAATATTGCAGGCTTTGATGAAGAACTTTGTTGACGCAGCTCATATTTGTCCCAAGTGAATGGGCGAATGCGTTTACATTGCTGACTATACAACCAAATTTTATCGATTTCTTCTGTGTGGCCATACTTCATTTTGGAAAAGACCTTAAAGGAATCGGTTAAGAGTTTGTCACGAAGAAAATGAACAAATATCTTTATAGGTTCCTTTTGATGTACCCCAAGGGTACACGCAACTGGTCCAATCAATCTTCATGATCGACTCTTCGATCATGTTAAGTACTGCAGATGTAATACGAACCACGAATATAGTGTACACTATAAAATAAAAATAAAAAAAACGTTATCGCTCAAAGTTTTAGAAACAATTCAAACAACTACAGTGTTACACAAGTGGCGTCACCCTACCGACTGGCCTGACCGGTAGCACCTGACCACACAACTCTCACCCGTCACCTCAACTACCAGAGACTCCGGGACCGATGATGGTCCCAGTTATTGATTGTCTAATTACCGAAAGGGAATGCAAACAAACCATCACCGGCGGAGATTAGAGCGGTGAGCTACGGCCGCGACCTCTATCGGATGCCACAAGTAGTCTAGGCCCGGTTTTTTCACCGCCTCTCAGTTTACACCCTCCCCGGCTTCTTTTTGTCTCCCGACTATGTTAATGGGACACCTGTGTAAGGCACCGGCAACGCTATCTTGCGCCCGTGTTCGTGTTTATCACCCCTCTTTTGTCACCGAATTTGGAAACCCCTAAGTGTCATTGGTTTTTAGGATACTACCGAAAAAAAGTGTCGATGTGACGGTATCGAGTGACCCGACGGGGGAGGGGTGGGAACCAATGGGTTTGATTTCGTTACATCCCCAGTGAACACGGGGAATTTTGATTTTCAGTTTTTTCAGCATAAGAGACAATGGCATCTGACGACCAATTAATCAACAATTATTCTTAAATTAATGCTTTAAATTATACGGAAATATTTTTGACCCATGGCAGCATCCATAAAACATCGCCCTAGTTGACAACATTGTCCTCTTTCGTACAATGGATGAGATATTAAAGAGGGCATACCTTTATTTGATACTTTTTTACCAAGACCTCACTTTGAGGGGATTGACGAGCTGTAAATAAATCGTCTCCAAAATTGCTTTTTATCGTAATCAAATAAAAGACTCTCAAAGGTTACGATAACTTTTAAAGGATACCAACGTCGCCTAAAGTACGCGTTTACAGATCCTAAATGAAAACCGATGTAAACAGATCCTAAATGTTTTCCTTACAGATGAAAACCGAAATATGCCATTGCGATCAGTTAGAAATGAGACTACTTTGGTTAATTCAACGATATACAGTAACTTTCAACTCTACTAGTTTACAACACCTGTTGGTAGTGTGTGGAGAATTGTCGAAACAGTCAACAGGAATACGAGTTACAGGCTACGCAATAGATTAACCTTATCTGTTACTTCGCAGAAAGCTCACGGCGCGTTTACACTCCCTTCGGAGAAGCCTGATGGGATCGCGTGTGTACTCAGTGTCAAGTATCTGAGGGTCAGCAAACGATATGTCTCCTCGGCAAGGGTGTCCATGTTAGTTTCTCTTAGCTGTAAGCTTAATTTTCTATACAATTGTAGTTTAAAATAAACACCTTTGTTGAAGTGGAAAAGCTTTCCGGTCAGTACTCTTAGATAAAATAAAGGGTATGCATTATTGAGCAGATCAACATGTCCTTCTATGATTTCAATAATTTGAACTCACCTAATATCCTGTTCCAAAATTCAAATCTGCCTTGCCAGTAAATGATTATCAACATCTCCACGTGTTTAGTGATGACCCAGCATGTTAATCACGAATTTACCAGCAACGGCATGCCTGATGCACAATGCCAGATCCAGTTCCATTATTCCGTTGGCCGTCGGCCGCGCCATCAGCGATATCGGCCATCACAGAAGGCGCAATATCAGATATCGGCTTAATTGATCTCGGCCTACGGCGGTTCTGCCCACCAATTAAACCTCCTGTTCGGGTCACACGCTATGCAATGTCGTTTGTTCAGCCTTCTCTCTCGCTTGTGCCGACGTAGTGCATGGTTTACTTCAGTTAAAATGACGTTAAGGATAAAATAAACTTTCAAATGCATTAATAAACCCACTCTGTGGAGACTAAATGTAAATTGTAAAAGAAATTAACATTTTCTATCATACACTCACATCAGGTCTCAGATGACATAACATACAGATTGATGGTGTTTTCTTCTCAACGTAAACTTTGCCAAATGAACATTATTAGGATGCGGTGAAAGTCAATAGTGTACAGTATTTGCTTTCCATTAATCGTTAATTTGTGAATCGATACCCAATTTCAATATGATGAGATGCCCATTTACATTGTTTGGGGGTTTCATTAGATTAGTACCGTATTGCTAGTTAACGACTAAAATCAGTTTATTGAATTTCAATTAAAACATTGGGAATTCCACTTTAGAATTAGAAAAGCCTTGGTAACAAAGTAACAAACGCCCAAAACGTATAAAATGGTTTATATTATTTGCATCATGTATGGCACTGTAGTTCTATGTAAAAGAAGTTATGTGATAAAATCTTTACATAGCTAGTAATTTTGGGTATATTTGAACTGTCCTATATTTCGCATACATCATATGTTGTTAAAAATCCTAAGGACACAGTGCACAAAAAAAACACCACAATTCACGATTGTGCATCAAGAGAAATATTCAAACCATTATTGCTGCACAAATGTGAATTTTACAGAACTTCTTTAACCGTGATAAGTAATCCAACCAGAAAATAAAAAATTTTCCCTAGTTAAATATTACCTCTAAAAATACATCCCAAAGCCAATACCATTAACACCGTGTTAAATATACCGCTCGATGGCGATCTGCAGTTAAAACGTGTCGCATTCCGAGAAACTCGCGCTACTAAACCAGTCCGAATGCCGGACACCTCGTTGTGGATTTAACACCGCCATAAATAGTGGACTAATCCAGTTGCATGCGGGGGCAAAGATGCGAGAAGTGATGCAGGGCGATCGAACGGAACAGAAATAGCGAGCCGGCCGGTGTGCAACCTTGAGGTACACCCAGTGTAATTGATCTGGCGGACTCTGGCTGCCAACGCGCCGGCGAGCCTACACGCGCGATCACACACACGCAACACGCGGCCAACCAGGGTGTCAACCTGGGGACGAACTGGGGTGCGATGATCCACTCTGTGGGGGATTGCGAAGAACATTCTATCCTGGGAATTGGGAAAAGTTGGGATTGCCATGAACAAATATTGTGAGGAGTTAAAAATTCACTATTAATTAAAAGTTTTTCTTCACCCTTGTAAAAACATTGAAAAACATTCCTCCGCATTCCGTGTTTCAAACGGTGTTTTTGAAGGGTTACCGTTGGATCTAGGGCTTTCATATGGTATGTAATTAAAATAAATTGCATTTGGACAAAAATTTTTAAAATTGGTGGAGTTAATTTTTTATTAGTTAGATAAAAAATTAACTCCACCAATTTTAAAGACTTACCTAACTCACCAGTTAGGTAGTTATATTTTCACATTTTCAAACTTATAAGGCATGCGAGCTGTAATGTAAGTAGTCAACTAAATGATGGTAATGAAATTTCAAGGAAACCTGTTGAAAAACGGCATGTAAAACAGGGGAATAACATACCACGTTTGCAGAAGCCTATAAAGGTGGAGAAGGCTCTTAAAGTACGCATATGTAGCTTTGGGTCCTACATCATTTTTTGGTAATGCATGTAAATAAACAATAGCTATTTGTGTATTAAGAGCGCAAATAACGTCATTGCCGCTCGAGAATGTAGTTGGCAGCATCACGAAGCGTCAGCTGAGTGCGGCCAAACATTTCGAGAGCGGCAATATTTTTCCTACCACCATAATTACAACCGATTAAATGTATTTAATAAACGTACACAATTATATCAACTTTAAATTTAACTTCATTAACTTTCATTAACTTAATAACTGTAATAAATCGTAATCACTTGCATAGATGTGTAACCGGAAGTTAGTGTTATCAAAATACTGACCGTGAAATCAGCTGATTCAGAGCAAAGCAACTACAATTAATTTGTAATAATTATGGTGATTGTCATGTGGTTTCTGACCAATAGAAACTAGTCTGTGTTGTGACGTCACCTTCTTTACCGTTCTAACCTATTGTAGATTTAAAATAACCTTGATTTAGCGTGCGCCAATGTTCCATTACCGCTCTAGAGCGGAAAAGGACCGGAAAACGGAAATGAACTGTTTTGCGTAGGATTACAGCTGTGGCAATGTGATTATTTCCATGCAGTGGTAGGAAAAGATATTTTTACTTTCGATCACGTGTGTCTAATATTGAATGTACCGTTTAACAAAAGCACTTTCCAGTTTTTACAAAGGGAAGTATGGCCTTGATAATTATGGCTATTTAACAAAGTTAAGCCTATAAGTTTGAATTGATTTTATTTGAATGTTTTACGTTATTGAAATTGAACTCAGTTTTTAATTCACACGAAATTCCGAGGCCTTGGATCAAGAATCGAAACAGCAACACTTGTTACTCGATCAATTAGTTGTACAACATTTATATTTCTACCAGAGTGACACTAATTGATTGATTGCATTACATCATTTGTACAAATCATAACCACAAACTCCGGGTTACAAATTCCGCAACAACAACCGCTCGCTCTCCCATACCGAGCAATTTCCATGTAAATTCTACACGTTCCATAATTTTAATGTGGTTTAGGTAAACCGGTCGAACAATGTAAATTCCAACCCCCTGCGTCTGCGGCCCGGTAAATCATCGGCGTACACTCCCACCCGGGCATAAGTCAGCGGGTAATGCGCAATCACCGTATTTATAGGTTCTGTCCACTCCGCGGCCGCGGCCCATCCTCGCACGCCATCTGTATGGAAATCACCCTCGCCGTACAACCTGGACGGCCCTAATTAATAGCAATAAGATTTACGGCCCGCGGCCCACTTTGAGGTGTGAACCGACCATGTGGGTGCATTTATTGGGAATTGATACCGTGCAACTAGCGCATCGTGTTGTTTTCGAGAAAACTCACGACAATCTACTTGCCAATAATTATTGTCAATTTTAGTGATTGCCAGAGAGTATGCTTGAATTTCCGTATAAAGTTTAAAGGTCACTAAAGTTGCAACATGTATCTGCTAACATAAGTTTAAATCTTGTCAAACGAACACTGCACAATAATGTTTAATACTGATTTAAAAATAGTTTTTACTCTATTTACATATTTACCATGTATACAATTTACCATACTTTGAAACCAATAAGTGTATTTTGTTTGCAGCACGGCTAAACCAAGCTAGATATCGCCTGGCAATTGTACACAGACCACAAATCGCCTGAACCTCTCTGTGCGCGGAAGGTCAAAAGTGTTGGTGTTTTAAGCTAAGTGTTGAATGGATCAATACGATATTTTGGTAGTTGTAGTTGTCTATTTCCGTATCCCACAGCGAATGCCAACTACACTTTCTACGACCTGCCAAACACTTCTTGTATCGCTCAGTCTATGAAATATTGGCTACCGACAACTGTGACGTTTACGCGCGTAAAGAAAGCGGGATGTATTTTTGACTGGGTGAAATTCTTTGGAACACTGTATTGGTTTCGGCATTGACACACAGAATTATTTTTATTTGAGTTCGTCAAAAGTTTGGTAAGGGTAGGGAGGAAAAATGTTTTAAATTATAAATATTTTTTCTTTAGATTTCTGTTACACGGGTTGGTTGACTGAACGGTAGATTGTGTCCTTAAAATAAATTTTACTCTACTGATATCCCCTTACGTGCATTAGAATAGATACAGCCTCGATAAACATTCGGAAGTGTGCAATTCAGTAGAGTAAAATTTGCCCGATGTTAATTAGGCCTACTGTAAAAACGAATAAGGTTTTAAGTTAACTGAGCAGAATTGCCAATGCTTTACAAAGTTTTTATAGAGGGCCTTTCGAAAGTGTAGTTTTACAACACTAGGCCTAAACCGGGAAAAACTGTCGTATTACATAAGCTGGACGGTCTCTTCAGCCGGTAAATAAAAAATAAAGTGATTTTTTTACTTGGACACAAGTAAGAAACACCACTCAAAATTCTCATCTCTGTCAAGGCTTATCAGAATATAGTTATGTGAGACAATTAGTGGAGGTATTGGGGTTGAAACCTTTTGTCAGATATCGTCATACTAATGTAAATGATAAAACTTCTCGAGAGTTGGGCTCCCGCTACTTCATCCACAGCGTTGTGCGAACGTGACGTCATCGCGTCACGTGACGTCCCGTCGCCCACGTGCGCGGTAGGGACACCCCTCTGGCTGTAGTCAAGACTCCCCGTGTACCCCACCCCGGGGGTGGCACGGGTGTACCGATCACTGCCGATAAGGCTTCGTGTGCGGCTTCCCGCCACATCCGTCCCCGGGCACTTCCGCCGCCGCCGTCAGCGACATCTCGCGTCAACGACTGATACTGCACCGCGGAAACGCGAATCGAACAACCCATGCGTATGCCGTACACGTAGCTCGCGAGGTGTGTCGTCAAGGAAGTCCTCCCACAATCTTAATTGCTGCCAAATTTTCAGTGCCGAATTATATGACTAAATCTATCAAATAATAGAAGGTTATCATGGAACATACTCTCTCTAAGTTATCTTCCATACAAAACAATAATCGAAGGACTGTTCTATTTACTTAAACGTAAGCGACCATGCACCTTGTTTATAGCCCAATTACACTAAGTAGTTCGTCTTGTAGCTGGCCCCCACGTTTAACGAATCAAACTGCTTTTACACTAGGCAATTAAGAACGAACATAGCTTTCCTCTTAGAAACTAAACAGACCTAACTGCCTTTCTATGTGCGCGTGATTACTCAAATAGGTACTTTCAAAAACGTAATACCAGCAAATATTAAATTTACCGTTGTAGTAAAACTAAGAACTTGACTAATTTACGCGGTTGAAATTGAAGCTAAGTCGATTCTACACATTACATAAAATTATTGTATACATAAATCTATAAATATATTAATTGCATTACGGTGACCAGTACGTCGGAGCGATAGGTGCGCAGTGCATTGCAGGGGGGCTGCGCAGTGCCCGCGCCTGCGCCGACGACAATGACTCTGCGCCGTATCGGGCAAGGTCGCAGGGTCCGCCGCCGCCGCCGCCGCACTGGAATGCAACACTTGCAAATGTTCCCGCGACCCTCGCTGCCGCCGCCGCTGTTGGGTCCAGTCCTGTCTTGTAAAAACGTTCATCGCGCTAATTGATATCTCTTACTTGCATACTTAAAATTTTCCTTCGCTGCCCATCATCGTTGATGATTGTGCATCCTTTTTCCTCAGAAAACTCCATATTTTACCATTGTGTTACTGCAAGCATCTCCTGAGGTTGGATGCAGATCCTCATACTCGTGTCTTAACTTTGAACTGGAGGTGACACTTTGCTAAAAGTTCATCAAATTTATGTGCGTACATGAGAAAATAAAAAAAAAATACTTTCGTCTTCCCTAAGTTAAAGAAAAATTGTATACTCTCCGTGTAGTTTCATATGCTCCACGATTCAATAAACCCAAATATTTGTTTTTGTTTTATGTCTACCTACACCATTGGCAATTTTTAACGTTTTGACCGGGAACGGTCTAAACCCCAGTCTTGTTACTAGCTAACATCGACCAGTTGTTAGAAAGCATAGTTAATTAATAGCCCAATGACAAATGGCAACTGGGTCCAGAATCGATCCTTAAAAAAGCTACAAACTTCCCTCAGGATCTAACCGGCAACCTTTGGATTCAAAGGCGAGCACTATAACCACTCAGGTACCCAGCTAGTTTGCGGGTAAACAATAATGCGGTCCCGTTCCTACTTTTTCCAATGTCTTGGTACACAGCAAAGTCACTTTCTTGTTTGTACCATTCCTACAATGATAATAAATTTAACCTAATGCGCAACACGGGTCCGGCTGTTTCACTCTGTCGTGTGTGTTGTGATTCTCTAAATTATACAGCTGACAACGGTAAAACAGCCGTCCGAGAGTTTTGACGACCTATTAGACCGTTATAATAAACAACGGTGTCAAAACTGAATCACCACTGATGGCTACTACACTTGAGTAGAACATGCTAGAAGAGCTCTAATGCTTCTACGGTGTGGTAGCACCCCCGATGTCCCGTCTAGTTCCTCGTCCCGCCAGACGACGGCCGTGGCGCCACCGGCGGCGCCCGCGACACAATTAAATTGTCAATCAGCTGATCCGCGATCGCGCCTGGAGCCCCGCCAAACCCGCGATGGCCGTCGCGGTATCCGCAGTGGTCACGGCCGGTCGACCCTTCAGTTGTGCTGGAACTTGGAGCAGGCAGTCGATCGATCTGATGAATTGTGCAACTCGTAGAAAAGAGAGATTTTATATAATAAAAAATATATATTAACATAATGCGCAACACTGTAGTTTCACTGGGTCCGGATGTTTCACTGTATCGTGTGTTGTGATTCTCAAAATATAAATTAATAGCTAATACCCGTCCAAAACTACAGTACCTATGAATGTATGAGCGGTCTCTTTTTTCTTGAGTTGAAACGAAATTGTTAAGAAACTCTATCCCAGCATCCACGGACAGAGAAAAAACAGATTTCTTATCTTTGAAGAAAAGTATATCCCTACGATATGAACACAATTTATAACCTGTTATATATCTACTTAATATCCATCCTATGGATCAATGAATATGTACTTGCACTGCTATTCTATCAATCGATTAATACTTTTTAAACTGATCCGACAATCATGTTAGAATGGCCTTCTCCATGAAGTTATTGCGTTCTGCCAGTCGTTTAAACGCAAGTAAAGGCGTGTTGAGACCAAGCAAGCCTCACCCTTTTCACACAATCACACAAACCTTCACTCCATCCGCCCTCTATTTCGGCTTGCTTCGTTGACTTTATGACAAGGACCCGCCCGTATTTCTTTGCCAAATTTATTTGTGGAGGAAGGAAGTAGGCATTTATTTTGTATAATAAGTTAAATGTTTGCAAATGTTTTTGCTTCATTACGTAAATTTGTTTCAAAGTGACAGTGACAGTATTGATGCATAAATACTAACGTTAAAACATTACGGCAGTAATCCTTGGTATAAACCACTACTACTCTAGCTTAATTTGTGCAACGTTACCACATAGTATGTAGGCCTAATTGTTAGTGTAGTTATCAAATTTATGTGGTATGGTTTTATATGTTTTAGTCAATGATGGCGTTTACGGATAAACTGTAATTTCCCGCAACTTTTTGGCTGAGAACCTTTCTCTACATCACATGTTCATTCTGATTCTCTCGTCTCCACTAAACCTTCTAGAGACATCCACTGCAAACAAATAACACAATGTTCAATCCGATTGTCTCCTCCCATTTCACCCTATAGAAACACCCACCAGACGGAGGCTCCCCAACCCAATGTTACAACCCGTATTTAGTCTCTACAACAGCACAACATGTTCACTCTGATTCTGTATTCCCCGTTCACCTTCTCTTGAGAGCTTGAGACACCCGCCCGGCAAAACACATCAAGTTCACTCTGATTCTCTCCTGAGCATGGGCCGCGTCGGAGCGTTCACTTGTGACGTGTGATGCATACAAATGGAAGATTAAATCTGGCCAGTAATCGAGGCAGGCGATAAGACCGTAATGCCGTCCACAATGGCCGCCTCTTCCAATGTTCCAATACCTGTTATTACCCGAGGACCGCCCCGATGCGCTACAGATAACATTGTTGTTGGCGGGCACAACCACCTTCCAGCTGGAAATTTGGATTTTAAAATGTGAAATTGGCGATGTTTATTGAGGAATATACTTCTCTGCTAGGCTGGCAGGAGTGTTGAGCTTCGTGAACGGTTTGAAGAATCGGCGTACGATAGTATTGACAAATAGGATACAGTACTGTAATTCTATTTCAGAATCTTATATTTAACTAGTAACAAAGCCCGTTGTGGTTAAATACAACGGTCCCTAGAAAAATTGTACCTATATGCTATTTCCGGTGAAATGAATAAAAAATTGTAGTATTTTTCAATATTGAAATTCTATTCGATAAAACTAATTAATTGGTTTCGTATTTCAGCGTACTTAGATTGTGTTGAATGGCATAGAAAAGATAAACTTCTAAACAAACAGTTTCCATCGCAATCTATATTATAAATGGTAAAATTATTCATTTTCAGAACATTTAAAAATGTATACTTATAATTATTTAATTTAGTTCAATTTTATATTAATTTAGTTTGATTTAATTTAATTTTTTTTTTTCAAAAAACAAATTTATGATTGTAAAAACCACATACCGCATAAAACCACACTCTGCTTTAGCACATAACTTTCGCCAACAAAACGTAAGGAACTCACAACCACAAATCCCAAAAGTGTAACACAACCACAAAACAAAATGTAAACAATGAAAAGTCAAGGACACAACAATGCATCAATCAGCTCATAAATTAATAACGTGTTCCATGTGATCAGACACAGTTAAAAGCAAGTAAATGTTTATCTTTTTTAACTTTTTTACCATAACTCCTAAGAAAAACATCAAACCTTCATATTTTTGAGTAAATATACATAGACGAAGCTTTCCGACAACACATAAAAGATTATTAAAATCGATCCAGTACTCTAGATTTAGCTGTACAAAGTTTAATAAAATGATCTCTACCACAGTATTATTTCAACGCTAACAAATTGGTAGTAGCTTTAGTTTTTGGTAAATAACTTTTGAACGGTGAGGAAATCGACAAAGGGGATGGTGATTTTCTGAAAGAGAATTAAATTTCATACATTGATTCAAAAGCATTTCTTGAATAACCACAATAAAAGCAGCCAAAAATTGCCTTCAAAGGAAAAAAACTGAAAACCCTGTTTTAACGTATTTCTTATGGAAAACATGTTTCTTTATTTTTCACCTTAAATACTAAAAAACATCGTTCATATTTTTTGGCAAATCTACAGGATAAGAGCTTTCTAACGACATCTTAAAAATTAAAATCGGCCCGGTGGAACTCCAGGTTCAATTGCCCCAAGATTTTCAAAACTGAATTTTCAACGCAAATAAATTGGTGGTGCTTTGGTTTTTTGTAAACAACTTATAAACGGTGAGGAAATCGACCAAAGTGGATGGTGATTTCCTGAAAGAGAATTAAATTCCCTACAAATTACTATTAAGCATATCTTGAACAACCATAATAAATGCAGCCAAAAATTGCTTTCAAATAAGAAATTCGTAAAATCCCGTTCTCAACGTATTTTTTTATGAAAAACATGTTTTTATATGTTTTTGCCATAAAAACTAAAAAATATCAATCTTTCATATTTTTTGGCAAATATACAGGATGAAAGCTTTTCAACGACATCTTAAAAATAAAAATCGGTCCAGTGGAACTCCAGATTCGATTTCCCCAAGATATCTCTTAACTCAGTATTTTTAAACGCAAACAAAACTGGTAGTAGCTTTGGTTTTTTGTAAATAACTTTTGAACGGTGAGGAAACCGACCAAAGTGGATAGTGATTTTTCTGAAAGAGAATTAAATTTCATACAAATTACTATTAAGCATTTCTTTAATAACCACAATAAAGGCAGACAAAAATTGCCTTCAAATGAAAAAAATCGTTTATAATGTATTTCTTATGGAAAACAAAGTTTTTTTTATTTTTTCACCATAAATACTAAATAACATCAAACTTTCATATTTTTGGCAAATTTACTGGATGAGAGCTTTCCAACAACATCTTAAAAATTTAAATCGGTCCAGTATAACTCCAGATTTGATTTCCCCAAGATTTTCAAAACTGAATTTTCAACACAAATAAATTGGTAGTAGCTTTGGTTTTTTGTAAATAACTTGTAAACGGTGAGGAAATCGACCAAAGTGGATGGTGATTTTCTGAAAGAGAATTAAATTTCCTACAAAGCTCTACTGTGCATTCCTTGTACAACCACAATAAATGCAGCAAAAAATTGCTTTCAAATAAGAAATTCGTAAAACCCCGTTCTCAATGTATTTTTTATGAAAAACATGTTTTTTATTTTTTCACTATAAAAACTAAAAAACTTCAATCTTTCATATTTTTTGGCAAATATACACGATGAGAGCTTTCCAACGACATCTTAAAAATAAAAATCGGTCCAGTGGAATTTCAGATTCGATTTCCCCAAGATTTTCAAAATTGAATTTTCAACGCAAATAAATTGGTAGTAGCTTTGGTTTTTTGTAAATAACTTATAAACGGTGAGGAAATCGACCATAGTGGATGGTGATTTTCTGAAAGAGAATTAAATTTCCTACAAATTACTACTGAGCATTTCTTGAACAACCACATTAAATGCAGCCAAAAATTGCTTTCAAATAAGAAATTCGTAAAACCCCGTTCTCAACGTATTTTTTTTATGAAAAACATGTTTTTTTCACCTTAAAAACTAAAAAATATCAATATTTCATATTTTTTGGCAAATATACAGAATGAAAGCTTTCCAGCGACATCTTAAAAATTAAAATCGGTCCAGTGGAACTCCAGATTTGATTTCCCCAAGATTTCTCTTAACTCAGTATTTTTAAAACGCAAACAAAACTGGTAGTAGCTTTGGTTTGTTGTATATAACTTTTGAACGGTGAGAAAATCGACCAAAGTGGATGGTGATTTTCTGAAAGAGAATTAAATTCCCTACAAATTACAAAAAGAATTTCTTAAATAACCGCAGTAAAGGCAGCCAAAAATTGCCTTTAAATGAAAAAATCGTAAAAACGTGTTTCTAATGTATTTCTTATGGAAAACAAAGTTTTTTATTTTTTCACCATAAATACTAAAAAATATCAAACTTTCATATTTTTTGGCAAATCTACAGGATGAGAGCTTTCCAACAACATCTTAAAAATTAAAATCGGTCCAGTGGAACTCCAAATTCAATTCTGCCAAGATTTTCAAAACTGAATTATTATAAGAATAGATTGGTGAGTGAATGGACTTAAGTCTACTCTAATACGCTTTGTAAGTTTAACAACGTACTTCTTTCTTATGTACAAAATTCCGTAGGTAAAATCAGGCATATGTTTGCAAAAGTAGACCATAATAAACTTTAACCATAATAAACTAACATTAAAAAAACCAAATAACTAGGCCTACTTGAACATTGAATGTATTTTCACAATGTTTCTAGCGTGTTTAGTTCGTATATAATCATAGATTAAGCGTATGCTTAAAATACTATAAGCGTATGCTTAAAATACTATATGCTACTATAGATTGATGAAGCATACACTAAAATAATCTTGGAAAACAGAACTTTAACCACTGTAGTTTATCTAACCTCTTCAGACAAGTCTATATTTACCTCGTGTACTCCCCTAAATTAATGCAATGTCTTGACGACACTGCAACACTTGTACACATCGCAACGGCGGCGCGGGCGCTTGGCGAGTCGCATGGTCGCAGTTGACATGCACATAGCCGTGCGGCTGGACGGCTGGACCGTGGTGCGCATGCGCTGTGAACGCGCAGTCGCGGTACCCACGGCCTCCGTGTCGCCCGGTGACCCCGCTATATATAAACGGCCTTGCCGGCCGACCCGCCTGCGCTGTGTCGCCCCCGTGCAGAAACAAGAGCTGTGCACAACTGCTCGTGAATGCACGACAACGGTAAAGTTGTCGGTGAGATTTTTATTTGGGGAAAGCCGGTTAGGAAAAGCTATTGGAAAAGGGGAACAATATCAAGGGAAAATCATCCATACCCAAAAATAAATCCTACTTTATTATTGCTCTCCGTCCAACCTTTGAGATTATTAAAATGAATATGATAACTAGAAATAAACTGTCCAAACAAATGAACCTAATTTAACTTTATATAATGAAATTCGCCTTCTGGGTTTCTAAAATCTAATATCAGTCCACAAGTATTCTACAGCATATTGCCTATGGTGATATTAGCGTAACCCACCCCTCTATCGGATTAGCTTTGCTAACATAGATAGCAGGGATTCCACCCTCAGTGATCTCACTGATAAGTTCGACACGATCTGAATGTTTAACAGCGTATTTTATAACAGGGTGTGGTATTGCAGTGGAGCTCACCCTAGTGCAGCCAACACAAGTGGGTCCACCTACCCTGTAGATTCTAAGCCTTTCTCTGAGCGAAGCTCGTTCCCCCAGCACACACGTTGCAGACGGACGCTGATGTTGCAGCAGGGTTAACGATCCTCCAAGGCCACGGTCCGGACCGCCTCTGTTGCTCTGTTCTGCTCGCAATCCGAGATCGGTAGCGCCGCCGCCGCCGCTCTATCGCGATTACACAGATATTCGATTAACCGGCACGGCGAGAGGTTCACTGTGAAACCACCGATTCCACAGGGGAAAACTCTTACAACAGACTTCT
The DNA here is from genome assembly GCA_030545055.2 of Neoaliturus tenellus. Taxonomy (NCBI): domain Eukaryota; kingdom Metazoa; phylum Arthropoda; class Insecta; order Hemiptera; family Cicadellidae; genus Neoaliturus; species Neoaliturus tenellus. The sequence goes on along the minus strand of CM061537.1, from coordinate 58,739,265 downwards.
GTGGGTTTCGTGAATTTTTAAATAACACTTATTCTGTTTTTTTTCTTTTATTCAGCTTATTATACTATGTCACAACAATTTAGCGTACATGATGTATAATAAGAGCAGACCCACTCACATATTGTTCACACAAGTTTTAATCTGTATTTTTTAAATTACATAAACAAATAAATAAACTAAATAAACTTTATTTCCTGATAATTTATGTACAATAATAGAGTGAAAAAAACAAAGGAACAAAATAATCCCCAATTAGACTATACGTCTGTGGCTGGAGATGAGTCAGTTGTCGGTCACTTCACTGTCATCTTAAAAATACACAGGAATATGCTTACAATGAAAAAAAAAAACTAAAGCTATATTAAGAATAAATACCCCCCGTCGCAGCAGACCTGCGTACTCAGCGAATTTCCAAATTAGTAATGTTAATTTTGACCAGCTAAACTTCTAAACAAAATTTCATCACGTGCTCATAAATAGGAAAATAAATGTCTATTCTCCTTAAGATAAATATAGGGAAAGAGTATGCAGGTATGCTGCCATGGGGGACACTAAAAGTAGGTTTTTAGCATAGAAAAAATTTATTTCGACCGTATAAAGACATAAAGTAAGTTTCATCAATATCTGTCCATAAATAAAAGAGTTTGCCTATTCTCCATATGATTAACGTGGGAAAAAAGTATGCAGGTTTGCTGCCATGATAAGTACAAAAACCAAGATTTTTTACCTTAAATGGATGAATCTCAACCAAATGAAGCTAAATACCAAGTTTCATCCAAAAATATTGGTTAATAAGTGAAATATTAACACAGCCTTATTCTCCATAAGATTAACATTGGAGCCCTAAAAGACAATGTACTGTCTTTAGACTTTGTAATATCTCGGTAACCAATGGAGATAGAGCAAAGCTTCAAGATACTAAATTGTGTGTTTTTTTAGCTAAATCCAATGGTCAAAATAAAAATTTAAAATATTTAAAATTTACATATGAAAAATGCAAAAAACCCATTTTGGGGTACAAAACCCCCCAAAACTACCCCTTCCGGTAGGTCGATATGTCTGGTTTTCGAACTCATCCGAATAAACGTAGGATTACACATCTCTACCAAATTTGGTGTCGATTGGACAATTTTTACGAGAGTTATCGTGTCTAGGGACACATACATATATACATATATATATATATATATATATATATATATATATATACATATATATATATACATATATACATATATATATATAACATTTTTAATGACTATTATTTTTGGTCTCTGGGCACCTAAAAACGAAAAAGTAACATGGTCCCGGGCTTAGGTCTTACCATGAGACCTACGGTAATAGCTTATTCCCTATGGGAAATTCGCTAAAAATGAAGTGTAACTAAATAAAACAAGACACAATATGATAATTATAATGACAATAATAACCATTAATTAATAAGGACTGTGAAAAATCGATTAAATATTATTTAAACATTAAAATACGGTTCGGTAAGTATCAATATAATACAAGAATATAAAAAAATGGAAAAATAGGAACAAAAACATTTAATTGTAAAAAAAAGGTACAGTTAAACTTAATTACAATTATATGTATTGTGAGCGAAGTAGAGCTTCGGCCTGGTCCGACCCTATATCTAAAAGCCACCTAGTAATCTTACTCTTATAAATAGGCACACTGTCACTCTCGGCCAATCTTATGTATTCTGGAATATTTATATACAAAATGTGGCATATATAAAAAGGAATACCTTTTAAATGAGTATGTGTTAGTCTAGGGAATATGAACCCAACATCAATATTACCTCGAGTTGAGTACTGATGTTGTGTGGGTATAAAAATAGAACTTTTGTTGATTTTTATGTAAATAAGTAGGGATTTAATAATACCCCCCGTCGCAGCAGACCTGCGTACTCAGCGAATTTCCAAATTAGTAATATTAATTTTGACCAGCTAAATTTGTAAACAAAATTTCATCACGTGCTCATAAATAGGGAAATAAATGTCTATTCTCCTTGAGATATAGGGAAAGAGTATGCAGGTATGCTGCCATGGGGGACACTAAAAGTAGGTTTTTAGCATAGAAAAAATTTATTTCGACCATATAAAGCCATATAGTAAGTTTCATCAATATCTGTCCATAAATAAAAGAGTTTGCCTATTCTCCATATGATTAACATGGCAAAAGAGTATGCAGGTTTGCTGCCATGATAAGTACAAAAGCCAAGAATTTTTACCTTAAATGGATGAATCTCAACCAAATGAAGCTAAATACTAAGTTTCATCCAAAAATATTGGTTAATAAGTGAAATATTAACACATCCTTATTCTCCATAAGATTAACATTGGAGCCCTAAAAGACAATGTACTGTCTTTAGACTTTGTAATATCTCGGTAACCAATGGAGATAGAGCAAAGCTTCAAAATACTAAATTGTGTGTTTTTTTTAGCTAAATCCAATGGTCAAAATAAAAATTTAAAATTTTTAAAATTTACATATGAAAAATGCAAAAAACCCATTTTTGGGGTACAAAACCCCCCAAAACTACCCCTTCCGGTAGGTCGATATGTCTGGTTTTCGAACTCATCCGAATAAACGTAGGATTACACATCTCTACCAAATTTGGTGTCGATCGGACCATTTTTACGAGAGTTATCGTGTCTAGGGACACATACATATATATATATATATACATATATATATATATATATACATATATATATATATAAAAATTTTAATGACTATTATTTTCGGTCTCTGGACACCTCAAAACGAAAAAGTATCATGGTCCCGGGCTTAGGTCTTTCCATGAGACCTACGGTAATAGCTTATTCCCTATGGGAAATTCGCTAAAAAACATCCCAAAACAGAATTAATCAATTCTGTAGGTTTCTTGAAAAGTAAAACAATTATTCTGGAAAACTGGATATTCTTTATGTTACAGTATTTATTTATTAAAGGTCACACCCATGTTATTCAGATTTGCAGACAAGAAAAGGTTATAACGGGAGGGCGCGAGTGAGTGAGATCGCTAGAGGGTGTGGTGGAAGAAGGAGCGTTCGGGGCGACGATCGTTACGGCGTTCGGAGCAAAATTGACCCTGACTCACTACCGTACATCGGACCGTACAACGGACCGATCTTTTCTTTGATATTTTGCCAGAAAACCGCCTCCAGAGCGCTCAGTACGATGCTCTGTCCAGTGCTAAGTCCGTTGCTCAGTCCGGTGCTCGGTCCGATGTACGGACGCCTGACACACTACCGGAATTGCTGTTTTGCTCAGTTCGGTGCGCGGTCCGGTGAAAAGTCCGGTAGGCCTAGTGTATCGCCGCCTTAGTTGTGTACAAGCTATGTCTAGGCTATCTTGGTATCCAGGAGATGTATAGCAAATCAGCTCGGTTATCATCCATGCAGTAGGAATCTTCTTTTTCACCTCCGCCGTGGCGAGACTCGGCGCCGAATGACGTGTATATAGTATCAGATGTAGTTAGGCCGCCATGACACCCCGATGTGTGGGCAATCAAGACCAGAAAGGCAGGCGATCCATCATCATCCGGGTGGGCAGTTTTAAATAAACCACTGCCAATCCGATGATTAACCGAGCCCCTCCTAACTACGTCGCTCCACACCGACACCGACTTGCCTTTCATTGGCAACGGTATTTATTTCAATTAACCATCGGTTTGTTTCAGTCACCCCTTTATTAGTCCAGTGTTAAACCAGTGTACATGTTATAACGTCCATTGTAATAAGCACCACGATGAGCAGTGAGGTAACATCATAAAGAGGTACATAAACTAAATGTAAACCCGTTGAATAGTGAGGCCTTAAACGTATCCAACAAGTCACATTAATGTGCTGATTATACATAATGAGATCTACGCATTTAATGAAAGTAATGTTATAATAGAAATCACGCAATTAGCAAATCATCGGATTGTTCCATCACGATTTATGTTTTAGTTTCTTCATGTGTCCATAACATCAAAAGACTGATAACATATGTGAGTGAAAACGACGGTCAAGCGGTTAATCCAAGCGACAGATCGGGTGTGGCTACGTTTTGGGTGGGTGACCACCAACCAATACATTTTCGCAGTTTATTATACAGTGTAAAAGTAGTGTATGCATGCAACCATTGTATTAAGGATTTATATAACGCAATTGTGGCAAAAACTATACTATTATTTTGCAATATTGACACAGGAGTTTTACGGGTTTCAAAGGTTTATAGGAATAATGTACTAAAATATCTATTAATTTAAAATTGTAATTCACGATACATAAACTTTCATACGGCCTTATTTAAGAATCTAATGAGATTGCATTTTTCTGTAAATTTTAGAGATTTACAACACAGATAACCTATTGATGTACCATAATGGTTATCTGTGGCTTAACACTTTTGGTGTCAATTGTATGAAACTAAACCTTTGTTAACTGAGTTAATTTGCTTTAGTAATAAGCTAGTAATTAATTGTTTTAGTTAAGCCTATCTGATTCTGAACGAAATATAAACAAACCTGGGATCGAAAGCGCGTTTAATAGTTAGTTATTTAACAGAGCACTAATGATGAGTTCATAACACCACAATCAACTCACCGAGATTATATCAACCAAACGGTGCCTTTCAGTAATAATCGTAATGGGACGCAATCTGTTCATGTTTTATGGATATAAAAAATTGTCTATATCGGTGCCCTGCTCATAAAGTGGTTACGACCTTCCTTATATAGAGTACAGGCGAGATATACGATCAGTTGTTTAGGATTATTGGAACGGCTATAATATTTTATTAGAATCATGAAACTAAAGGACGCCGCTTTGTTTAGTCTATTATTCCACGTAATAAAAACTAATTAAATACAATTGAACTCTATTGTTCATGTTTATCTACGTGTTTTATCAGTGTTTTCATTTGTTATGGACTAAACTTACGAGTATTAAGTTAAATATGCAGTAGCAATTTTAGGCCCTACTGAAGTTTGTTTTTTGTTCAATTTGTTTTAAAAATCATTAGTCCACAGGTTTTGGTTTAATCGAGACATACTCACGTCAATACTCATCAATGACTTTCTCAGATAAACTAATATCCCCCGTTTTTAGCTGAAACAACCATTCTCCACATCGCAACATTTTTCACTGTATGGTTCTCACTTCTACATAGACACACCCGCTCTGAACTCTGGACAAACAACACAATGTGCACTCCGGTTCTCTCGTTTTGTTGTAATTTGGAAAAGCTAAACGATGGAGTGACGATTTAAATTCACCCAATAACCTAGTTAGTAAAACTTAAATTTTTAATGTTTGTGTTAGGGTTACAAACAACCTCCCTCCACCCCCCAAAAGTAGGCTAAACAGTGCAAACTGCTACAATATTTTCGTAATTTCCGGTACGAGTATGAATATATCCCCAACAGAAACTACCTGGGTATCTAATATGCCACAGACCAATGCGAAGAATTCTTCTTCGGCTTCCAAAAATCATAAAACGTTCTTCAACTGTTCCAGCTGGCTTAACTTTCGCTGCTTACGATTGAGTGTCGCCTCCGGGTCCTCCTCTACCATCTGGCGGTATCTCACGGTACCGACTGGTGTCAATCGGTAATGACCGTCGTCACCGTGTGGTTACGTGGTTACCGTGTGGTTGAACCGGCCGGTTACGGTTGACCTTCGTCGTCTATCATTTGCCAAACCGCTACTTTACCCTGTACACCGCCCGGCCCCCCTCCTACGCACCAAGTTACAATAATGTCGTTCATGCAAATGTCGGTAACAATAGGTGTTCCCCAGGGTTCACTCCTGGGACTTTCAATGTCTGCAGATGTTTAAAATAAGATGGAAAGCGAGTTAAGTGTCGGTTTGTGTAAGAGCGGAGGGAAAAATACCTCAAAAAATTTAGTGTAAACCATAAATTGTCAGTAGAAAACCAACCTTTTCATTTGAAATTCAGTAGTTGATTCATTAGAAATAATACATTTAATTTAAAAGCATATATAAATGACACTATACGTTATAAATAGTGTTTAAGTACAACAGCATATAAGTGTTGTTGAAAACGAGTTGAAGTAGAGTTGCGCTGTCTCAGACAGCACAAAGCAGATGACTAAACTTTTTACGTATGTGCATGTATCGTTATTTCATCCGTATCAAAACGATAGCATTAAATATCTTTCTTTTGCTCTTTTAGTTATAAATTAAAAAAATATAATAATAATTTAATGTACTATATAACAAGTAAGTATAGTTTAAGATTTTTCAACTAAGACTAAGGACTGACAGTTGGACTCTTCCCCCACCCACAGGCTTTTGCCCATGTGGGGGAATATTTTCAGTGTATATATGTTTATGTATGTATTGTTAAAATCTTGTTTTTACTGAATAAAGTATTTCATTTCATTTCATTTCAGTGTTAGTCAGATGTTCAACGCATTTACAAACGTCCCATAGAGAGTTTCATTCGGAGACTTCAACGGTCGGGTGACGGTAGGCGATGCTTGGTTTAATGTTTGATGCCTACCTATTACTGTTTAGTATACGTATTTAAGACCTTGTTGCACGACAATCGAGAAAAAATTAAATTAAAAATTATTTATTTTAACAGGTAAAGTTAGGGCCACATAGGCCTTTCTTACCCTTAACCTAATTACATATATATGTTTAATGTAAATCTATATATATAATACGTGATGCCCTTTTTTTGTTAACACTACTCCTCCCTTATTTCTGGACCAATTTTAAAGTTTGAGGTGTCAAAAGAAAGGTCTCAGTTCGTAGTTTTGCAATAAGGTTTTAGATTTTTGATATTTTAATTCTGAAGCACACGGGAAGCACTCAAAGTTAATTTTTTGTCCATAAGATTAACATGGGGAACAATTTATATTGAATTGAAAAATAAAACAGCTGTTGATAATAAAACAAACCCATGTTTAAAGCTGAATAGAAGCAATTGACCTACTGGTACTGAAATATCAACACAATTTCATACTTTAATACGAGGAGTGTCTATTGTAATGTTTTAACCTTTTCTCAAAATGTAGGAGGTAGGTTTATCTTGAACATTTTATGTACGGTATTTGGGCACAAAAATAAACTTAGTAACTTAATGATAGAAAAATTAATTTTTCTGTACGAAAGCAAGTTTGAAAATTGAAATTTTTGACATGGGTTTTATGGGTTGCCTGATTTGTATTGAAACAGTAACAAAAGGTTACAAATATTAAAACAGAACTCTAAATTTGTGTGCATGAATTTTCAAACTGCTGTGAACTACGAGTATAAGGAAAAGGGATAGTTGGTTGTAGCGGTGTAATAATCTGTTTGAATACTATTATACTAAAAAAAAAACGTCATGCAGAAATGTTCTTTACATCCAGTATATAAAACAAGCTTATTTCAAAAATTGTTTGTTTAAAGAGCAATTTTAACCAAAATATAAATGACACATAAAATCAAAATGGAAAACACCAACAAAAATGTAAATTATCTTATTTTTGGAATTTCTTTATTTAAATTTTGTAATGCCATGATTATTTAAGAGGATTTAGATCTTTATAAATAGTAATGTGGACTAATTCACTATGTTGACTAGGCCTTTAAAAAAATAGCCACAGTGAGTGCTGCATAACTCATACAGAACCGAGGACTTGTAATGAAATGTTGATTTTTATTCTGTTGTCATTTACGTTTTATGTTTAATGAACTATGTAGATCAAACATCTGAAAATTTATTCTAAATTTTATAGGAGTGTTTAAACAGAGGCCCTAAGACAAATGGGCAAAAGAACAACTACGTAATCTTAGCTAATTTGGACCTAGAAGAACAACCACCAAATCTCAACAGTATCACATTGATGGCAAGTTGGAGAATTAGTAATGAAGATCGATTGATGAAGCACCAATATTGTTTTATCTGATTTTCAATATAAATTAATTTTTATTTAAAGTAACTCTGTTCATTACGATGAATTAAGAGTCGTCTTCTCCTTTGGGCAGGAATAGCCCATTGTTGCGCAGTCGGCAACGGCTTTTATTATAAAACATGGTATTTTATTCCCCTCTTTCGTTTGCCGTTTTTCTACCGATTTTCTTTAAGTGTTTATTAGAATAGTTATATTAGACCCCTCACACCTCGAAATTTTTAAAATTTAACAAATATTATTCTTTATGAAGTTGCAAAGTAAATCGATTTTCCTTAGTAATGTATGTTAAATTTTCAATATTTTGAGGTATGAGGGGCCTAATATAACTATTTGACTAAACACTTATCAAGTTCAAAGAAAATCGGTTGAAAAATGGAGTCTGAAACAGGGGAATAAAATACCATGTTTTGCATTAAAAGCCGTATGGTTAACACTGCCGTCTGCGCAACAAATGGCTACTGGCCCTAAGGTAAAGATGACTCTTAAGGTTTGATCACAAGGCACAAAAGTCACAAGGTCCAATAAATGCAGCGCATTGCGCTGCACGGGCCCCCTAGTAACTATATATTTTTAGGTTCCACTTGTCAAACATTCATTGACGATTGCTTCACTTGCTTCCATGTTTTGCCTTTATTTCAAGTCCGATAAAAGTGAGGGAAGTTTAAAATAAAAAATGTCTTAGACTACTTGATTTGCTTTTAGATTTTTTTTTTTAATTTTTAATCCATATTGAACTATGATGGGCAAAAGGCGAATAAGTTTGAAGTTCGCTTAGTTAGTAAGCGAATCAAACTGCCCAAGTCTTTGTCGTTTATTTAAAACCCATCCCACTGTTATCGTACTTTAAATAAAGACATTAAATGGGAGCAGGCGAAGCCTGCATGACGTTCTTGGAGAAGCTCTTTCGCCTCCTCTAAAACACATACTGAATGATGATTTGTGATGGATTGAAGAACCCAAAGGATCAACTGGATTGATAACATTCATCTCTCATTCATATTCAGGTTAAAATACCCACTATGTGAGGTCCCTGTCTCAATATAGAGATAGAGATATTGTCGGTCAGTGGCCATTTACATTAAAATCAATATCAAAGCATTAAATTTTATCTCATATTCTATAACGCTAAAAAAGACTACTTCTAATTTGTAAACATATGAGTAGGACGATATAAGTATGTGATCACATAATGAAATGTACATGAGTACTGAAACATAAGCATATTAGAAATGCATATTTGACAACTTGCATAACCTTGAAATATTATTTTTTAACTCTCAACTGGCGAAAGTTAAGGCTTGCACTAGCCCTAAAACATAATTTTTTAGAAAATACAACACGTTTAAGTTTTACTGTTGTTCCGTTAGACATCAACGACTAGTCTTATTTAATCTACATTAAGTTGGACACTCTTAAGATACTTTCAAGGTTGCTTTCCATACTATATCCCGTATAAGCACATTAAATGGGACATAAATGTTTAAAAACACATGAAACATTGTATCAATTAATTGCGGATTTTAATTTCGTTAGAGACAAGAGAGGGTCGGTAATAACACACTGTCACTGCGGCTGGGCTGATCCCGCGGTCCAATTAATACCGAGGGGCGACCGAGTGTTCCATCCCGGCGATGGAAGTGGGCGAGTGTCCATTAGAGCCCGGGTTGGGAGTTGGGCGAATCGCTTATCGAGGCTTCCCACAGCACCGCGAATATTTACAGCTCCGTGCATGCGATTAGTCCTGTCATGGAGTATTTTTTTGGAAATCTAAGAATAATTTTGATGGATGCGGATGGTCTTATATCATGTATATGAGCCAAGAAAAGGAAGAGGACATCATTTTGTACAGTACATAGAAAAAAGTGGTTATACTGATAATTACTGGATGGATCTGAAACTTTCTGTGTTGCTCCCAGGACAACTTTCAAACTGGTTTATACTAGTTGCGAAGTTGACATTGGGTACAGCAACGAAGTTGTCATGTGGTACCGTAAGTCTTTTGGCTAGTCCACTATGTCAATTTCCCTTCCTTCATGATCCATTCATGTTTTAGACAGCGGGGGGCTAAGTACGTGCTGTGGGCATGGAGACACCCCTATAGCTATAACATGAATGGACAGTCGGTTGGTTGACTGTTTAGGAAGAGCGGACGGCGGCGGTCAGCTCAAACAGGCGTGTTTGAGCCTGAAAATCAGTTGTCACAGGAGCACGGGAGTTGACCCTACGAATGGTCAGGCGGCCGTCTGATGTCCCGTCTCTCACCCTTTCTCTTATTTCGATATCCCTTCCTTCCAGGGACTTGGGCAAAATGCCCGTGACAGGCAGACGTGCTTGGCAGTTAGGCTGGGGTCTCCTTATCCTCCAATAACAACAACTTACTGTGTTTTAAGAATGAAACATCAATCGACGATTCAGTTGGATTTTGCTAACATAAATTATATAAAGTAATGCGATATATTAAATATCATCATTATACAGTTAAGGGCGTGCATGCAAAATTGGTAAGATTTCTCCCGTAAATGATGGCAATCTTTTTACTGATAAATTACCTTCATATGCTCCCCATCGCTGACTGAAATAAATTTTAACTGGTGAATTTTTACAGAATGGACGCCCCTCTACAACTTACAGCTAAAATTCCCTCTCAGCTGATCTCAGGAGGTTTTCAAACACACTCCCGCCAAAAGCACAGCTCCAACAGCTGACCGCAAGGCCGCGTCAGTGTGACGGGTGTGCGCTGGCCGCTGGACGCGACGCACGGTCGGCCGCATCACACTGACAACTTCGTGACCCATCCGCTCCAGTTTCGCCGCCCAAAACGCAGCCGGAGCCCCCAGAACCGGTAACCGCCGGCCCGCCACTTCCCGCGCCGTGGGAGTGCAAGCGGACCGCCATGGGAAAATATGAGAAATACTGCAAACAGGAAACCTTACGTCATGGTGGACATTTGTTATCCTTCCCATTTCCATTAGGCTATTTATAGACGGGGAAAGTAAAGAAGGCAAGTTGGCCGCAAGTATATGTCCATTAGCCGTCTGTTTTCCTAAATTAAAGAGGAAAGTACCTCTATAGACAAGGTAAGTTTGCGGTAAGTGCAACTAAGTACTTGCAGCTGGCAACTTGCCGCCTCTACTTTCCCCGTCTGTAAGCAACTTTAGATCTCAACCAACCGACAACAAATTAAAAATCTGTCACTTATCATTTTATTATACATTTGTTATGATATAATTTTATAAACTATGCACTCAGAAACCTTTCCATACGGCACCTATCATTGTAAAACTTCAGGCTAGTTGTATTAAGATAAACCTCTCATCATTGGTCCTACCTCATCATCTTTAGCGACGTTCCGTTAACGACATCCAATGCTGAACTGGGTGAACTGCTAAGTATCCAATTATACCATCAAGAGTATCTATGCATAAAAAAGTGGATGCGTTTCACCAAATGTGAAAAGAATAAACACTACCAGCTTTACAAAATCCCCAAAGCGAGCGTTCGTTAAGAGCAACTAACTCACGTCGAGATCACCAATAATCAAGGCACTCCATTCAATGTTTATAAATATTTAAACCAACGCTCACATTCGGTAGTATTTTCATTGTTCTCGTATGGAACCTCATGAGTTATGTAGATCTAACATTCATCCCCTACATAAGTTGTGTCATTTGAAATCTTAACATTATTTTTTAAACGTTATTGCTGTATAAACTAAACCATTAACAAATAAATAAAAGTTTTTTTTAATAATTTATTTTGTTACACTTTTCCTGCAAAAGGCTACATAAAACAAACATAATTTCCCCTTTCCTTCGCGCGCTGTAATTGAAAATCGTGGCAGATCAATTAGTTTTGTACAATGTGATCATATTTTTAGTATTGTTCATGTTTAGTCACAAAGTTTCAATAATTTTAAATGAGCATAAAGTATATCAGAGATTGTAAATGTATACACAAAATACCCCCGTCGCAGCAGACCTGCGTACTCAGCGAATTTCCAATGGAATTTAAGATTATTTACTTTCCCCATAAAAACACCATAGGATCGAGTATGTAGGTTTGCTGCCATTGGGTGTTGTTAGAAAATCTAAGGTAATCAATAATTGGTGAATGTAAACACAAAATTGTATCAAACTCTGGCAGTTTTTTATTTTCCCCATAAACCCCATGGGGGTGAGTATGTAGGTTTGCCGCCATATGGGTTTTGTAAGCAAGTATAAGTTAAACCTTATATAGATAATGTACATACCAAATTTGATTAGGTTATGTTAATAAATAAGCAAGATATAGGGTTTTCTTGATTTCCCATAAGAATAACATGGAAAACACATTTTTTGATTTGCCCCGTAACCAGTTATGCTATGATAAAAATTCAAAATACCAAATTGTTTGTTTTTTTAAGCTCTTTTAAATGGTTTCAGTTAAAATTAATGAATTTTAAAAATTAAGGTCCAAAAATGCCAAAAACCCATTTTTGACCCCTTTGAAACCCCATAAACCCCCGTTCCCATAACCCGAGAATGCTGGTTCGCGAACTCATGAAAATAGATCTGGTCTTACACCTCCATACCAAATTTCATCAAAATCGGAGGTCACCTTCAAAAGTTATCAGTACCACGGACACATAGATAGATAGATAGATAGATATATAGATATATATATATATACATATATATGAAAATGAACGAATGGTGTTTTTAGCTTCTGGGGACCTCAAAATGAAAAAGTAAAGTGGTCCCGGGCTTAGGTCTTACCATGGCTACTACCGTAATAGCGTATTCCCTATAGGGAAATTCGCTAAAAATTCAAAAAGATTCATCTTTCGTAGGAAACCCGTCATTTTTGTTCTGGTTGAGGTTTTATTATCACAGATAAAGTCGTTTGGACTCGTCAAATAACTTTCAGTTTCATAATTTGATATATTTCGCGACAGGATCCAACGTGGGTTAGTTTATAGAATAAATTCGACTTTAGCTTCTCGACTACTTGTTTTGAACTATTTACATAAGTTTTCATTGGATGGGGGTGGTTATACGTCAAAATCCAGATAAATTTAAAGCCTCATGAAAATAGTCCAAACCCCTATAATTTTCTCTGGTTGCTATTACCACATTGTGGTAAACTCTTTCTTTAATGTTCTCTTCTAAACCGAATGAGTTCCAAATATAACCAAAAAACTTTCTGTACAAGATCAAAGGCCAACCAAGATCATGCGCCAATGAACTACATAGTTAACCATGATATAAGTGTATGTCTATCCGCTGTCGTAGGGCAATGTAAATACGTATAGACTTGTTCTATACATTTTGCTGTGCAATCTGAACACTTCCTATACCTAAAATTAATTTTAATTGCTGAAACGTAAGGTTAACAAGAATATTATTGGAAATACACTGGTCGGCGAGCCACACGCACAACTAAAAGAGCTAAATTTTCCTTTCCCACACAAGTTAAGCAGTATTGGACAAGACGGGTCAGTCTTATCATTAATAGTCGGCCAGCACCGCTTGACTGACATCTCGGCCGATGATCGACGGTCTGTGTGATTGTTCGGCGTCGGATTGGACCGGACGGACCGCCAAGTCCGATCTGAGCGTGGAGTGTGGACTGGGGCTGACGGCGTGATTGATAGGACCGGCATCAGTTGCTCTCCTGGCTACAATGTAGGGCTAGCGATCACTGCTGCTTCTCGCAACATTAGTAATAACTAATTGTTCGCCAGCCAGCAAAATTATGCTATCATTAACAGTTATACTAATCAAAATCAAAGCTCGAATTTTCCTTAAAGGACTTTAAATTTAGCCATGATGTAAAATCCCTACTTGCTGTCAATTGAGTGGTGAAAGCAAGGAAGTGTAAAAAAATACTTAAAACCGACTCTTTTCCCATTCTTTTTTAAAAATTCTCAGTGTGATATTATGTTCAACTGTCATAAATTCGAAAGTAGGCCTACAGTGTAGTTTTCACTCAAGAAATACAAGTGCAACAAATTAGTTCATAGCTGATGTAATTATCAATAGGAAAATTTCACATCTACCTTGAAAGAAACTATTTAAATGTAATCATGATATTAACACTTTTGTAAATTGATCTCATTTCAATAATTTGTATTCAGTGCAACAGCAAATTTTGTTTCCCCATAGCAGTATTTAGCACCCCCTTCAAAATGTTAAATTTGTTTTTACACTTCTTATTTAAGATGATATAGGTAGGAGGAACTCAAAACGATGATTCTGCAATTCTGAAACGGATTCGCTCCATTGGCCTCAAATTCGCAAGCACAATAATTAAAGACGTCATTTGATCAAGAATATCTCTATTTTCGAAATTTAGTTAAATAAACTTTCTTAAAGTAAAATAAACGTACAGGGAGCTAATATACAGATTTATTTATATATTAAAATTTCAACTATCTGCTTCCTGTCGGCACCATCCAGCTACGGTACCTATAGGCTACCATTGCTTCTTAATTTCTCTTTCAAGATTTATCTTAGAGTATTCTCATCAAACATTTGCTGACTACATTGTCATTTTTCTATCAAATAACGCTGCTCTTGAATTCGACAAGGAGAATGACTGGCGCACTCCAACGTTGAAACAACGACTCCCATCACCGCAGTCCACCTTGTCTCCGATTGTTTGGACACATCCGGGCACCGAATTATCCTGGGAGCGCGGTGTTTACGAAATGCAGATGTCAGCGGCGCGGCGATTGTCTCGCGTGGTGCGGGGGAGCGCATGTGGGCCGTGCGGGGTCGCCGACCGCGCAGCTAAATATTAGAATAAAGGAGAGTGAGCGCGGCGCGGCGCGGCAGGTAGACAAGGTCAGCGGGGAAGAGCGCACGGCGCGGCGCAGGGTCGCATTCCACGCCGCAGCACAGCGCAAGCGCAGCGCCGACGACACGACCAGCTGTAGCGATGCGCAACTGCTTGTACGACCTGCGCGCTGCACTGGTGCACTTGTTAATGCGCAACTGGTTGGACAGGCGGAACCGCTGTGTTCAACACACTTGAGGCTTCACGATTGTTTCAACCGTTTTAGGCAGTTTCAATAACTGTTGCACCCACAGGATTTGCTAGATCGGTGTTGAACGTTGCCAAGGATCATTTTGAAAATACACTTCAATAATGTAAACAAACGACTAGGTGCAATGTCCATTTAGCTATGCGGTGCACTCATTTCCCACCCGAGTAAATTGTTTTGCATATGGTTTTTCAGCATCTTTCAGAACATCAACAGCTAGTCTAATCATAGCAACCTTTGTTCAGTCTAATCTGATAACCAATTTTCGGGGCGACCTAAACTCACAAGACCTATAGTGATTGAATTTCCAACCTATACGGTTGTTTTTCATTACCCTAAAAACCAAGAGTTCTCTCTTAGAAGGCGTTAATTTGAAATTTTGATCCCATATTAGGAAATTCTGTTAGAAAATAAATAGTTTTCGTGCGAGGAAAATAAAGTTAACTTATTGGATCTAGCTTGAATGGCAGTAGAGAGTAGGCCTATGCATGTCATACATACAATGTGTTCGTAGTACGTTAGTAGAGTATAGATGTCTTGAAGTGTTTTTCTAATCAATTTATGTTATGTTGACAGATTTGACAGGGATTTGATTCAAATGATCTGATCCTAGAGGATTGAGAATGGGACTAACTCGTATAATTGTGTCGTACAACTATTATAACAAAGTAGGCCTACATTACTTCAAAATATTTAACAACTCCGGCCAAGACCTTGGCCGGGGGCCGGCGAGCCAGATTTCCGTGTCCGGTGACTCTACGCTGACGTCACGCCCGTATACAACAATGAAGTCATCGGCGTGAGCCCGGGTCCGTATACGTGTCAACAGTCGACACAACAGCGGCGTCCGCCGCGGCGACTCCGTCATGTTTAATGCAACACGTCGCGCGGCCGGTTACCGCAACCACTCCAACAACTGACGACCCATTTCAGCTCCGCGGGATCAATGGAAGTTTTTCGAAAAACGCCCTTTGTGGGTGTTTTATTCTATTTGGAGGATAATCCGGTCGCTGGTAGTCACCATGGAATGAGTCAGCGTGGAAATGTAAGCATTGAGTGAAAAGTGGAGAAGAACAGCGAAAGACGACAAGCTCCTAGATATGTCTTCAAGAAACTGAATTTAAAAAAGAAGGATGATTTGTTTACAAGTTTTCTGCGAGATTAGAGGTCCCAAAACGAGACAAAAATGTCTCATTTTTAGCGAGACATGGCATAAAATTTTATACACAAATAACTTTCAATTGTACTTTTTGCTTGAAATCGAACAATTTAATTTTTACTAAAACACGTCATTGCTAAAAATGTCACGTTTATCTCTAAATCAATTAGGCCTACCCTACACCTGACCAATCCAAATATTGTGATTATCAGGAATCACTTAAAACTACACCTCATTTAGCTGTGCATTTAGATGTTATAAAATTGATTTAAATGACTAAAATGTACTCAATCCCAACATTACTCCAAGAAGAAAATTTCTATTTTCAATCATGGATAACACCTTTATTTTAAGTCAAATCGTAATCATTTTTGGCGGAAACAACTATAGAACAAGACCTATCCACCGACACTATAAAAATTTAAAATCGGTTCAACATTATAGGAGAAGTTTCGATAAAAAAACCCTTAGCCTATTAAATGAGTAGGCCTACTAGAGATCGCCTCCTGATCGAAATTCGATCAAAATTTAAGTTGACCTGGCCCCAAGAAGCTTAAAAACATTTTAGAACTGAAACATCTGTCCTTCCTAATTTTCTAACAGTTGTTTTTACAACAGCTGTCTATAATGATACATTCAATTCTTCTTTCTCCATAAGATTAACATTGGAACTTTGAAAGCCTGTGGGGCGTAGCCATGGAGTCCGATGTGAATTGGAATGTGATTCTGCTCATCTACAGGACTATACCTTTCTAACGGTATGCTAGGATTTATCCTACGATGCACACGAGCTGAGAAAAAAGGAGGAAATGAAACATGCTTGCGTATTAATATATAGATATAGAAAACGTTAAGCACAGTGCATCTCTGCTACGTCTGGGCAGGGCCAACAATGGCGTTACTTTGTCTGATAGGCAAACGTTAAAAAAAAACTTCATGCACTTTTTGCCTTGAAGATCTTCTCGATTCATGCATGGTTGATAAATGGACGATAAATCAAATTAGGCCTAGTCTTGATTTATGATTGACATTGAGTGTCAATAAACTGAATAGAGTCAGGCCTACTAATTACAATGAAATAATGGCGTACAAATTTCCTCTAATCGAAGTTCACCATACCTTCTCCAGTTTAAAAATCATCAGTGAAAGGCACTATTTAATGCGGCATTTAAACTGTTCTCACTTTTCCCATTTGCATTCCTACAATGAACCATAAAACAATTACATATTCAAACCGAGCCTAGACAATAGCTACGAGTAGTTTAGATCTTTGCGACACAGTTACGCATACGGTTTTGTAAATGCTAAATGCCAAGCGAAACTCCATAAAGTTAATTAGCTCTTTATGAGTGATAACAATTAATTTTATATACCTATAAAAGTTTTATCGTTTCAAACTGTCATAGATAATAACACAATGTAAAAGTATTAAATTTAGAATTAGATACTGATACGTTTACTGTATGATTACTGAATGTTTACTGTAACTGATGCAGAAAATAATTTTGTGTTATGTTTGATAAAAATCAATCTTGCCGTATTTTATTGTTTTAAATTGCATTTGGCTGATTTTTTTTCAATCAAAATACGGTACCTACTATAACACATTTTATTAAAATGTCTTTACTGGTAATTAACCTAACAGTTTATGCTTTACATAAAAACAATTACATTAATCTGAGTGACTGTCTAATTCAATATTATAAATAAACTTATTGTATAAATCAAAACTTTAATACTGTGTACTATTATAAGTACTGTGGTGTTAATTCGAGCATTTAATTTATTATAATTTCTCAAGAAATAGGAGATTCCGAATTCATACTTCAACTGCTTCAAGACGAAAAAATATATATTTATTTATTTATTTTATTGTGGCACTTTTTTATTCTCCAGTAAATCATCGCTCCAGCTGACGTCGACTAACCGACCGTCACGAACCCTTCTCGGTTCCAACCACTGGTTGACTGGCTGCACCGCCCAGCCATCCGATAACCCACTCCTACACGCAGGTGACCGACCGTCAACCGGGCGACACTTCATTAAATATCAATTACGGACAGTAAGGGGCGGAACGATCCGGAATCGAACAATTTTAATGGCGCTGGGTAACAAACCGTCTGCCGCGAGGGCATTAATATTAAAGAGGAGCGGGGCCATAAAAATAGCAGAGCGAGGCGAGCGGCAAAAAGTAACAATGGTCCGGTTCGGAGAACGCGGGCCGGTTAATTGTGGCGGTGTGCGGCGCGCCGCGGCGATACATGTCGGACGCATGCGCGCAGCTGCACACCGGACCTGCGTACTGAGCGCCACCATGAGCGCCACCGGGCTGCGCAGTGCCGCGGTAATGCCTACTTACTTGCCGTGTAGGCCTAGCTCGAGACTTGCGCTAACACGTCGTCGTCAGGGTGTCTACTGATCAGTCGAAATTCCATAGTTATTTTTTAGGAGTTACAAGTTTTAGGAGTCTTGCCCTAAATTGTAACGACCTATAACAAATATAAAGCGTACATTCATAATAAGGATTCGAATACCACTTTATGCGTTTTGTGACAAAAATTACAGTTATGTTTTTACTGTACACAGTCTAGGCCTGACTCTGGGTGGAGTGGAGAGAGTGAGGCTTTGGATAACAGGATCATAACATCCTAATTTTGGACCAGGCCCCCTATAAAAAAATATTCCTCTACACCTTTTTATTGCCTTTACAGTTTTTATTAGGTTTTCACTCTTGCAGCAGTTCTGGTCGCGTTTAAGTGTTAGTTTTATGAGTTAAAATAATCTCGTTTAACACCCAAATAAACTATTTTTAAAAGGGTTTGGGTTAGTTGATTAGTTTTTAACTGAATTTAACTGAGATCAATAAATCCATTATCGGGTATTTTACTGGAACAAAAATATATAATTACTTACTAAACCAAGATGACAGGCTGCCAAACTACATACCTGAAAAAATAAGTAAGATTAAGATTTTCTTTTGAAACTACAAAGAATGTTAACACTAAATTCTAGCAGATGTTATAGTAAAAAGTCGAATTCACATTAACAGAATATATTTACAAAGCGAAATATGGAACAGTTTCCGTCGACTTTCATATATCGTGAGACAGTTCGATACCGTGGTCCCAGTGTATTTGACATCGTGTCAACCAGCAGTGTCAACTCAGGGCGATAACCGAAAAAATCCCGATAAGCCGTGTCTAGGGCCGAGTGTTGTCCGAGCAAATAAAACCTGCCCTCCCTCAGCACCTACAACACTTGGCGCACAAGGACCAAATAATCGACAGACGCGCATACAAGTGCATATGACATGACACTTGTCAAAACTGCACATAAAAGAAAAACTATAGAAATGCAGGAAAAATCTGACATAGGTTTTAAAAAATATTGGAGCATCTATCTTCTTATTTCTAAGGGTTTCGTCTGTTACGTCCCTTTTTCTCTCGACCTACTGAACCGATTTTTTATATTGAGGTGTCATTTTAAAGCTTAGGATATAGCGCATGGATGAATCGTAATTAAAAAGGTCATATCGTTTCGGGCTTCAACCCCCTGGCCATTGTTTATTTCTAGAGGGCGCTTTAAAATTTTAACCAACTTTTATTACTAGATCTTCAATGTGAATTGTAATTTAACAGCTGATTAAAATTAAAATTACCTTTTGGTGATTTTTAAGCCAGATAGTAAACAAAAATTGATCTCTGTTACTTTTTTCACTTCGTGCTTTAGGTTACATTCTCTCATAGTCTACAGAATCATAAAATGCGCAATTTGCGCACGGGCCATTACCATAAATAATGTGCAGGAAGATTTTTAATTGATGGCAATACCATGATGGGTTTACTGCCGTACAAGAATAACAATATGATAAAAATGGGATTGTTATATAACACGAAATCTTCCAGGGCAATTCATTTTAGAGTCAGAGGAGAAATTCAAATTTTGGCCAATCATTAAGTTATTCGTATGCGCGTCACGTGTATCAATGTCTTGCGAAACAACGAGCCTTGTATAGTGTAGGTTACATTATGATGAAACATTGTACGGAATTATGAAATATTTAGAAATCTTTGTTATACTCACGAGGAATATAATTTAGAGAGTAATAAATTACGCAGACATAGTCTTGAAAGAGAAAGAAAGAGCACTCTTGCTAAGTAAAAAACGCATTGAAAAACAATACGCATTTATCTTGAAACAAGACAAATAGGGTTGTTGGATCAATATAATACCCCCGTCGCAGCAGACCTGCGTACTCAGCGAATTTCCAATGGAATTTTGGTATATTTCTTATTTCTCCATAAAATATATGTGGATGAGAGTATGTAGGTATGGTTTTGTTGGTAAATGTTAGTTAAACCCTACCTAGTGATTGTACATACCAAATTTTATAAGGCTATGGTGTTCTTTTTATTTCCCCCATAAACCCTATAGGTGTGAGTACGTAGGTTTGCCGCCATATGGGTTTTCTAAGCAAATATAAGTTAAACGCTTCCTAATGAATGTACATACCAAATTTTATCAAGATATGTCAATAAATAAGCAAGATAGAAGGTTTCGTTGATTTCCCATAAGAATAACATGAAAAACATACTTTTTGGATTTTCTCCATAACCATTTAAGCTAGGTAAAAAATTCAAAATAATAGATTGTTTGTTTTTTTAGCTATTTTAAATGGTTTAAGTTAAAATTGTTGAATTAACATTTTTAACCCTTTTGAAACCCCATAAAACCCCGTTCCCATGGTCCGATCATTCTGGTTCGCGAACTCAACCTAGTAGACGCTGGCTTACACCCCTGTACCAAATTTCATCAAAATTGGAGGTTCCGTTCAAAAGTTATTGTGGTCACGGACATATATATATATATATATATATATATATATATATATATATATATATATATATATATATATATATATATATATATATCAATTTGAACGAACGGTGTTTTTGGCTTCTAGGGACCTCAAAACAAAAAAGTATCATGGTCCCGGGCTTAGGTCTTACCGTGACTACTACCGTAATAGCGTATTCCCTATAGGTAAATTCGCTAAAAGTACGCAAAACATTCTAAATCAGAACGAATGAGCCTCTATTCTTTCTTGACATATTAATATGTCATACTATTCAATCAAAGAATGTAGAAGGTTGTAATTGGATTGTGGTAACTCTACAATACAAATTCTACAGAAAACCATTGATTGTTTATCTAGATGGGGATGAGGCTCTGTTTAAGATTAACTCGCCTAACTTTACATTTATCGAAAGGTGACGGAGGAATGAGAATGTAAAATGAAACTAGAAATGAGCGAAATGAGACAAAAAAAGAAACAATAATAATACAGACGCGTTTCTTGTTCAAACATAAAAGTCACGGTGAGTTGAGGCATTTGACAGGAATGCCTTACTTGTAGAGTTTACAGGCATATATTCAAATTATTTGAAAATATATTATCACAGTCCTATCCACTGACATAATAAAATCGACCACTCTCCAGCATCCAAATCCTCGACCAACGCACACTCACAGAACTGGCAATTCTTCTTTCCGCGCATATTTCAATGATCGGATTTCAAAATTAATTCGCTCTCGCCCCGTTGATGACATCATCCCGTGGCGAGGCGGTCCAATATCCAAACCAATTGCGGCTGTCACCCTTATCTCGAATAATTATAAATCCCTTGGGCGTCCGCGGGCCCATTAATTCATTAGCACCGGGCGGCCTCGGGACGTCCCGGCCATCCCGTGCGCCACGCCAGCACTAGGCCATACTCGGCCATACTCGAGCATGATAGGCCATACCCGGGTAGGGTGACGTCCCGACGTTATACTCTCGGGTTTGGCGCAAGTGGCGCAACAATCTGAATCTGAGGCAAATTCTTGAGGAAGGATGGTAAAAGAGGAGTGTGCCAGGCTACAAATTGCGATTGCACTTGTGTTTGGGCTAGACTATAAAAAAGGTCAACGGTCGCAAGTTATTCAAACAGTCTATCTGCCATGAGTTGGACTAAGTACAACTCTTAAAACACTTTTATGTACAGCTAGAGAGGATCTACTTTACGATTCGATGATATTGTTTAGATTTAATTCCTCTGTGGTCAAACTATAATTAAAGTTACTAAAGCCATTTCGCGGATGTTACATCCATGACCCCGCTTGCTATTGGGCCAAATGTACCCTATGGGAGGGAAGAATTAACAGTGTTTATATGATCATTGAGTTTTAAAACATTATGGAAGCGACCCTATCTATTTCTCTAACATTTGATCTTAAACATAAAGAACTGGAAGTAAAAATTACGTACCGAAAAACAGTCCATTGTTGTGAATCAATTGGCAACAAAAACAAACACTGATAGAGGGTAAGAGAAACCATCAACGTAACGTTAATTCACACTAAAGATCACCGTTTTACCTGTGATTCTATACATAACAATAGGGTAGAAGAAGGATCAATATATCTTAGCAAATTAATGGATTGCATAAAGCTTACGATAAATAAATAGTTTGTTCCACTTCAACTGCCTAAATGTTAATTAGTGCCTAACGTATTGATCAAAGTGTAGATCCGCTGTCGTTCGCCAATTAACAACCTACTTCACCATTTTCAATTAGCAAGTAGTTTTAAAAACAATAAAGAAACTCGATTAGATCCGTATTACAAAAAACGCCGGTGATAAAACTCCTTAAAGGCCACATAATTACGAAAATGGAATTTTACGCCCTTGTTTTCTGGCGCGGGACATAAAATTCGACCTTCCAACAACCGGGTCCGCGCCTCCAGTTTTTAAACTGGTGCGACTTTTACGGCCAAAGTTTGCCGTCGTGTGACAGTTTGATGGAGATTTTGAGTGAAAAACGTGATGAACAAATTACAGCTATTACCAGATTATCGGCCGCCGGCGCTCTCTTGTTAGGCGTTGTCCCCGACACGCCGCCCGCCGCGCCGGGGCCTCTCGTAGCCGAGTAGGATCACGGTAAATGACGTGGCGTCTGCGAAATGGATAACGTTCGCTTTGTGTCGCTGAGAAATTCACATAGCATTGGTATGCATAAAGAGATCTGCCATGAAAAGGTTTGATCACTTTACTTCACACCATCTAAACGTTTGCACACAAGTCTTGGGTCGTAGATGTGTTGATTTCATACCGCATGCATGTGTGCACTAATATTTTCCAAGAATACATATGTAAACCTGACAGCAGTACCACCTGCTTACCCTTAAGTTAAAATGCCTGGTTAAAAGCACTTACTCTAAGAATAAAGATGCAGGATCTTTTGTCATTACAAAAAGTGCGATCAAAACTTCTGATGACTGAACAAAAACTAAGGTTTGCTGGATGAACTTCTTCTATTCTTATGAACTTGGTTGATTTACGGACGTTTGCCACAACTACAAGAGGCCCAAGATGACTTGGCCTAGTTATTTCAAAAAAAAAAAAAGAAAAAAAAACCGATATTAGATAGAGCTGAAGAGCTCGGCTTGAAGTTGTTTCTAAAGGAAATAGGTAAATATCCAACTAAATGGAAGGGATTTGCATGCCCTCTTTTTCCCCATTAGAATAACACTGATGAGAAAAATTAAAAGATTCGCAAGTTTAACAGCTGTGAGGAGTAAATATAGCAGAACACTAGCGAGAACATCTGTCTATTCATACCAAATAAGTTATGTTAAACTATGGAGGATTCACTGATTAACACACTGCATTAAACAAGCCTATAACCAGTAGAAAGTATCAGGACTGAGGAAAACTGCTGTAATGTAATAGACAAGGGCTGTTTCATTAGCGGGTAAAACGATGTATAAATTAGGTACCCAAAACGTCACTAGCCTGATCAGCTGGTACATGTTATTCTTATGGACATCAGATTGATTACGTCACCGGCCTGACTCAAAAGCGGCATTTTCCAACATCAAAGGAATGAAACAGCCCTTCTTTTGTTCATATGTTCTCCGCAGTCCTGAGAAAGTATCCCAACTAAACTGCTCGATTTCGAGCAACAAGTACACAAGTTAGAATAACATTGGGTTTGGGTTGAACATTCTAAAAATTCTGTTAATGTACCGTAGAGCTGTATATGCATGTAGTTTTTTGAATACTGATATTCACAATATTGAATTGATCGCCGGATGTCACTAAATCACCGTCCTTGATTAAGAACTAAATGTTACTTTTGTATTGTATTATAATAAAGTGCTCGATTTCGAGCAACAAGTAGACTAGTAATTGTTAACGGCGTATGCCAGAAACATTGCGTTCAAATTTTTAAAACTTGCATCTGCCATGGATAAATCAATATTACACGGAAAAACTAAAAGAATCATTAGCGCGGGGATCGCACGTTACACCACATTCAGCTGTAACTGTTTCAGTGTTGTACCTATAACCCCCGCCACGTAACTTGACGAATGAATTTTCGCTACTATTCAGTTAAAATGATTGGATAATCAGCTGTTCTATAAAAAATTGCATGTAACGTAAGCTCGATGTTTTTGGAAAAGTACCCCCTCTCCTCCTCTCACCCTACCCAGCTGTTTTTGGCCATTCGTCAACTTATGTGGCGTGACTTATGGATGGATTCTTCACATCCATTGTGCACACGCAGAGAAATGTCCGCCATGACCATAACTTGTGTTGCACTTCGCCAAACGCAAAGGTGCAGCACATGCGTCGCTGCACGGGTGGAGGACCGTTTGTCATGGCGAAGCGGCCGTAACGTCTGCAGATTGCATCAATTACACAACTGGACAATCAGTTTAAAATTACTGCATCCCATTTGCATAGCTATGCAGTGCCGGGATTCGAGCTAACCGCTCACAATTATACGGCCCGAGTGTCTCGGAATCCTGGTGCGCAGATTATTGCATCGGCTACTTATCCGGTATTATATTAATGTTTGTAAAACGCTGCAAAAACCCAAAGTACACGGTTCGACATGTTTGGTTGGAAAAAATAAATTACCACTCAGTTAACGGTAGCGGTTGATGATCGGGCGGAACGTTGCGACGCAGCTTTTTTAACCATAAACAGAAAGTAGCTTAAAATGGATTATCCATGAAATATGGAGAGCTGAACATTCTTCAGTAAATGATTTTTCCAGATGTATATTGAAGCCAATCAATTTTGAGTTTGGGTGGAATCTTAGGATTGGGCAAGTGGGTGCAGCTATACACAAATGGATTAAATTCTAATAATACTTCAGCCTGATTAAAAATTTGATTTGAAAAATTTTACTTAATGTTCAGATTGGAAAAGTTTGATAATGAATGGCCAAAGGCGACTTCTAAACCGCTTGCCGAAACCGAATAAGTCTACATTCTCAGACATAGTAGCACTACTTTGAGGAGACCATCATGCAAATTTTACGAGAGCCCTAAACCTGCCATAAGCAGTCTCCAAAAAGATGACTCAAAATCTAACCATTTCAAACACAAAAGTTACAAAACAAACGCCGTTCACAAGGACAACACCTCCAGCTGCTGGACACGAACATCCGACCTTTGCCGAAACAAAAGACCGGATCGCGAGTGGTAGCCGGTTTAATTGAGATTTAAGGCAATTGTACCTTTTGATCCACGGCGTGTCGCGGCGGTGCGCGTCCGCGGTGACCGGCGATGGGTGTTGTCGGGGGGGGGGGGGGGGGGGGGGGGGCCGAGAAACCGGTTGCGGACCCACGCGCCCGGCGGGGAACCAGTCACCAGAGCGCGCTCGGGTCCCGGCCGCCGCGCCGCTCGGCAATTTCCCCGGACACAGCCGGAGTGAAGAAAAAAACAAACAAACAAGTGGTGCCGGACTTAACGAGACATGCTGCATGGCCGTCAGTCACCGACCAATCATAGGGGAATTACACCCGAATTTATGTGGGAGTCGGCGCCTTTACCGGTCCTTGTACAGGGCCGATTATATCGGACAAACGGCACGACGGGGAACCCGCATTTTTTTACTTGTTCGATATCGCGAATGGTAAAAAATGATTTCGGGCTGACTGGCAAGAAGGGAATACAATGTATTGAGCGTTTAACTGATAATTTGATAACATTGTCTTGTCATGTTGACATCCCACCGTTCAATTCATTAAAAAAATAATGGTAATTTTGTTTCTAAAACGTATTACGGTGCAGCAAAGTTATGTCGTACAATGCATTGGGATTTATTTGAGCGATGATTAAAGGGAAGAATGGAAAAAGAGATCAGAGTTCTTGAAAACTAGGCTATAATTAATTGGTTGAAGTAAAATTTTCATCGAAAGAAAATCATCTTTAACCTTGTAACTGTTTTGTATTTGATTATTTACGAGTGTAAATAGTATTAAATCAGAAAAAAATAAATAAAGATGTGTCAATAATAGGAATGAATATTTTGTAAATTATGCTACTGTATATTGCGTAATGTTCAATTATGTTAAGTCCAATTGAAAAGTAAACTACAAGTGATTGGAAACCCCAAATCGATCCTGCGTCTCCAACAACACGTGATAACCGGGTGAGAAATTACACCGGAGGCATATAAACGATTTTATTCGATGGTGATGAGGACTCCATAATGGCCGACAGGCAAGTTCCCACTTGCAACCCGTCAATTATCTCAGATTAGGCTGATAATGGTGGTCGTATAGCGTGATCCTATTGTAGATCTGACCGTACGGAGCATTAACATAGCAGACGCTGGCTGGCAGGCGCCCAGATTCCTGCGCGATGACTCGGCCACTCCACCTTCCACGTTCAGCTGGCTCTCCACTCGCAACAACTGGTCCAAGATTTCCCGATGACTTCTTGTATTACACCAACTTGTGCAATACTTCTTGAAGATCGCTTGCACTACAACTTCATAGTTATGCTATCCATTTCACAACTTGCCCAAACATTCCCACTTCTTGCATTACTCCAAGTTCAGCAGGTCCCCAAAAATTTCCCCATCCATTTTGCTGATCTCATACAATACATTCTTCACACTCAGCAGGTTCCCCACAACTGGTCCACTCTTTCCCAATGATTTGCTACGTTCTACGTACAAGTGGTCTAAGCCTTTCCGATTCCTTATTAATGTGTGACACATTCCATACAGGCTTTAACAACTGGTTCAATTTGTCTTCTACATCCTCTTTAACTACATATTCAACAGGCTCCCACGAATGGTCTATTCCTTTTTGATAAATTATTTCACTACAAGGTTCAGCAGGTTTTCCAATTTCTAGGTTCAGACATTTTGCGTTCACCAAGTTCACATCCGATGGTCTGTTTAACAAAGTTCTCTCAATACTTCACAGTTTACTGATCTCATAATTGATTAAATCATTCCCTGGAGAACGTAAAACCATTCCTTGGTTCCAATCTTGCACTACAACTTCCAAGATCAAATAGGCTGTATGTGACCCAATTATTCCTGATGAGGTCTTGCACTGCAGCATACACGTGCAACACGCTTTCCACAACTGGAACACGTCCTTCAAAATGACTTCTTACAACATAACTTAACATTCAGCAGGTTCTTCAACAATGATCTACTCAGCAACCTTCCGCGTTCAGGAGTCCTTTCTTCACCTGTTCTCATATGATGGTCCGTTCAAAAAGTTCTAGTATAGCTGGTGTATGACAAGTCTATGTTTAACGGGCTCTTACTAAAGGTAGGTTTACACGTGAGAGTTTTTCACTCTCAGAGAGTTTCGTACTCTCAGCAGGTACTCGCAGAGGTGTTTACACAAGTAGCGAATTTTTCAAGATGGTTAATCCGAGACAGTTTTCTGCGAGTACTATCAACAGCTGTCTGAGATTTTTATGAGAGTAACTAACTACTCTCCGAGAGTGAAAAACTCTCACGTGTAAACCTACCCTAAACAAGTCCAAAACCGATGGCCCATTTTCACTCTAACTTTAAAGTTCAAATGACTAAACACAAAAAATTAATTCTACCCTATGTCTTCACTAGCTCTATGTCTACCCTATGTGATGAACTATAGCTCTTAAGTTCATCTCTTCAACGGTCGTTTTCCAGCTAGCGACAATTTTCTTATATCTGACCAACAGATAATCTTCCCAAGTCAGCGACCTATAGCACCTATAGCACCACTCAGATGGCTTCCAAAACTATATCTATCTTATGGTGATAGCAGGATAGAATGACTTATTGAAGCATTTGAGAGCAAACAAAGGGAAAGACATCAGAAAAACTTATAGCAACCCCATTCTTGTATTGTATTGAAAAACCTGCAGCGTTTGCAACCGACAAAAAAACCGTCCATTGACGGGCACCGCGGTAACCGCAAGATACCAAATCAGATTCAGATATTCGGAGGGGCGGGGAGGTGTGAGTTGTGCGGCATCGCGGCGGCCGCGGCGTCAGTCCAAACCACATGTGATTGGAGGATAACGATAGGCGGATAATAACCGGCCGCGGCGGCAATCACAGTCTGTCGATGGGCAGAGGAAATTGGCAGCCCGATGCATGAAATTGGAATCGGCCCTGACGCATGTGAAATTCAAAATCCTGACTTGAACCAGTTGCTGTGATGAGCTGTTCGAAGCACTGTGGAAACATGGAAATACACCTGTTTCACAGATTATAACTGGGAATAAATTCGATTTATCCTTTAAGCGGATAAGGATAAGAGCAGTTTAGCAATGTTCAAGTTTGTCACGAAGGGAGGTGTTACATTTTTTGCAGGGTTCAATCTTGATATTTATCGTCTTAATCTACTAGACTGTGAATTTGCATTACAAGAAACGTTTATTTACGAATTATTTAGGTTTATTTTCAATTAGCACGATTAAAAATAGAATTTTCCACAACCCTTTTTAGGTCCATAGTACTCATAATGCAAGCGTGGGTAAGAAGGTTCGGTCCTGATGAAAGTGTAAAATGGTTGTGGATGATTCAAATTGATCTCAGCTCCCACTGGAATCTTTTACGATGACAAACTAAAGTCGTCTTTGCTACCGAAGGCGTGACTCATCCTGCTTATATTATCATCCCGAAATTTGCCTTGAAACACGCCAGGAATCGTGTAGGACGATGTCTTGCTAAATGAAAAACGCCTGACCGGCGCGGCGGCCACCGCTGCAGAGACAATACCGCCACGACAGGTGGTCGCGGTTCAACGCATTTAATCCGCTCCATAAAAATGCCACCGATCATTTCTTCGAGCGCATTTTCAGACGGTGGCTAAAAACGCGTGTTGGCCGTGGGAAGGACCGGTGACATACCTGCGTAACTAGCGGCCGATATGAGTGCGCAATTTGTACCCGGTATCGACGGCGGATTAATTACCCCGCGATCGACATGCGGGCCGCGTCGCGCATGCGTTGTGTGTGGACCGAGACGAGATACACCGGGCACCGAAACTGTATCGGTGAATCGGATGGAAAAATATCGGATGAATTCATCATATCCCAAGTGTCTTGGTAGGTGATGTAAATTTACATAGGTTAAAGGACTATATGAATTCTTATTTTTTTTCAAATATGCATTAGATATAATGTCACTGAGCTTTTAATTAATGTTGACGTGTCGACGAGAGGTATAGGAACAAGACTGGGATTTGGACCATAACCGACTGTTAATAACCGAAGTCAAACACTCATCCAAATGTCCTCTGAACAAAGGAGATAAAGCAACACAGTTTCTAGTATCGATAAAACACCGAGTATCTTTCTCGACGATTCGATTCCTATCGCATCGCAGTAAAGTGCAATGCGATGGTAGTCGTTGCCCGCGCATGGCGCACGTCTGTCGGCGGAAGTTGTTGCTTCTTTCGCGCACCTCTCTACTTGACAGCCGCGTCAGGTCCGTCCTTACCTTTCTGTTTCACCTAGGAATGCGTCTAGATTCCCGCTTTTTGCCTGCCGCCCATGCGGCTTCCACTGAATTGCAGTAGGTTTTTATTACGAGTGCGTGTTTTTCAAGACGTTCTTCTAGTCTCGCCGATTCATTTAAGTTCATAATATAATATAAGAAGACTGATAATTCTTTAGGGACATATCTAAGAATCAACTGAATGTCATTAAGTCATATTTTCAATTTTCATCAAAAATTCTACAGTATGAAAAAATCCATTTTAGTAACAGAGCGTACGTCTTAACTCTGTAAAGATCCGTATTCAAATTCCGAACCAGCCGTTTAGAGTTGAGTTTGTAAACGTCTACTCAGCTCCCTGTAGATTATGCACGAATTTTTCCCATATGCCATACCAACTTAGGTTGTTGTAGAGTGGACTTACATCCACCCTGGGTTAATAAATGTCTATAAAAATCTCCCGAATAATTAACATGTTTATTATGAACAATCTTACTTAGGCCTGTAGTACTTCTTACTTAATTCACCAATGCAGTCTTGCGAAGACCCTCTCCAGGGTAGAAGGCTGGTCCTTAATCTTATACGATGAAAAGAAGCCTCTCATGAGGTTACAAATGGGCAATGGGGTAAAATAGGAAGGTAGTGAGAAAAAGTTATTGAACCGATTTGAGTGAAAAGGATTTGCGGTGTATCCGGGATTTTAGTTCGGGACACTAAAGAAGCACTACTCCAACAGACGATTTTTAGCTGAACTTTTTAATTTTTCAATGTCATGGTTTCCCTCACACTCAGGGGCAGTTTGGAGAAAAGCTTTCGACCGATCTTTCTTTACTAGAGATTGGCCTGACATATTTTGAGCTAAAGTTATCTTTTTGATGCATTTTTGATGATTTAACAAATAGGTAATACCTTGGTTGTCACCTTGGTATTTACTCTTTCTACCATTTTAGAGGTCAATTAAGACAATCCAATTATTTCGTTTATTTTAGTATAAGCCAAAACAATTATGTTAACACATTTTACTTGTGGTATCTGTACCTAATATAATGGTTACCTACAGAACTGTCGATAAGGAATAAAATTTCCATTGAGTGCTTTCTCATTCATCGATGCACGGATGAAAAAGAACTAACGAATTAAGGAGAAATACATTTGGCTGATGAAGTAATCTATTAAAATTTTACCATATAGAAATAACCTAAGTCCAAGCATCTGCTACTATCAAGTCAGGACATTCATTGTAATAAACCAACAACAAACACAAGGAAACATTTTAAACGGTTCAGAGCCCAAGTGCTCTCGCTTTGTCAACACTCGCCGTACGCCGCGACCCCGGCCGACGCGGTGTCCGCGTCACAACTCATTTACACACGGTGAATACATTTCTCGGCACGATGACACATCAATGCACGGCAGCTGGAGACAATAATAGCCGTGTAAGAGGCGAGAGCACCAGAAATGGAGAGGTTGGCGCCTTAGACGCAGCCCACGCCTCGGCAGCGGTGGGCGACGCTGACGTATACATAATGGATCAGCCGCCGTCATCGTCACCCGGATACCGTACACTGCCGCCGCGCCGTCGTACACGAGTGGAGATATGTGAGATATTGTATATGCGACCTGGGAATATTGGAAGACAAGAAAATCTGTGGTAGTATACTGGTGCAACTGATTGCCCTGTGCAAGTCAGCATTTATACCTACAGTACAGTGTTACCTCCAGGACTTAGAGGCTCAATGTAAGCAGTCCAAGCTCCCTGAAGGCGTCCCTGCAAGATTCTCTTGGTTGCAACTTGCATGTGATTCTAATTGCCTTTTTTGCAATCTGAAAACTCTATCTAGCCTCAACTTAGCACAACTACGCCAGAGACATATTCCAAAGGAAAAGTTGAGGTAGATCAGGCAAAAATACGCCATTATTAGCAAGTCTTTGGAACAAAACTTTGCAAGGTTACGTAATGCATAAATAACCATACCCTGGTACAAAAGTGAGTGGTTTGATCAAGATAAAAGTGCTGAGCACCCTTTCCTTTCTCATTCTCTGCGGTCTCAAGTGATAGCAAAATTTCTCTATACATAATTATTCACGCTTGGCAGCAGAAAACTGCCCGACATTTGTAAACAAATCTGAAACTCGTCACTCGAACGCATAAACAAGTGTTGGAGTAAGGAGCAAATGTTTTAACGAAGAATGTAAAATGTTGATTTTTAATATCAAAGGAGTTGGAGACCTCTTCGAGTTGGAGAGGTCAACACATTTTTTTATTGGGGATGGGATCTTTTGAAAAGTAAATCTTCCGAACTGGGATGAAGCGTGATCCATGCTTTGAAAACTCCCCGGTAATGATTTACATAGAAGAATAGACAGAAAAATAAGGATATATTATAAAACCAAATACAATCTGAATTCATAAAAGGGAATAAATTAAAAATAACAGATCTTGCCTGTAGTTATAAAACACTCAATAATCCATTTCTTGTATATGTGTCTTGGCATTAATAAAGAAGACAGGTGAAGAAAAAGAGGTTCTAGCTATAGAGAGGGGGCAGACAAGACGAGATGGAGGAGCGAGGCGAGGAATGCAGTCCGAACTCGACATCTTGTAATACATCCCGCCTATCACCCGTCTAAATCATAAAACTAATCCGGCCTACTGTTGGGAAGAAACACGTTCTTAATAATCCTGACAGCCGGCGTTGTCGACTAATTACGAAAATGCTCCATCAGGTTTAAATTCGCGATAATTGCATTTATCGCCGAACAATTATATTCGTTTCCGAGGTGGTAAGATAAGCCGCGGCCGAGTGACAAGGTCGGCAGACGCAACACGTAAGGCCGTCGACCGTCGGGGCGTCCCGCAGGGAGCCGTCTTGGGGCCCATACTTTTCCCCGCATTTTATTGGGGGCGCACTTCTTGTAATTTGGATATTACCGCGACTTCACGCTGTTCGGCGGCGGTGGAATTTTTAACAGGGGTATAAAGTGAAAGACATATCGACAGAGGGTTCGGGTATACTTTATGGTTAGTGAGTCACCCGGTTCGGTCTCACGGGGAGTGCTGCTGAGATTATGGAATTCCTCGGATTTCTTAATGCTGCACATCCGTTATATCTCACGAGGTAAAATAATATAGATTAATGAAGCATTTTAGTTCTCATCATGGAACACTCTTTTAACATAATTTATACTGGCAAGCAGAGAGTAGACAATCAAAAGAAACATCTAAAATTTCATTGAATGAGTCTATCCGGAACCCCGGGAAAGGTCGACTGTTGACTGTGGAAAGAGAAGCGTTTTTATAGTCAATGGTTTAACGATGTTCGTCTTCCATCCCGTGGTAACCAACTGTAAGATGCACGTTAAAGTATGTTCAACATCAGGCTGTCCGTGTCCCAGCAAACTCCAACGCCTCGAAATGCATTGAAATTCGATTGTTGAAACCCACGAAGACGGGAAAAAGCCTCCTCCGATAGTAAAATACATCATTATCATAAATCAGCATTATCCTTCAATGAATTTCTAGGGCATGAATTTAACCCTTACTACACTTTCAGGAGGAAAGATATTAAAGGAATTTTGAATGTGGGATGAACGGTAGCTCCAAGTAGAACTAACCCAAGGGAGTCACCATGATTGAATAATAAGAAGAAATAACTTAATTTTCAAAGGATTCCATAGTCACATTCTTTTTTGTTTAGACACTCGACCTCCTGTACACTCAACACTACCGTATATACAGATCAAAGCAGTAATAATTCTTTTTGGACGGTTTGAACACAATTAAAATTCACCAGCAGCAGTGTAAAATTGTCATTGTTTCAAACGTAGGGCAAAACCTTTGGCTCGGATTCCTGAGCGCGGCGCCAGCGTCCAGACAAGGCGTAGTCTCCGCTACCGGTCCCCCGGTCGCCGGTAGTCGGTAGGGCCTACGGTGTCGGATTGCCATCGGAGCCTTAGCCAAGCACCTCCGCCGTGGCGACGGTCGTGTCACCGACACCGGCGATCTTGTTGTTGTTGTCTCTGTCTCCAGGGGTCAATTTACGTCTGCTCCACAACTTAGTCGCGACACCACGCCGCCGCCATAACGAATTTCAAAATGTTTCACATTCAATCGGTCAGTTAGTTCGAATTATAGTATAATTTCTCTTGTATGCTTGATCAGGCTATTTGATGCCGAATGATCGTATATACAGGTTTACGTTAACGTTATGAAATATGCGCATGCTATTGAGGATTTGGAGGTGTATGCTGTGAGATAACGATTGGTCCATTCGCTAAAATTTTAACAGGTACAAAATTTGCGAATTGATGCGCATTGAACTATTTCATCCGAACAATAGCAAAATTACACAAGAAACTTGTGTAGGAATTAAGTTGTGAATTAGCTTTACAGACTAATATACCATGAATCGAATGAACTATCGAACACATCATAGGCTGAGAAAAAGAAATATTATACGAATTGGGACAATATATATTTACCTAAACCTACAACAAGGATGTACTTTTTCGCAGTTCACTAATAATCTGATTGGATTCTTTACTTTCCGTTTGATCGTTTTATCGCATAGGTAAACCAAAAATATAAACCATCCAAATTAGATACACAAGAACTTGAATGTGTTTCTTTTAACGTTTTATTAAATAATGTTTGGCATTACCTAACTTTGAGAATAGTGATAAAACTCGAGAGGTATAGAAATTTTGAGAATTAGAAAACGGCGCCATCGGTACTATCCCGCGTTGAAATCTCCGACCGTCGCGTTTCCATTACTTCAACTGTTAAACCTACAACGATTGTTAACTTTTGATATTCAACACAAGCTTTTTTTGCAAATGCTGTCCTGAAATTAATATGGAATTTTTATAAATAGTGAAAAGAATGGTCAGAAAGTATAAGTAATCAACTACAATATAACAGCATGTAAATTAAGCATAAGCAGTTAAAATGGTCATAATTTTTTCTACGCGAGAAAAAGTCAAAGTTATTTTGGCTATATCGATACTTTCAAAACAACTACTGCTAAGCTACAGACACATAGCAAAAATTGTAAGACCAAAAATAAGATTAAATTATTCGTAAATCGTGGGAAAGGGAAATCGAGTTAAATACCAGTATAAATACTTCAACGCCAAGGAACGTATAACACTTTAACAACCATTAGACATCACTGAACGACAATATTCCTCCAAAAAGTTCAACCTCGGCGACATTCCACGACACCCGAGGTGGGAGGTGGGAGGACGTTAATGTATGAACACTCCGCGACATGAGGCAGCTCTGCAATTAACGACCTCTTGTTAAACATTACACTCGTTCAAAATAAATCCGGACTGCGTAGCCGCGCTGCGTAGTCGTGTACAAGTGCAGATGCGAGGCGATTTACTGTCTGGTGGCGAATTTGCATTTGTAGTGTTTTTCAGCGTTTTGCACTCGGCAGAAGTAAGGTCTCGATGTAATTTACTTTAGTTTTGATGTATCTCGTGTGATTGGTTCGATTACTTAACAGGACAGGCAGAAGATTCTTATTTGATCATTAAAACCGAGATTAAAAATGCATAACGAAGATTATGGAATTAAATAAAATTTTTGGAAATTATTTCAAATGGATAATTTAAATGTACGATCCTATTGACATATGTGCTAGCTTCTGTTCGAACCTTGAAATCTATACTTATTTAATACTGTAAGGATTTTTTGTTTGAGATCCTAACCACTTCCTTAACCCAATTCCAACCGAACCAATTCTTCCCAATCCAACCAATTCTTCCAATTCTTAACCGATATGATTTTTTTTTTAGTCGTTGGGCAGGGTTTGGTCTGTAGTTGTTTCCATAAAATTTTTTTGAGAATCGGACTTAAAATAAAGGTGATATCTAAAAACTCAAAATGAAATTTCCCCATTAGAATAACATTGGGATTTGGTTGAGCATGAAAAATATCTGTTAAGTACAGCTGTAAATAAAGAAATTTTTGGTCACTACTGACATTCACAATATTGGATTTGTCGGATGTCACTGATTTAGAACTAACTGTAACTTTCTGATTGTATCAAAATAAATTGCTCTATTTCGAGTGACAATTAGGTACAGTATGTTTAAATACCGTATAAAGGTCATTCTCGTTTTCAATATAGGAATTTTAAAACTGGCACACCATACACACTTCCACGCATTATGTCACACTGTTTATGGCAGTAATATTTTTACTGCTACTAGAGGTACGATATCTCCTAAATCTTAGATCCCTGATAATCATGCATATGATCAGGGATCAGAATGCTGATAGTCTAATGCCGGATCAGAAAGAGAAAGGGATTTGACAGAAACTAC
This sequence comes from Neoaliturus tenellus, assembly GCA_030545055.2. Classification (NCBI taxonomy): domain Eukaryota; kingdom Metazoa; phylum Arthropoda; class Insecta; order Hemiptera; family Cicadellidae; genus Neoaliturus; species Neoaliturus tenellus. The sequence goes on along the minus strand of CM061537.1, from coordinate 58,703,030 downwards.
AGGTGAGATTGGAATGTCGGTGATGGCCGTAAGGAATGTGAGAACGGAAACACTGCGGTGAACTAAATCATAAGCTTACATTATGACGGGGAACCCCAGAATAAGATTAATGTTGAATATTATTTGTAACACACACATAAACTAACGAATTCGTCGATCTCATGAGAGATTATTTTAAACGACGAACTCATCTAGTGTATTTTAAAAAGAAAGTGTAAGAACAGCGTGGCGTACTTGTCAGAACTACCATGGTGGAGCTCTGCAATCGATTGATAACCGCTGATTCGTAAACCGGCGTTGGATGCGATCTCGATTAGATCTATCCCCCACAAGAACTTTTCTAAACGGGAAACGCAATAACTAGTCTATTTGGAATTTTAAAAAAATAACTCCGGGGTCCCTAATTTTCCGTCGAAAGAAAGAGTTCATAATGGAACCCTAAGTAGGCTAAGGGTGCTATACGAATGTGGTTTGAAAGAGATGGTTTTGATGATGAATATAGTTATTTTTACTACAGTATGCCTACTTTAAACGTAATTTACAAACTTTTATAAGTCCTTTTCATTAAATGAATCTCACATAAAAAATGCCCCATTTATTGAGATTTGAACACTTATAATTAGCCTCATTCGGAACAAAGAAAAATCGGCCGATAATACGTCGGGGATAAGTTTAACATTGCTCTTACAATAAATACCGACACGGTGGCTCTTCGACGTCCATTTAAAACACGATCATCACGCAATAGAAAAGTTTCTTTTCAATCCTCTACAAATATTTATAATTCGGACTCCAAACAAACTTGCATTTTCCCAAATTCGCATCCCTACACTACCCCTAGTCTATGACGCCGGCTTGTCAGCGATCCCGGAGAATTCCTCGGTACAGTAGCGGCGAGCGGCGCTCAAGTAGCCACCTCTGTCAGACTGTAATCGCCGGCCAGGTAGAGGTAGGAGCGCCAGACAGACAGACAGACCGTGTGAAGCCGGTTGGCAACACTGCGCCGGCCGGTATTTCTGTTTTGTTGGCACCACTGCCCGCGCCCTCAACACCTGTTTTGTTTTGGCTGTAATTAAATAACCCCGGTTAATGGCCGGCCGCGGGTTTTGATAGCAGAAAACACGATGATGGAACGTAGTGTTATGTGGCACGCACGATACAGTATTTAGTAAAGACCAGACGGACTGGCAGGCGTTTGGAGCGGGTCCCATGAAATTAAAAATTTTAAGACCGGCGTAAAACTGTTTATGATTGCGCATTGAGAGGGCCTCGCCGCGTGCATTCGCGGACAAAACCAAACAAGGGAGAAACTTGAAAAAAAGAAAACCTGATTAAAGATTTCCGAAAACTGTTGCACGTAAAATGGCAGGTTTATTTCATGACATTTATACCTAGAAAAAACATTGTAGAGTGAATAGTTGGGTTATGCTAAAGTATCACACGACAAAAATTAGTGTTAACTTGCGTTGCAGTGGATTGAAATAACGGCAGAAACCCGCTTATTAACAGGTAAATTTTGTTTAAAGACTGCCTTCATACAATCAATAAAAACACCATGGAAAAGGTAACTATTAGAAAAAATAACAGATAAAACAATAAAAAATCTTCTCAACCCCTGACATTTAACTAGAAACCACAAGTCACAGCGAATGGGGTTTGTCACGATATGTTTAAAGAATTAAATTTCCAATATTAAAAAATAAAAAAATAAAAAAAAATTAAACTGTATGATAAACCAGAAGAATCACAATGTAAAATATGTAATTTCTATATGCGAAAACAAAAACGAAATATTGGAATAAAGCTCCATACCAATATTTAAAACCATTTTACCAGTTTAAAACCAACCGATTAACCTGTGTCCCAAGATTGTGTTACAGACTGTAACACAATCTTACAACTATACAATTTAACATTATCACTGACGAGGCACAAACACACGAATCTTATCACAGGGGCGACTTATCGTTCAATTCTCGTATAATCTCTCTAGATCCGATAGCGGTTTCACAATTATTTGTCCACATTAAAACATGAAATTGATTCATTTCCTTTTAGCCTGCAAGCACAAAAGAATTGCATAAGCTATCCAAGCTACTCAAATACAACCTTGTAACATAAGAAATGTGACGTGTTGTATTTTATGAGTTACAGTTTATATACCTACAGTATTTGGTAATGCTCAATCGCACAAATAGCGGTATTAAGTGGAAATAAACATAAGTTAACCGTAAAACACGTTTATGGGATGATTTGAATAAAATTTACGAAAGTTACGAACAAAAAAATTAACTTTAAATTCCATTAAACTATTGAACTCTTACTGGTATTCATTTATTCTAGGAAGGGGATGAAGAAACGAAATGTCAGGTAAAAGAAAACTTAAATAGTTCTTGTTGGCCCCTGATATTTTTATTGGTCAATTTATATTTCATTGTTGAAATTTAACCTTCTAAATTCAAGTAAACTACATTAAAGAGGCCTTTTATAGAGATGCCTATTAGACATGACGGATCTTTGTTTACAACACGAAACCAAATAAAATAAGAGATGTTCTAAAACAACACAGGGGAATCATATAGTTTTACAACTTATCACGAACACCGATGAGTTTTTTCCAAGCTTTATTGTATCGTTTAATTACGTGGACGCAAATAACTGAATCAAATTTCAAAGCAGGTAAAAATTAAAAAACTTCGTAAAAAAATATAAAAACCTCTTATAACTGCTTAGAATAAAGAAATACCAATAAGCAACAAATGTAAACAAAAATAGGCCCTTAACGATATGCCAACCTAACCTCTAACAGCAACACTAATTCGGAAAACGTACTTAACCCGGGATCACTCGCGCTATTAGATTGATTCTAACATTTTTAGTTCCTCTGAAGAAAATTTTTTTAATAATGATTTCTTGCGACTGAGCTTTTAAGAATGCTTTCCTCAGTATTCTATGCACCCGCTACAGCAGTTTGGGGTGGGTAGTGTGGTGGGGAGGGTAGTTTTAGAGGGGAAAAGGCTCGCACCTCCACCCTTGTTAGCGCCCGCCTAACTGCGCGAGCGTTCGCGTGACTCTCCATGTTAGTATAGTTAGAGATGTGCGATCCAGTGACTCTCAAATATCGGTGACTTCAGTTCCAGTGACAAGGAAATATCGGTGACTTCAATCGGTGACAGGAAAATCGGTGACAGAGCCGCGAGTGGTGGGGAGAACCAGACCGCGGCTGCGGCAGTCGCGCCACTGAGCAAATGAATTTTCGATATTTTTATTTCGGTGACAAGTTACAAAATTATCTGAGTAACAAATTACTGTTAATGACTGTTAAAGAGATACACGACGTTAGCGATTTTCGAGTCTATATGATTTCGGATTCCATTACGATGCGACCCTTAACCAGTGTTGTAAATATCGTAACGCTAACGGCTCCAGCGAAGCCATGATATCGCGCCCTCTGATTGGCCGCTTTGTCGCCGATATTTTGTGTCACTGAATCTAAAAGTTCTACAGTATATCGATCGGTGACAGCGACCTGGGCCTGGCGCTGTTGCTGGGAGATCAGTGACAGAGGCAACGTGCTAGTGCCCGATTCCACCCGAACCATTGCGAAGTGGCCCGAAGCAAAGGCGAAGGCAGCCTCGTGACCACGCGTCGGCCAATCGCGGGCAATCGGTGACTGGCGTGGCGACCGGTGACGTTGTGTAGCAACGGATTGGGTGCCTGCGCGGTGGTGTTCTGCGCCTGTCACTGAATTTGCTGTCACCGAAAGCTCGAGTGCCTTGTCACCGATATATCGGTGACAGAGCAATATCGGTGACTTTGTCACCGAAACAAAAATATCGAACATCTCTAAGTATAGTTCTAACGGCGCGAGTGATCGCGGAACTGCCGGAGTCTTACTTTTTGAGTAAAAAAAAGTTGTAAATTACAATAAATATGTTATTATTTTATTTTAAATGTGTAGCGATTTATTTATTTCATCTACCAAACAAATATTATGATAATTACTTTGAAGTGTAAGATGCTGTTAAATGTTAGGAGCGCTCTGACGGCGCGAGTGACCGCGGGACTTTCGATAGCGCGAGTTGTCCCGGGTTAATACAGTTGAACCCTACTTAGAAAGAGACAGCAACACTCATTCGGAAAACGTACTTAATACAGTTGTACTTAGAAAGAGACCAAACATTATCAAAGCACAATCTACATTCATACATAAGTTATGTAGCCTTTTTAATCCATATCTAAAGAAGCGTTTGCGGACGAGTAATAAAACAATATACCAGCTACTAAAATGATGAACAGCTAAAAATCTATACTATTTAACAATATATTTTCACTGATATATTAAATTGACAATTAAAGGCAATCTACCCAACAACTCCATTACTTCAAGCATCAAATAAAAACAAAGAGAACAATCGAGTGACCTAACCTCAAAGCGACAACACGATCGAACACTTATGACTTTCTAAACAGTTTTTAATCTACAAAATCGTGAATTATCACTACGAAACGTGATCCAAATAAATGTACAAACCTTTAAAGTGACCGGGTCGAATGCACCGTCCGTCGAGCAGTAAGCCAACATGGACACATGCGCGCACTGTGTGTTGACCGGTCGCCGACTACCGACAGACTGTTGTCCGGCGGTCGGCGCGCGGCGCGGCGCGGCGTCTACCTGTATAACGGTACGCCCTGTAGAGTGTGGACGGCACAGCGTTGACAACCAGGCAAATATTTACTGCTCCGGGGAAACAGCCTATTTTCGGCCTTTTTGTCACCACCTCCCCATCCTTTTCTGCTAATCCGGCAGGTACAAAGGGAACCGGTGGCGAGACGGACGGCGGAATTGGGGCGTTTTGTACAACGCCCAGCAGCTGCCCGACAATGGATTCGGCAAACACGTGAAACTATAAAAGCCCCAATTTGGGAGTGGGTTTTGGGACTCAATCGGTCGAGCTTAAGATAACATATTTTCTTCGGCGCTGTTGTTGAGTGGGGCTTAAACTGAGTTTGTTCGTGGATGAAAACGCAGGGAATAAATAGAACAAAGAAATTGTTAGGGGTTTGCTCACCGACATAAAAATCAAAGCCTGTAAATCGATGTAGGTCTTATGGAAATCTATTACTCCTTTTATGGATTTTTGGCTTCCAACCTGACAGTGACTAAATGGCTTTCAACTAAAGTTGAAATCAGTTAATACATAAAGACAACACAACGATAACACTTTTAGAAGTTAAATCAGAGAGAACAAAGAGTAAGGGTTAGGAACACCAGTCGTACTGTATGTCTCCACAACAACCTTGGGTAGTTTATTAGGTAAAATAATAACAAAGAGCAACAGAGCAGGTATGATTAAAGTATGAAAAGTAATTCACTGCCACAATACACGTTGCAAAATGTGTTGATTATGATAACACACCAATGGTATGCTAAACTTTATGAGGGTACATTTCCGGAGATTTTTTACGTTTTATTCCGATTGTTCGTTATACTTTACGAAATTTTTCCTAGTTTAGAGTTTTATACTTTTTAAGAACGAAAACCAAAAAATTATGAAAATTTAGGCTGGATAACCATTCTTCCAAATCGAGGGTGAGTGTCTAGAGATATTGCTACGGGTTTTTATTAATTAATTAGCAGTTATTAATATAAACAAATCCAAAAAAGCTCGCTGATAAATATGACTCACTTCAGTTCAAAACATGACACAGCACTTTATAAAGGATTCAATGCACAACGCAATGTTCATGTGGTGAATGGAATTTTAAAAATCATTACTATGCCTTCACCAAGGAAATATTTATATGGGTTTGATTAAAAAATGAGGACTAGCCTATATAAAACAACCATACAAAAACCACATGAAACTGTAAGCAGGACTTCACACTATTTTTCTATAACAAAAATAAAATTGTACCTTTTGTGAAATTATGTCTTTTAACTCACCTTGAAGTGAAATTCCGCACTCATCCGTTTAATCTGAAAAAAAGAAATCTAAATTAATACAAAAAATTATATTGAATTTAAATGTAAATTAAATTCAAAATTGCATGATCAAATATAACAAAATGACTTAAATAATAATGTATGGATGAATGTAAAAACCGAAATAAACTAAGCATAATGTAAAACAAGTGCGCCAATGGTAAAGTGCATGACGTTGTCGTATTCATTATACGGGCTCATTATAGGAATTATTTTATTCAACTTTATCTACAAACTAAAATATTAATTTTGTTTATTAAACATATAAGTTTAAATCAGACTTTTGATTTTCTTTCATAAAAAATAATTCATACCTATCGTTTCGAAAACTTTTTACCAGGTGTACCAATTTCCCTCATAACTAGATGAAATTTTTTTGACACACAACAAAATTTTGTTTAAAGGGAGATATTTCTTGATTTGATTTCAGTATGTTGGTTCTGCCGAGCATTCGCTTGCTAAACTTAAGAATTTTTTTTTGTGGACATAAAAGCAATAACAGTCTGTACGCTAAAATGCTAACCAAAACGGCCTTTTATCAAGAAGAGCTTGTTCGCTTCGCTCACTCACCTTTCAAGATGTTTTGATGTAAAGGCTATCACCAAGAAATCTAGAATGAGAACGAGGTAGGTGACATCAACAAAAACAATAACAAAATCGATGACGACAAAGGTGCCGCACTTAAAATATTCAAAGCAAACCAATCATGAGTCAAGAAAAACATCACGACGTCAAAGGTGATGTCGACTTGACTATTCCCAAGCTTTTGAGTCAATTGACCATGAATTATTATTGGCAAAGATGAAGTTTTATGGTCTCAGTGAAAGAGTCATTTGTTGGTTCCGGTCCTATTTGGAAACCCGACTGCAGGTTACCAAAATTGGGAGTGAGGTGTCCGGGCCGCTCTACAAGTGTCGGGGTGTTCCTCAAGGTAGTTGCCTAGGTCCTGTGTTGTTCAACCTTTTTACATCTGACCTACCGGGATGTATATACAGTTGTACAGCACACTTGTATGCAGATGACTGTCAGCTTCACTTGTCTTACAGACCTGATGAGACCTCTGCGGCAATTGATTTTATCAATGCCGACTTGCAAAATATTGCTGTTTGGTCAAGCAAAAATGGTCTCAAACTCAATGTAGACAAGTGCTCAGTCATTCACACCGCACCTCGTATTCTGTTGCAGGACTTGAGTAGATCTGGAATAACAGTCACGCTGGGTGGCAAGAGGCTGTCAGTGTGTGATAATGTCAAAACTCTTGGCGTTACACTCGACAGCGACCTCTCTTTTTCAGCGCACGTCACCCTTTCAGTTCAGCGCGCTGTTGGTAGGCTGAAAGGCCTATCCAGATTCAAAACTCTACTGCCAGAATACGCAAAGTTGCAGCTCATGCGATCACTTGTCCTTCCAGTTTTTACTTACTGCTTTCCTGTATATGGAAACAGCATCTCTAAGGAGGACATGATGAGAATTCATAGAGTTCAAAATTCTGCCATTAGGTTTATTTACAACCTCAGAATTTCAGATCATGTGTCCCCCTTCCGAGAAGAAGCTGATATACTTCCAATGGACATGATATGCAGGAAGCTGACTTGCTGCATGGTCCACAAAGCGCTTATGTTGGGCGAGCCTCAGTACCTTTGCGAGAGACTTCGTTTCCGGGACGAAATTTCAACTCGAAGCATCCGTTCTGACCGACAGCTTCACTTTCCCCGGGTGAGGCTGGAAGTTGGGAGAAGGGGCTTCTCATATTTTGGCCCGCAATTGTACAATGGTCTCCCCCGGGAATTGAAGAGCTTATCCTCTTATAGCTCATTCAGGGCCGCAATAAAAAAGATTCATTGTTAGTTGGGAAATTCTTTTATTATTTTTAATGTAATTGTTATCTTTGTATATATAGATATATATATATATATATATATTTTTTTTTTGTATGATATATTTTAGTTTTAGTCTAGACTTGAGTAGATTTGAAAACCAATTTTTGTAATTGAAATCCGCTTGTAAATAAAGGCCTTTTTATTTATTTTATTTATTTATTTATTTAAAGGTGCAGAACCCGCTTCAATCAGCTGTTGGTGACATCTACCTTCTTTTGTTCTATTTACATTGGGGGTTATCACTGAGTTCGCTGCGCTCTAGTTTGAGTTTGTTGAAACTGTAACACGTAGATTTGACCTATACGGTTAACAGCTGATTTCATTGTTGTTGCTAGTTCTTATTTTAAAATTTAATTGCAATTCTACAAATTGCTTAGTTGTTTTATCATCTTTACTTTCATTTAGCTAAATCACCAGCATAATCACTATAATCACCAGTATAAAATACTAATCAATAACTGGTTTATTATATTTATCATAGCATTCAGTAATTCAGGTACTGTCTACAATTGAAAAAATGTTTTTATATGGAGCACGTGGTTAGTGCTTTGACAGATGAGTCAGCTGTTATCATCAACTATTTTCTTTTGATTTTAACCTTTTTAAGACCAAAGTTAAAATGTTTAGGATATCGATAATAACAAAATCAGATTTTCTTATAGAGATATGTTATTTCTATCCTAAAACTAAATTATATGCAAATAATTTAAAGAAAATCGTACGAGCCGTTTTCGAGATCCGTGAGCACACATACATACAAAAATACCTTGGTAGAGGATTCATAATGCATGACTGATCGAATAACACTATTCGCCAAACGAACTGATTATTCTTATCCGATTTTTGGTGATCCACGAGAAAGAATTGCTTCCGACGACAGCTCCAATCAAAACAGTTTCACCTGACGTTTCAATCACCGTTTCCATGCTGACGCGTCCTCAACCCTGTTATAGACCTATCCGGCGTAACGACTCGATTGTCTCCCACACTCGTCACATGCTGTGACCCTTGAGGCGACACAATGGCGCGTAACGAACACACGGCGGACGATCATCACGTTGACAAGCGGCGACTCATTAGCGGCCGAGAGACAAGTTACGGTATAGAGCCACAAGTGACAATGAGCTCACGGGCACTGGCTCATGTTGACATTAGCGACCGAGAGATAAGTGAGGGGATATAGCCGCAAGTGAAAATGATCACAGTGGCACTGGCTCATGTTTACATTAGCGGCCGAGAGACAAGTGAGGGGATATAGCAGCAAGTGACAATGAACACAGGGGCACTGGCTCATGTTGACATTAGCGGCCGAGAGACAAGTGAGGGGATATAGCCGCAAGTGACAATGAACACAGGGGCACTGGTTCATGTTGGCATTAGCGGCCGAAAGACAAGTGACGGTATATAGCCGCAAGTGACAATGAGCTCACGGGCACTGGCTCACGTTGACATTAGCGGCCGAGAGACAAGTGACGGTATATAGCCGCAGTGACAATGAGCTCACGGGCACTGGCTCAGATTAACATTAGCGGCCGAGAGACAAGTGAGGGAATATATCCGCAAGTGAAAATGAGCTCACGGGCACTGGCTCAGGTTGACATTAGCGGCCGAGAGACAAGTGAGGGAATAGAGCCGCAAGTGACAATGAACACACGGGTACTGTGGCTGGATCAGGTTGACATTAGCGGCCGAGAGACAAGTATAAATAAGTCTTTAAATAATTTAAACGTAGGATGTTGGAGAATATCTCCGACAATATTGGCGAGACCTGGCGAGCGCGAATGTGTAAGCCTATATACTTGGGTGTTTGGGTGTTTGGGTGTTTGCGGGGTACATAGCCGCAAGTGATAATGAGCTCACGGGCGCTAACTCATGTTGACATGCGGTAATTCATTAGCGGCCGAGACACAAGTGACAGTACACAGCCGTAAGTGACGCAGACGCATTTAAGCAAGTGACAATTAGCGCAGGTACTACGCTGAAGCTGACATGAGAATGGCCCATTGTATGTAGGATGACTGCCCGATTAGACGGCAGCGCTTGAAGAATCTGACGACAGAAAATTGTTTTTGAAAATGACTCTTTAAATAATTTAAACGTAGGATGTTGGAGAATATCTCCGACAATATTGGCGAGACCTGGCGAGCGCGAATGTGTAAGCCTATATACTTGGGTGTTTGGGTGTTTGCGGGGTACATAGCCGCAAGTGATAATGAGCTCACGGGCGCTAACTCATGTTGACATGCGGTAATTCATTAGCGGCCGAGACACAAGTGACAGTACACAGCCGTAAGTGACGCAGACGCATTTAAGCAAGTGACAATTAGCGCAGGTACTACGCTGAAGCTGACATGAGAATGGCCCATTGTATGTAGGATGACTGCCCGATTAGACGGCAGCGCTTGAAGAATCTGACGACAGAAAATTGTTTTTGAAAATGACTCTTTAAATAATTTAAACGTAGGATGTTGGAGAATATCTCCGACAATATTGGCGAGACCTGGCGAGCGCGAATGTGTAAGCCTATATACTTGGGTGTGCTCGGCAAGTCTCGCTCCGCAGAGTAACCATCTTTTCGATCGACTTTAAACAACAACTTTACTTTTTCATAAGTACACCGAGTTTCAATCTAGTGTCATTACGTCCATCTGCGGTGTCCTACGATGCTACGACCCGCGCTTCGCCAACACTTGACACAGCAGCGGCAAGTTGTTACCACTCAAAAAAGGGTAATGAGCAAGGTAATGGGGCGGGGGGATTGTCGCGGCCAGTCAAATTACAGAGACACAGCGCTCCCACGCCGGGCTGGGCGCCATTACACTTGTACTGTGGCAACTCCGCTGCGGCCGCCGCGAATTAAAATTACATAAAATGCGGTCGGCGCCGCCGCCGCCGCGCCAAACGCTCTGATTCAGATTGCTGCCACTGCCCAGGCTCTCCAACATACGGTAGGAAGCTTTCGAGCGCCCGACGAATACGTTGAGTAAGATTTACTCTTTCACTTTATTCTTCTCTCTTCGGAATTATTCAATGATCCTGCCACTTTAGTTCGTAGAAAAGGTTATGGTAGAAAAGGCTTTAAATAATTGTAAACCGTAATCTTCGTAAGAAACAAAAACAAAAAACTCGATGAAATTTGAACAAAAACAATAATAAATTGGTGGAGACCGTTCCGGTGTGAGGGGTAGGCGGTGGGTGGGGTAGTGTCACTGCGGCCTAACCACAGTCGAGGGTGTCGGACCAGCCCTTCACACTCGCACCCTGCAATTACCCAAGAACACTATTGTTTCCGGGGACATGTTTACGGTCGGATTGCATCCCCCACCCCGCGCCGCACCATACGACGGCGCCGGCGCGGCCCACCAGGGAACCCGGGGACCGGCACGAGGGAAAGTGCATGCTTGAAGATGTTTTCTGGTTTCGGTTTGAATTTTGGAGATCAACATGTCTTTTAAGGAACACCAAAATCCATTTAAGGAGTCATAGGTTTTGCCAAATAGGTTAGGACAAAACGATATCGCCTATAACGTGAGAGGATACGTAAATTGGGCAAAAATGCCATTTCACAATGAGCTGATAAATTCCGAAATTAAAATCAGAAGCTAAACCTTCCGAATATGAAGCACAAGCAATACTGCATTGCTGCCTGTGATTGGAAACAAGAGCAAGAGCAAGAGGAAGCGCTGAGCGGTGAAAACAGCTGAATCCAAAATTTTGCAATTTAGGACGAGTAAATCGGTATTCTGTGATTTCGTAGGCACACAAAAAAAATAATTTTCGAGGCGATTAAAACACAAAACACTGTCGGTCTTACAATTACATACCGAAGCAAGCCAAGTGAGAGGTTCTATTCCTACACACCCATTCCGACATCGCCACTCTAGCTGCACCGACTGACAGTCGCGCGTTACACGCACCGTGGGAACAGAGCAGAAGAGAGCACGCAGCAAGCGGCCGCGAGACATAACAAACACCAGCAAGAACAATGGTACGTGGCATAGCTTGGTTTATGATGATTGCTGCAGCAGGGTTCCCATGACGCGGTCGCGGTGCGGAGTTAAATCAAACCCGGGGTATTGAATTTTGCCAACTCCGCATACACCAGATTTACTGCCCGGCGAGTCACTAGGATTGTCACTAGTGAATTACAGGTGTTTTCTTCTCTTCGCGAGGCTAGCTGGATTATGGGAGTGGGGATTATTATGGGGATTATTGTGGGGATTATTGTGGGGGAGGGGAGTATTATGGATTATGGGTTAGCTGGTTTATGGGAGTCGTAGCTTGGTAATTTTAACCTTTGGCGTTCGACGTGAGTAGTGTGTTTTGGTTACCGCTGGCTCAGGTCAGCTGCCCCGGAAGCCATGCGCCGGGGCACACAGCTTCCGGTCGGTTAGATTAGATATTAAATGAGGAGGTGGAGGACGTCGCTAATTGGCCCATAAATTAACCAGGTGCAAGCTGGCGAGGGGAAGGTGACGGGGAAGGTTGGAGGGGATAGAGTTTAAGAATAAAATTTATCATAGGCGAGGGTAGGATTCGAACCCGGCCCGCTGGCGTTTGAGGCCAGCGCTTTACCTCATAGCCACCGAGGTACTTGGTGAAAGGTGGTGTAAATGTGTCTGATAATATTGTGCCTGTGGTTCGCTTCTTGTCCACAAGAGTGCAGCACGTACTACGACTGCGGCAAGTTCAAAATTCCTCCACCAGAGTTCAGCATGTACTAGGGCTGCAGCTAGTTCACTGTTTCTCCAACAGATAGTAGCACGTGTTATGGCTGCACCCAGTTTACCCCAAAATATCCCCACGAATTACCCAAATTACCCTGAAATTCCCCAAAATACCCTGCAATTTCCCAAATTTCCTCGCAGTCGTACCAACTTATGTCATTCACTATAAAACAAGAACAAATGAAATGCTGGGGTATATACTATAAAAAGTGAATAAAACCCAAAAATGTAGGCAATACAGTACATAAAATCAACCAACTTACGTCATTCACTATAAAACAAGAACACCTGGATCGCCCGGAACAAGAACATATGAAATGCTGTGGGCTATACTATAAAAAGTGAATAAAACCCAAAGATGGCTGCAATACACTATATAAAATCAACCAACTTATGTCATTCACTAATCAACAGTTATACTATATGAAATGTACCTGTGGCTAGTTCTCACCGTCAATGGCTATAACGTCAAATGTACATAATCAACGGTTACACTATATAAAATTAAAACTCTACAATATTATTTAATATACACCAATGACTATAACGTTAAATCTAGTTATACTATATGAAATGTGCCCAAGGCTATACTATATATTATGCATTGATGACTTTACGTTAAATATACGCGATCAATGCTTATACTATATGAAATGCATTCGCCGATATACTATACAAAATATCAATGAATATAATGTTAAATAAACATGATCAACGCTTATACTATATGAAATGTACCTGTGACTAGTTCTCTGCATCAATGGCTATAATGTCAAATGTACATAATCAACGGTTACACTATATAAAATGAAAACTCTACTATATTATTTAATATACACCAATGACTATAATGTTAAATCTAGTTATACTATATGAAATGTTCCCAAGACTGTACTATAAATTATGCATTGATGACTTTACGTTAAATATACGCGATCAATGCTTATACTATATGAAATGCATTCACCGCTATACTATACAAAATATCAATGAATATAATGTTAAATAATCAACGCTTATACTATATGAAATGTACCTGTGACTAGTTCTCTGCATCAATGGTTATAATGTAAAATGTATATAATGAACGGTTACACTGTATAAAATGAAAATGCTACTTTACTATTTAATATACATCAATGACTATAATGTTAAATATTTCTAATCTAGTTATACTATATGAAATGTGTCCAAGGCTATACTATAAAAAGTGAATAAAACGCAAAAATGTTGGCTATACAGCACATAAAATCAATGGCTAGAAGCTGTTAAGCAACTAACAACGTTATCATACTATATACGACGCATACAGTACTATATAAAGTGAATAACATGCAAACTTCAGCTTAAAAAACATAAAAATCGCTAATATCTCGAAAACGGTGCGTCCTAGGGGTCCGGGGACCCCAAAAAACTACCTACTACGCAGTAGAGGTACCCCCAGGGGGTGGGTTCCCATAATTAAAAAATTAACAAAAAAGTTGCGGGTTGCATCTAAAAAATGAAGGGGCAATGAAGGGGCAAAACTTTGAAATTCCATATCTTAGGAACGGCTCAATGTATTAACTTCATGCTTGGTATGTGTGTACATTTACTTGCTGTCTACAAATGCATGGCAAAAGGTATCCAAAAAATGAAGGCGCAAAAAAGTTTTATTTTATATCTTTTGAATGGCAATATGTATTTACTTCAAACTTGGTATTTGTATACATGTAATGTTAACAAGTAATAAAATGCTAAAAATAACTTTTCCAGATCGAAGGTCAAACTGTCCAAAAATAAAAAAAAACCTAAAATTAACATTATTATTGCCCTTCGCTAGCGTAGGGCTTTACCTTTGAGTCAATAGGCATTTGTATTTATAAGTACGTGTGTACACTTATTTGGTGTCTACAAATGAATGGCACGAGGTATCCAAAAAATGAAGGCGCAAAACAGTTTTATTTTATATCTTTTAAATGGCATTATGGATTAACTTCTTACTTGGTATGTAGGTTGATATAATTAAACATTAATTGTTTACCATTGCGTGGTGGGGTGCATCCAAAAAATGAAGGGGCAAAACTTAAATATTGTATATCTCAGGAGTGGCTGGACCGATTAACTTCTTACTTGGTATGTAGGTTGGTATGAGTAAACATAAATGTTTATAATTGCGTGGCGGGGTGCATCAAAAAAATGAAGGGGCAAAACTTAAATATTGTATATCTCAGGAGTGGCTGGACCGATTAAATTCTTACTTGGTATGTAGGTTGGTATGAATAAACATTAAATGTTTACCATTGCGTGGCGGGGTGCATCCAAAAAATGAAGGGGCAAAACTTAAATATTGTGTATCTCAGGATTGGTAGGACCGATAAACTTCTTACTTGGTATGTAGGTGTGTATGAGTAAACATTAATTGTTTACCATTAAGTGGCGGGGTGCATCCAAAAAATGAAGGGGCAAAACCTAAATATTGTATATCTTAGGAGTGGCTGGACCGATTAACTTCTTACTTCGTATGTAAGTTGGTATGAGTAAACATTAAATGTTTATAATTGCGTGGCGGGGTGCATCCAAAAAATGAAGGGGCAAAACTTAAATATTGTATATCTCAGGAGTGGCTGGACCGATTAACTTCTTACTTGGTATGTAGGTTAGTATGAGTAAACATTAAATGTTTACCATTGCGTGGCGGGGTGCATCAAAAAAAAATGAGGGGGAAAAACTTAAATATTGTGTATCTTAGGATTAGCTGGACCGATAAACTTCTTACTTCTTATGTAGGTTGGTATGAATAAACATTAAATGTTTACCATTGCGTGGCAAGGTGCATCCAAAAAATGAAGGGGCAAATATTAAATATTGTGTATCTCAGGATTGGCTGGACCGATAAACATCTTACTTGGTATGTAGGTGTGTATGAGTAAACATTAAATGTTTACCATTGCGTGGCGGGGTGCATCCAAAAATGAAGGGGCAAAACTTATAAATTGTATATCTCAGGAGTGGCTGGACCGATTAACTTCTTACTTGGTATGTAGGTTGGTATGAGTAAACATTAAATGTTTAACATTGCGTGGCGGGGTGCATCCAAAAAATGAAGAGGCAAAACTTAAATATTGTGTATCTCAGGATTGGCTGGACCGATAAACTTCTTACTTGGTATTTAGGTGTGTATGAGTAAACATTAATTGTTTACCATTGCGTAGCGGGATGCATCCAAAAAATGAAGGGGCAAAACTTAAATATTGTATATCTCAGGAGTGGCTGGACCGATTAACTTCTTACTTGGTATGTAGGTTGGTATGAGTAAACATTAAATGTTTATAATTGCGTGGCGGGTTGCATCCAAAAAATGAAGGGACCAAACTTTAATACTGTATATCTCAGGATTGGCTGGACCGATAAACTTGTTCTTTGGTATGTAGGTTGGTATGAGTAAATATTAATTGTTTGACATTGCATGGCGGGGTGCATCCAAAAAATGAAGGGGCAAAACTTAAATATTGTATATCTCAGGAGTGGCTAGACCGATTAATTTCTTACTTGGTATATAGGTTGGTATGAGTAAACTTTAAATGTTTACCATTGCGTGGCGGGGTGCATCCAAAAAATGAAGGGGCAAAACTTAAATATTGTATATCTCAGGAGTGGCTTTACCGATTAACTTCTTACTTGGTATGTAGGTTGGCATGAGTAAACATTAAATGTTTACCATTGCGTGGCGGGGTGCATCCAAAAAATGAAGGGGCAAAACTTAAATATTATATATCTCAGGAGTGGCTCGACCGATAAACTTCTAACTTGGTATGTAGGTCGGTATGAGTAAATATTAATTGTTTGACATTGCATGGCGGGGTGCATCCAAAAAATGAAGGGGCAAAACTTAAATATTGTATATTTCAGCAGTGGCTGGACCGATTAACTTCTTACTTGGTATATAGGTTGGTATGAGTAAACTTCAAATGTTTACCATTGCGTGGCGGGGTGCATCCAAAAAATTAAGGGGCCAAACTTAAATATTGTATATCTCTGGAGTGGCTTTACTGATTAACTTCTTACTTGGTATGTAGGTTGGTATGAGTAAAAATTAAATGTTAACCATTAAGTAGCAGGGTGCATCCCAAAAAATGAAGGGGCAAAACCTTAATACTGTATATCTCAGGAGTGGCTGGACCGATTAACTTCTTACTTGGTATGTAGGTTGGTATGAGTAAATATTAAATGTTTATAATTGCGTGGTGGGGTGCATAAAAAAAATGAAGGGGCAAAACTTAAATATTGTATATCTCAGGATTGGCTGGACCGATAAACTTCTTACTTCGTATGTAGGTTGGTATGAGTAAACATTAAATGTTTACCATTGCGTGGCAGGGTGCATCCAAAAATGAAGGGGCAAAACTTAAATATTGTATATCTCAGGATTGGCTGGACCGATAAACTTCTTACTTGGTATGTAGGTTGGTATGAGTAAACATTAATTTTTTTACATGCATTGCGGAGTGCATCAAAAAAATGAAGGGGCAAAACTTAAATATTGTATATCTCAGGAGTTGCTCTACCGATTAACTTCTTACTTGGTATATAGGTTGGTATGAGTAAACATTAAATGTTTACCATTGTGTGGCGGGGTGCATCCAAAAAATGAAGGGGCAAAACTTAAATATTGTATATCTCAGGATTGGCTGGACCGATAAACTTCTTACTTGGTTTGTAGGTTGGTATGATTAAACATTAAATGTTAACCATTGCGTGGCGGGGTGCATCCAAAAAATGAAGGGGCAAAACTTAAATATTGTATATCTCAGGATTGGCTGGACCGATAAACTTCTTACTTGGTTTGTAGGTTGGTATGATTAAACATTAAATGTTTACCATTGTGTGGTGGGGTGCATCCAAAAAATGAAGGGGCAAAATTTAAATATTGTATATCTCATGAGTGGCTAGACCGATTAACTTCTTATTTAGTATGTAGGCTGGTATGAGTAAACATTAATTGTTTACCATTGCGTGGCGTGGTGCATCCAAAAAATGAAGGGGCAAAACTTAAATATTGTATATCTCAGGAGTTGCTGGACCGATTAACTTCTTACTTGGTATATAGGTATGTATGAGTAAACATTAAATGTTTACCATTGTCTGGCGGGGTGCATCCAAAAAAAGAAGGGGCAAAACTTAAATATTGTATATCTCAGGATTGGCTGGACCGATAAACTTCTTACTTGGTTTGTAGGTTGGTATGATTAAACATTAAATGTTTACCATTGCGTGGCGGGGTGCATTCAAAAAATGAAGGGGCAAAATTTAAATATTGTATATCTCATGAGTGGCTAGACCGATTAACTTCTTATTTGGTATGTAGGCTGGTATGAGTAAACATTAATTGTTTACCATTGCGTGGCGTGGTGCATCCAAAAAAATTAAGGGGCAAAACTTAAATATCGTACATTTTAGAAGTGGTTGATCCAATTATCGTCAGACATGTATGTGTGTACATATAGCTACAATTAAAGGTAGCACCGTTTTTGTGCTACCTTCGATTTACTATTTTTATAGAATGGTGTATGGAAAAAATTCTCTAGGTTTTCAAGGAACACTATTAATTATTGGTTTAAGGACAGACTACCATAGATGTGTGTATATATGTAAATTCTTAACAAAACCTTAGTTTTAACGATTAAGGTAATTTGGAGACTTCTAACTGGATTAAACCCATTGATAAATTTAGCATCGTTTTTGTGGTTTCTTTGATGTATTATTTTATATTGAATTTTATATGATAAACTTTCTTTAGGTTTTTAAGCAACACTTAAGTTTTGGTTTAATGTAAAACTACTAGATATGTCTATGTATGTATAAATTCTTAACAAAACTTTAGTTTCACCATTAAAGTTGATTTGGAAAACTTCTAATTGAGCTTAACCCATTTATTAAATGTTGCTACTTAAAGGTAGCACTGTTTTAGTGCTATCTTTGATGTAGTATTTTTATATGCAAAATTTTTCTTCAGGTTTTTTAAACAACACGTTTAAGTATTGCTTTAAAGTCAAACGATCAAATATGTTTTTTATCTGCGTGAATTTCTAACAAATCGTTAGTTTTAACCTTAAACGTGATTCGAAAACTTCTAATTGGGCTCAACCCATTTAAATGTTGCTACTTAAAGATATCACCACTTTGGTGCTACTTTTCATGTACTAAATTCATATGTAAAATTTTGCAATAGGTTTTTAAAAAAAATTTTTAGTTTTAACCTTAAACTTTATTTTGAAACTTTTAATTGAGCTTAACCTATTTAAATGTTACTACTTAAAGATAGCACCACTTTGGTGCTACCTTTGATTTTCTATTTCTATATGTAAAATTTTGCTATAGGTTTTTAAACAACACTTTTAAGTAATGTTTTAAGGCCAAACCAATATATATATTTTTTATCTATGTGAATTCTTAACAAAACTTTTGTTACTAATTGAATGGTGATATAGGAATTTCTATTTTTAGCCAGATATTGGACCACCGTTTTGTTGCTACCTTTAATGTACTATTTTAATAGTGTCTTTTATGTGTAAATTTTAACCTAATTAGTTCTGTATTTAATTTTATTATTGTTTTGAACATTTGTCTTTTAGTCAAGCAAACGTCGTTTTGATGTTAAAAAAAATCATTTGTAGCACATATATGTAAAGCTAATATTTTTAAGTTCAATCCACTAAATGAATATAAATAGGACATTAATGTAAGATGTGTTAATAATCAGTTTAGATACATTATTCAGAAAATTGTCAAAAAATTCAAATTTATCATATTACTGTGTATGTGCAGCACTTTCCCTTATTTTTGCACGCGCAGTTGCGCTTCAGCATTTATAAAAGTTGTTTGTTGAGCGTGTCCCTTATTATTGACGAATCTTCACAAGAAATGATTAAAATAAAACATAGAATTGTGTACGCGCAGGTTTTTCCCCATCTTCATCGGGTATATAAGCAGCTCGGTTAACCACGTACTTCATTGTTTGGTGAACATTTGCCGAGTGAACAGCTTATTCACAATTTCGGTTTTTCCGGATATTTAAATCTGTATGCTATTTTGTAATATTCAATTAATATTGAAAGTAAATAGAAAAATAAACGACTTCACTATGTCTGCACTGCAGTGTTACATGTTTGATAATAAGCCCGTAGCTGTATTATTTGATCGTGAAAACAATCCATGGTTTAAGGCTAATGATATATCAGAGATTCTAGAATACAAAAGACCGCGAAAAGCAATACATGATCTAGTGAAGGAAAAATATAAAAAGTTGCGTAAGGATATAAATGGAACTAGTTCGGTTATACCCTATAATATTCAAGAAAGAACCGTATTCATAAATGAACCAGGTTTATATTCCTTAATTATATCGTCTAAGATGAAAATAGCTAAACGCTTTCAAGATTGGGTGTTTGAAGAAATCCTACCATCAATTCGCAAGTATGGAGAGTATAAAATTAAAAGAGAAAACCTTAAGTTGACTCACTCCTTACATAAAGTGTTGGCAAATAATCAAAAACTAATTGAAACGTTAGTTGATCAAATGCCTAAGGTTGCTGTTATGCCTGATGATATGGACTTAAAACATATCTTTTGTGTACTGGAAAAAAACACATACTATGAAAAGTATGGAGTAATTGAGTACAAGTGTATTCGTACAGAAAGAAGACGATTTAAAAGAGCATTGAAGAAAGCTAAGAAAGATGGTTTTGTACCAAGTCTTACAAGATATTCTGTACCAAACAGTATAAATATACTGAATAAAGCTAAGGAGGTTATGCATGATTATGGTATGCATTATGAATCTTCTTTAAATAACATATTGACACCCCATAATTTTGTAAATATTGTTAAAATTGTTCTTAATGAATAAACTGTATGAATGTATGTGTGAATGTGAGACTTATCAGATTGAGAAGTTAAGGTATTTACTTTGGCTACTCCTTTGAAAAGTTTGGTTTGAGTGAAGGTCACTGGCGCGGTTGACTAAAAGACCCGTAAACCATGTGTATGTGTGTGCATGTGTGGAAAACGACGTACACCCACCTCCTCGTGGTGTTTTCTGGGTAACGCTAAGAGGTGTACAACTAATATCTTGTAAACCACATGGATTTGTTATTTATTTATTTTTTTAATGTATTCACAGCTATTTATAGAAATAACTTTTATTTAAAAAAAAATTGTAACAAACAGTTTAAATTAAACAAATTTAAAGCATTTTAAATACATACAATTTATAAATGTTGTAGCAAAACATTTCATGTTTTACTAATAATAATTATAGATGAAATCGATGGAATGTATATATAATTGATATACAAAAATATAAGTCTTGTAATTAATGAAGCTAGAAAAAAGAAATAAAGATAGCATCAAATAAGTGTTACTTTACAAAATAGTAAAACAAAAAATGCAATAAACTCTTAGATTATACACAATTTGAAGGTAGCATCCAATCAGTGTAAATAGATATAAAGGGAAAAGGCTTTCAACTAAAAATACAATAAACACTGGTTTTAAGACCTATATTTAGGTAGCACCTAATTAGCTTCATATATGTAAAAGTGAAAAGGATTTTTATCTGAATACTACAATTAACCTGTTTATACTTTATAGTTATAGGTTAATATAGAAAATGTCAAACCTATTTGTTTTTGTTTACAAATAATGAAGAAAAAATCCAATAAACACTTGTGTTTAAGATACAAATGCTGGTGTCACCGAATCAGTGCTACCTTTAAATAGAGTAAAAGCCTTATATATGCAAAAAAAATGGAAAAAATATTTGCCTAAATATTATATTTAACATGTTTTTTTACTTCAAACTAACGTGTTAATAAACCGATTTTGAA
Source organism: Neoaliturus tenellus (assembly GCA_030545055.2). Taxonomy (NCBI): domain Eukaryota; kingdom Metazoa; phylum Arthropoda; class Insecta; order Hemiptera; family Cicadellidae; genus Neoaliturus; species Neoaliturus tenellus. The sequence goes on along the minus strand of CM061537.1, from coordinate 58,681,570 downwards.
CCATAAAAAATATAATAATGAAGTTAAAACATACAATATATACTGGTTTTAAGACCTTTATTTAGGTAGTACTAAATCAGAGCTACCATTAAGTTAATAAAATCGCTACTTACATTTAACTATAAAATTGGTTTTATTTATTCAAACTTTAATTTTACCGATTTTTACCCTACAGATAATGCTAAAACCACTAAATCTGAAACTTGTCCATATATAATCCCATGACACTTTATAGATACAACTTATCCATCATATTCTCATTCATTTTGATTTTGATATAAGATAGTAAAAACTCAAAACTTACTACTTATTTTCAAGATAAAATAAAGGTAGCAACGAAAAAATCGGTGCTATCTTGAAATAGTTATAAGAATTGAAATATAGTATGGTTTTATTTAATTAAAATATTTTTTTTTACACATATCCGTACAAAAATAATTTTGAACATTAATGCTCAGAACCCTGACATATTGTCTTTACTTCATAGATATAGCTCAACACTGTGATTATAAATCTAGTGAATTTTGAAATAAAATAATAATAGGATAAAACACATTAACTTTTATATTTATTGCTACACTACATTTTTGTGCCACATTTACATAAAATATGTATTAATTCAATTATAATACTGTTTTTATTCGATTTTTACAATTTTATATACAATATAAGTAAATAAAGACAATGTAGTTGTCTTTATTTACTTATATTGTATATAAAATTGTAAAAATCGAATGTAATTTATGTTGAGAAAATGAAGCACTTTTCATTCATTCATTCATTCATTCATTCATTCATTCATAATACTGTTTTTATGTATTTATACTAAATTTAGGGACAAATAAAAAAAAATACATATAGTGATGTGATATAGTCCTTATTCTATAAACACAGATTACTCTCTGATCGTTCTCCCTTAAATACACTTTATTTACAAAAAAAAACAAAAACAAAAAAACCTGTGCTATTATAAAATAAAAAACTATTAATATTCACTTTTCTTTATTTGTTCTCTGATTTTACATATATGATGAGGAAAGCCAGAACTGCTATATTAAGTTATGATTTCAAGGCTAAATAGAGCTACAACCAAATAAGTGAACCTGTGTACTGAAGAAACGAGAAACATATATTTATCAATAAACAATTTTACACTTCCTTAAACTAACTGTTGCCTGTTTACACTCCACAGATAAGACTCAAATCTCTAATTATAAATAATAACATCTTAAACATAATTATTTTAAAATCTTTTAAAGCAATACAATTTACTTCCATAATTAAATAAAATTGTGATATAATGTAGGAAAAAGCTACATATATATCCAATTACGAAACATTTCCATTCATTTAAACTAAATGTAACCCGTTGTTTACTCTATACAGAAGGGTAAAACCTTGAAATCCGAACTTTTGGATATGGAATCCTAATATTTGGTCATTTTTTCATATACATTTTTAGTACTCCTGCTTTGAGCTTTGTGATGAAAATCTCAAGATATAACTGATGGCTTGATTTGGACTTTCAACTGATGTAAACTTCCATCCTGACCCTCCACCTTCATGCTCCGGCAGTTTTGTGAACAATTCTTTCACACATTCATTAATAATTTTATTTACATCAGGAGCAAACATCAGAATACGATTTTTTGTTATAAAACCTCTCATTGATATTTCACCATCTGTGTTACTGCATCCAAAACTAAACCAAATTTTACAAAATTTAATCACGATTCTTCTTTTAAGGTTGTTCAATCAATAATTTTGCCCCTGTTAAATAGTTTTCCAAATCAAGCTGTACATCATTAATTTTGTGATAACCGTCGTCCTTGTAATGCTGTAGTCCGTAGCTGTATGGTTCCGTCTTTTTCTTTTTCCGTGTCCATCTCCGTGTCTGTGTCCACATTTTTTTTATCTTGGTAGCTAGGTATGTCTTGCTGACAACTAAAGTTTTATTTGTAGCGAGGGCTGTTTCTCAATTTAATCGTATATTTCATTTTTACAGTAAAAACTTGACTGATAAAGGGAGTTGTTAATTGAGTTTTGTTGAAGCTGCTTATAATTTAAGCGAAACCTGTATTTTCGAACAAGATATTTTACAGCGAAACGGGTTTTAGGTTGAAAGAGGTTGCTTTTGGTTTATTTCACTCTGATCCACAGAAAACACAAGCTAAAAATATGGAAAAATAGAAAAAAAGGAAAAGAAAACAAAAGGAAAAATTAAAAAACCAAGAAAAAAATAAAAAAACAATAGAAAAAAAGAAAAAAATTAAAAAAAAACAAAAGAAAAATAGAAAAAAATTCTGGAAAAGCAAATTTTTTCTATTTTTCTTTGTTTTGCCCCTTCATTTTTTGGATGCACCCCGCCACACAATGGTAAACATTTAATGTTTACTCATACCAACCTATATACCAAGTAAGAAGTTAATCGGTAGAGCAACTCCTGAGATATACAATATTTAGGTGTTGCCCCTTCATTTTTTTGATGCACTCCGCAATGCATGTAAAAAAATTAATGTTTACTCATACCAACCTACATACCAAGTAAGAAGTTTATCGGTCCAGCCAATCCTGAGATATACAATATTTAAGTTTTGCCCCTTCATTTTTGGATGCACCCCGCCACGCAATGGTAAACATTTAATATTTACTCATACCAACCTACATACGAAGTAAGAAGTTTATCGGTCCAGCCAATCCTGAGATATACAATATTTAAGTTTTGCCCCTTCATTTTTTGGATGCACCCCACCACGCAATTATAAACATTTAATATTTACTCATACCAACCTACATACCAAGTAAGAAGTTAATCGGTCCAGCCACTCCTGAGATATACAGTATTAAGGTTTTGCCCCTTCATTTTTTGGGATGCACCCCGCCACGCAATGGTTAACATTTAATTTTTACTCGTACCAACCTACATACCAAGTAAGAAGTTAATCAGTAAAGCCACTCCAGAGATATACAATATTTAAGTTTTGCCCCTTCATTTTTTGGATGCACCCCGCCACGCAATGGTAAACATTTGAAGTTTACTCATACCAACCTATATACCAAGTAAGAAGTTAATCGGTCCAGCCACTGCTGAGATATACAATATTTAAGTTTTGCCCCTTCATTTTTTGGATGCACCCCGCCATGCAATGTCAAACAATTAATATTTACTCATACCGACCTACATACCAAGTTAGAAGTTTATCGGTCGAGCCACTCCTGAGATATATAATATTTAAGTTTTGCCCCTTCATTTTTTGTAATCACCCCGCCACGCAATGGTAAACATTTAATGTTTACTCATGCCAACCTACATACCAAGTAAGAAGTTAATCGGTAAAGCCACTCCTGAGATATACAATATTTAAGTTTTGCCCCTTCATTTTTTGGATGCACCCCGCCACACAATGGTAAACATTTAATGTTTACTCATACCAACCTATATACCAAGTAAGAAGTTAATCGGTAGAGCAACTCCTGAGATATACAATATTTAAGTGTTGCCCCTTCATTTTTTTGATGCACTCCGCAATGCATGTAAAAAAATTAATGTTTACTCATACCAACCTACATACGAAGTAAGAAGTTTATCGGTCCAGCCAATCCTGAGATATACAATATTTAAGTTTTGCCCCTTCATTTTTTTTATGCACCCCACCACGCAATTATAAACATTTAATATTTACTCATACCAACCTACATACCAAGTAAGAAGTTAATCGGTCCAGCCACTCCTGAGATATACAGTATTAAGGTTTTGCCCCTTCATTTTTTGGGATGCACCCCGCCACGCAATGGTTAACATTTAATTTTTACTCATACCAACCTACATACCAAGTAAGAAGTTAATCAGTAAAGCCACTCCAGAGATATACAATATTTAAGTTTTGCCCCTTCATTTTTTGGATGCACCCCGCCACGCAATGGTAAACATTTGAAGTTTACTCATACCAACCTATATACCAAGTAAGAAGTTAATCGGTCCAGCCACTGCTGAGATATACAATATTTAAGTTTTGCCCCTTCATTTTTTGGATGCACCCCGCCATGCAATGTCAAACAATTAATATTTACTCATACCGACCTACATACCAAGTTAGAAGTTTATCGGTCGAGCCACTCCTGAGATATATAATATTTAAGTTTTGCCCCTTCATTTTTTGGATGCACCCCGCCACGCAATGGTAAACATTTAATGTTTACTCATGCCAACCTACATACCAAGTAAGAAGTTAATCGGTAAAGCCACTCCTGAGATATACAATATTTAAGTTTTGCCCCTTCATTTTTTTGATGCACCCCGCCACGCAATGGTAAACATTTAAAGTTTACTCATACCAACCTATATACCAAGTAAGAAGTTAATCGGTCTAGCCACTCCTGAGATATACAATATTTAAGTTTTGCCCCTTCATTTTTTGGATGCACCCCGCCATGCAATGTCAAACAATTAATATTTACTCATACCAACCTACATACCAAAGAAGAAGTTTATCGGTCCAGCCAATCCTGAGATATACAGTATTAAAGTTTTGCCCCTTCATTTTTTGGATGTAACCCGCCACGCAATTATAAACATTTAATGTTTACTCATACCAACCTACATACCAAGTAAGAATTTAATCGGTCCAGCCACTCCTGAGATATACAATATTTAAGTTTTGCCCCTTCATTTTTTGGATGCATCCCGCCTTGCAATGTCAAACAAATAATATTTACTCATACCAACCTACATACCAAGTAAGAAGTTTATCGGTCCAGCCAATCCTGAGATATACAATATTTAGGTTTTGCGCCTTCATTTTTTAGGATGCACCCCGCTACGCAATGGTAAACAATTAATGTTTACTCATACACACCTAAATACCAAGTAAGAAGTTTATCGGTCCAGCCAATCCTGAGATACACAATATTTAAGTTTTGCCTCTTCATTTTTTGGATGCACCCCGCCACGCAATGTTAAACATTTAATGTTTACTCATACCAACCTACATACCAAGTAAGAAGTTAATCGGTCCAGCCACTCCTGAGATATACAATATATAAGTTTTGCCCCTTCATATTTTGGATGCACCCCGCCACGCAATGGTAAACAATTAATGTTTACTCATACACACCTACATACCAAGTAAGAAGTTTATCGGTCCTACCAATCCTGAGATACACAATATTTAAGTTTTGCCCCTTCATTTTTTGGATGCACCCCGCCACGCAATGGTAAACATTTAATGTTTATTCATACCAACCTACATACCAAGTAAGAATTTAATCGGTCCAGCCACTCCTGAGATATACAATATTTAAGTTTTGCCCCTTCATTTTTTTGATGCACCCCGCCACGCAATTATAAACATTTAATGTTTACTCATACCAACCTACATACCAAGTAAGAAGTTAATCGGTCCAGCCACTCCTGAGATATACAATATTTAAGTTTTGCCCCTTCATTTTTTGGATGCACCCCGCCATGCAATGGTAAACAATTAATTTTTACTCATACACACCTACATACCAAGTAAGAAGTTAATCGGTCCAAACACTCCTGAAATATACAATATTTAAGTTTTGCCCCTTCATTTTTTGGATGCACCCCACCACGCAATGGTAAACAATTAATGTTTAATTATATCAACCTACATACCAAGTAAGAAGTTAATCCATAATGTCATTTAAAAGATATAAAATAAAACTGTTTTGCGCCTTCATTTTTTGGATACCTCGTGCCATTCATTTGTAGACACCAAATAAGTGTACACACGTACTTATAAATACAAATGCCTATTGACTCAAAGGTAAAGCCCTACGCTAGCGAAGGGCAATAATAATGTTAATTTTAGGTTTTTTTATTTTGGACAGTTTGACCTTAGATCTGGAAAGTTATTTTTAGCATTTTATTACTTGTTAACATTACATGTATACAAATACCAAGTTTGAAGTAAATACATATTGCCATTCAAAAGATATAAAATAAAACTTTTTTGCGCCTTCATTTTTTGGATACCTTTTGCCATGCATTTGTAGACAGCAAGTAAATGTACACACATACCAAGCATGAAGTTAATACATTGAGCCGTTCCTAAGATATGGAATTTCAAAGTTTTGCCCCTTCATTGCCCCTTCATTTTTTAGATGCAACCCGCAACTTTTTTGTTAATTTTTTAATTATGGGAACCCACCCCCTGGGGGTACCTCTACTGCGTAGTAGGTAGTTTTTTGGGGTCCCCGGACCCCTAGGACGCACCGTTTTCGAGATATTAGCGATTTTTATGTTTTTTAAGCTGAAGTTTGCATGTTATTCACTTTATATAGTACTGTATGCGTCGTATATAGTATGATAACGTTGTTAGTTGCTTAACAGCTTCTAGCCATTGATTTTATGTGCTGTATAGCCAACATTTTTGCGTTTTATTCATTTTTTATAGTATAGCCTTGGACACATTTCATATAGTATAACTAGATTAGAAATATTTAACATTATAGTCATTGATGTATATTAAATAGTAAAGTAGCATTTTCATTTTATACAGTGTAACCGTTCATTATATACATTTTACATTATAGCCATTGATGCAGAGAACTAGTCACAGGTACATTTCATATAGTATAAGCGTTGATTATTTAACATTATATTCATTGATATTTTGTATAGTATAGCGGTGAATGCATTTCATATAGTATAAGCATTGATCGCGTATATTTAACGTAAAGTCATCAATGCATAATTTATAGTACAGTCTTGGGAACATTTCATATAGTATAACTAGATTTAACATTATAGTCATTGGTGTATATTAAATAATATAGTAGAGTTTTCATTTTATATAGTGTAACCGTTGATTATGTACATTTGACATTATAGCCATTGATGCAGAGAACTAGTCACAGGTACATTTCATATAGTATAAGCGTTGATCATGTTTATTTAACATTATATTCATTGATATTTTGTATAGTATATCGGCGAATGCATTTCATATAGTATAAGCATTGATCGCGTATATTTAACGTAAAGTCATCAATGCATAATATATAGTATAGCCTTGGGCACATTTCATATAGTATAACTAGATTTAACGTTATAGTCATTGGTGTATATTAAACAATATTGTAGAGTTTTAATTTTATATAGTGTAACCGTTGATTATGTACATTTGACGTTATAGCCATTGACGGTGAGAACTAGCCACAGGTACATTTCATATAGTATAACTGTTGATTAGTGAATGACATAAGTTGGTTGATTTTATATAGTGTATTGCAGCCATCTTTGGGTTTTATTCACTTTTTATAGTATAGCCCACAGCATTTCATATGTTCTTGTTCCGGGCGATCCAGGTGTTCTTGTTTTATAGTGAATGACGTAAGTTGGTTGATTTTATGTACTGTATTGCCTACATTTTTGGGTTTTATTCACTTTTTATAGTATATACCCCAGCATTTCATTTGTTCTTGTTTTATAGTGAATGACATAAGTTGGTACGACTGCGAGGAAATTTGGGAAATTGCAGGGTATTTTGGGGAATTTCAGGGTAATTTGGGTAATTCGTGGGGATATTTTGGGGTAAACTGGGTGCAGCCATAACACGTGCTACTATCTGTTGGAGAAACAGTGAACTAGCTGCAGCCCTAGTACATGCTGAACTCTGGTGGAGGAATTTTGAACTTGCCGCAGTCGTAGTACGTGCTGCACTCTTGTGGACAAGAAGCGAACCACAGGCACAATATTATCAGACACATTTACACCACCTTTCACCAAGTACCTCGGTGGCTATGAGGTAAAGCGCTGGCCTCAAACGCCAGCGGGCCGGGTTCGAATCCTACCCTCGCCTATGATAAATTTTATTCTTAAACTCTATCCCCTCCAACCTTCCCCGTCACCTTCCCCTCGCCAGCTTGCACCTGGTTAATTTATGGGCCAATTAGCGACGTCCTCCACCTCCTCATTTAATATCTAATCTAACCGACCGGAAGCTGTGTGCCCCGGCGCATGGCTTCCGGGGCAGCTGACCTGAGCCAGCGGTAACCAAAACACACTACTGACGTGACTGTCAAATGTGTGTGTTACATTCCACGCAAATAGCTGTGGAACACCGACTAAACTGCTTAACACTGGGTTGCAATGTTTAGTGAAATATGAATTGATCAGAATCAGATATTAGGCCTAGCGATAACATGTTTCATAAATAATTTGCTACCTTCTACTGTAATCACTAATCCTTCCATTTAACACTGCAGTTGAAAGATTAGGAAACTAAATTTTTATTCAGTAAGTACCAGGGGCTGAGAATTTTCTCTGTAAACTTATAGCCTACAATTTTCTTCGTAGTCATATTTATATCAGTTATATACCGTATGTTAAAATGCTAAGCCCAAAAGGCATTTTTCTTTAGACGAGCTCGTTCGCTTCACTCACTCACCTTTCAGGATGTTTACATGTAGGCCTGCCGAGGGTGCTGCACTCTGGTTTGAGTTTTTTTTTTTTTTTTACTGTAACTGAAGGGATGTGTGTTCCAGCACGATATCGAAACCTAGCGGGTAGATTTTGCCTAATCTTTGCGAGTGTTTTGGCCCAAAAATGAGTGTAGAAACAGTCTCAATTCTAAGAAAAATCAAATTTTCTCTAAAATTAAGTTCTAAAATCGTAATTTTTCATATTTTTCTTATGGGTTGCTATTTTGGTAACGAAATAACAACTAAAAGTAAACAAAAATAATTAAACATTAAATTTTAGGAGCTTTTTCAACAGCTGTTAACTGGGAAGAGTCTGGTGTAAATTTAATTGCTGGATTACTATGACACTATATGACAGAAGTGAATTAAAACCAACGAGCAAGGCTCAGTACTTTAAATAATTTCAAGATTATAACGTCATATTTCCTAGCATAGAAACTTAAATATTATTTTTATCCAGAACTAAGTTACTGTAACCAATTTGCAAAGTTTTGAAGAAAATCGTTCGAGCCGTTCTTCGAGATCCGTATGTGCACATAATCTATCTATATATTAATAGGCAAGCATGTTTCATTTCCTCCTTTTTTCTCAGCTCGTGTGTATCGTAGGATAAATCCGAGCTTAACGTTAGAAAGGTATAGTCCTGTAGATGAGCAGAATCACATTCGAATTCACATAGGACTCCAGGGCTACCCCCCAGAGGCTTTCAAAGTTCCAATGTTAATTTTATGGAGAAAGGAGAATTGAATGAATCATTAGACAGCTGTTGTAAAAACAAATGCTAGATAATTAGGAAGAACAGATGTCTTAGTTCTAAAATGTTTTTAAGCTTCTTGGGTCCAGATCAACTGAAATTTTGATCGAATTTCGATCAGGAGGCGATCTCTAGTATTAATACATGCATGTATACAAATACATCAAAGTATAGGATTCAATTTTATATGTTCTGCAACTAACGGAAACTATATTGTTGTCGTCAGGAGAACACGTATATAATCAATCTAATTGAAGATACTGTAAAACCATTCAAGTAAAATGGGCCAAACCCATCCGGCGATGTTATTATCTCAATCCATTTGAAAGTAAATAGCTAAACATTAACCTCTCAAGTGGTTTGCATTGTTGGTTTTGAGATAAGAGTTTTCATTAGGAGGATCGGAGTACCTGCGGGTTGCAGAAAATATGAAGATCTACCGATTAATAAGAACTGTTTGATAAAATGTGTTTACAAACGAGATTATGGATGGACGCAGCGATCTAAAGCAACTTTTATTGTGGCAGATAGCCATTGTGGTGCCTTTATTTTGCTTTCAGGGCATGATTAACTAGTTATCACCTATCACCAAGTAAATTAACTCCATAAAACCTCAATTTTAAAATACAATTTATGGCAAACTGCTCAGAATGTAAAGCCCTTTACAATTATGTATCATATGACATAGGCCATGCAGTTTTTCCAAGACTTCCTTTAGGGGAGATCCCTCAAGGAATTCGTACGGATAACTGCATTGGTCATTGTCGTATCGTGCAAACGTGCATAATTTCAAAGGCCTTGCATTCTGAGCTGTGCAGGCCTATACCACAAACCCGATCTCATAAGCGCAGCGATTAATCGCCTCTCACTTTTGACTCAGTCATCCTTTAAAAATCTAGTTTGCGGCATTGTTTTACGCCAAAAGACCTTAGTATGATGTACATATTGACATATGCTTAAACTTAAAGTGCTCTTCCTACTCATAAAATGGGCCGACTCCCAAAAAAATGTAAACATACGATACATGCCGGATGCCTGAAAAGGTAGCAAATACGCATGTACAAAGTTTCGTTACTCAGATTAAATTGGTTCACAGCCGTTCCTGGATGTTTGCCACACATGTATTAGCTAGGCACAACAGAATATGCTACTGCACCATACAAACAAGAATTTTTCGGCTGTGGTTTAAATTTTAAATAACGTCATAGCCTAAATCCTAAATGTTAAAATTCCCTTACATTCCCCCACCCCCTCCTCATATCGGGGGAGCGGGCAGCGGACGAAGCGCCGCGAGCATGTGGTGAGAAGAAAATGAGAGAGCGGAGCGAGCGAGCGCCATATTGATTGCACCGCAATCGCAATCACTAACGATTGATCTTTAATTACCGAGGCGGCCGGTGATTAGCCATTATAACCCGAGTATGGAGCGGGAGAATAAACGGCGGGAACGAATTAACACGGTGATACATGGATCTGGACATGGTATGCACTCGATCGTACACGTTAGTATGACGACGATTATACTCTAATCACTTAAGATTATACACAGAAATTCACACATTTAACTGTTCTAAGGCTAGCTTGACAGGTATAATACTTGGATAATCGAGAAAACTCGTTTGACGTCCAGTGACGTACACTTTGCCATATGCAGTATGCCTACCCACTATCGAATTTGGTTGACACATATGCTATTTCAAACTTGTTTCACGTCCAGTGTACACTTTGTTGCTACATACAGTAGGCCTACCCACTATAAGATTCGGTTGATAACTGATAAAGTTATAAAGCCTTCTATCTCTTATAGAGTTGATAAAGCCTATACACTATTTATAACTTGCTTGACATATCTCACACGTTTTGACCCTCACGCATGTATCTTGAATGTCGACGCCAATCTATCAATCTATGTATCTTTTTGTAGGATTCCAATATGTAAAATTAGCTCCTCAGAAAAAGAGATTATTATTCACACAAAATACATTAATTTATTTGATAACGGAAAAGTGACGCGCCCGACTAGACAGTAATGCAACACGCTATGCCTTGCAGTCGCGAGATTGCCAACACAGCTGGGCAGGCGCTGCAACCACACGGTACGCCTACCTAACAAATCAATGATAAGATGATAGATATGCAGTAATGCATAAAAGTTTTAACAGTCAATAGCATATCTTTGGATTAAACAGAAATAGGAATATTTCATTGGCCGATGGTATAAAACTTTCGGTAAATTTAAACATAGACGATTAATTATTTTCGTATACAAATTATTACGGTATTTGATCGCGTTTCTAAGACTACTGTGGAATACTGAGTATGAGTTTGTTTTTAGTAGAAGAGACATGGTCAGACATTTAATAAACAACGCACATATGTAGGCCTACGCATAATGAAGGTTTTGTGGAGCGTTTCGAACTTCCTAAAACAATCAGGTATAAGTTTTAATGTTTCATTTCATTTTTAATTTTAAAATGGCACACAATTGCTATCATGAAACGCATCACTTTCGTTAAAAACCCTAAGCGAACCAGTTTCAGGTTTAGGAAAAGGTTGTCAAACGCTAAAAATAAACTTACACCAAGAGAATCAAACAGAATTGAAATTCAATTTCCGGCCGGGTTGAGCGTCATCTCCCGACCTCCTTCACCTCCGTAACCGGCGACCACCATGGGCTTATTAATCCATCACGGCGGCGGCGGCCGGGAGCGCATTCCCTCTTTATCTGCCATCTCCACATCTCCACCGCTCAGGTGTGGGGCAAAAACTGGGGCCTGGACGCGAGCGCGCCGCGCCGGCTATCTGCCGCATCATCGACCGGGCCGGGTAAACGGGTGGACGGATAAACGGGTGAACGGTGTACGGTCGCCAGCGATGGGACATTCCAACCACAAATCATTCGTTTTCCATTCGATTTCTTGACTACAATCAACCAAGTCCTTTGATAAACTTTTCTCCCCTCAGGCAATGACAGCAGTTTACTCGTGGCTTGCCAGCCTGCGGGTTGGAGCATTATTTGTTAACAACATAAAAACAGATCGGTCGTCGGTTGTGTGAGAAGAAAAATAAAAACTATTTTCCCAATGCTTCAATAATATTTTAACGAACCTGGTAGGCTAAGGCTTCGCCTAATTAAATTAATGATCTTTCAAAGAATTGTCATTTTAAAATAATGAAATAAACTAATTGGATTGCCATCACAGGAAGACGACGCAATGCAAAATAACGAGCACTTCAATTGCACAAGAAATGTGACGTTTCCTCCTCTCTGAATTTTCAAATATTTTAATATATCAAGATTATCAGTAGGCTTCACGATATGTGCAGTTGGTCGGTATTAGGACAGATAAAATATTCAATCCACCCCCATAAACTTTAAACTTTTTCGTTTTGAAGCAGTAAGAATCGCCATTCTTGTGTAGCCTGTCAGGCTGTTAGCTGATTAATAAAAAAAAACTCATTAAAGGAACCCTCGACTAATTAAATTCCGAAGACGGTGTGATCCATCTACGATCGCGAATCATGGAGAATTATACGGGGCACATTTCCCAACTTCTTAGTGTGTTTTCACACACGCCAAAACTCATTTTTGTCGTCATAGGGTGGGGTGGTGGCACCCCAAATTTACCATCGCCAAAATGAGAGCCCGTCCACGACAATTGACAAGCGTGAATGTTAACACGGGAATGATCCGCCGCCGCCACGCCGCGCCGCTGTGTAGGTGTCGGCCGCTGTATTATTAGAAGACTGATTGTTTGGACTCGAATTTGAGCTGATTAGGAGCGCTGCCCCGCGGCCCCAGAGCGGGTCCTCACCTATCCGTCAGAGTGACTGACAAATTACAAGACAGGCTCCGCCCCCGACAACAACACCCACCGACAACATTCCACTCTTAAGCGTACGGCCTGTAAACAAAGAGGGATGATTCGGTCTTGTTACTTTCTGATTCAAATGTTAGGAAGTGTTTCGGCGTTTAAAATGTTTTGGTTTAAAGACAAAGATAGGAGATGAAGGCATTTTTGTATTATGTACAAAATTTGTTGACAGTGTGTGGACAATGTGACGTCCATAAACGAAACTACCTTTAGTTTTGCAATTAAAAATCACCCTTCTAAAAGTTAACGCTATGATCTACAAGATCCAAAGCCACAGCGTTCAAATGCATTTCATACAAAAGTCCGTTCCATCAGCAAATAATTTGCCAAGTTTTTGTTTATAAACAAAACCGCTCCATTAACGAGATTTGAAGTTCGTGGTTCGAACACGTCCATGATTCGTTAAAAGTCCCAATACACTATATGCCTAATTGATATTTCGTTTTCGAAAGCCATTGCCGATTCAATAGCCCTGGCAAGAGTCGGTGTAAAACGATGACTCAGGCGCCACCGCGTAGGGCCTTGAGTGGCGCAGTGTACGCTACATACTTGGCACAGTTCGGCCCACGAGTGCCAGCCATCTAAACAATGTAATCGGCCTTTTTAGTACTTCACATAATCCGGTCGCTTGCACTCGATACGTGATAACCTCGCATATTCATAATTTGGATTTGGAGTTTGAAAAGTCAAAGGCAAGTTTATTGTTGGCGTAAAGTACGCCAACAACCAAGACACATTCTAATTTTAGTGTACTAAAAGCGATACTGCAGCATGTTTAACGTAGGGGCAGGCCAACTGAACGCTAACCGGCCAGTAGCGCGGTCTCGAGATGGACTCGAGGCCGGATAACAAGCACTGGACCCTGCAATTACTGTCGTCTACGTTAGAACGCCGCCACCTTATTCCAAATTAATTTTTGGATCGGGAAACACACGCGTGTCAGCTCACGGAACCCTCACATCACGCTCTCTCCTTCCGTCCTTAGTCCTTCCGCCTGTTTTATCCGGGAGTAGCAGTTTTTAGACATACCGATGCAGTACTGTATTGAGATTATACATATCCTAGTATGCTGTTGTGCGTAAAGATCAAAACATTTAAATTTATTATTCAAAGAATCCCATGTTAGCTCTGTTGTACTTTAATTTATTTTGACTAGTAGTAGGTACTAATAGTCCCCTAGAAGTATTATTTTATAATTAGAAGTAAAAACTATTATTTTTTCAATGTACTATACGGTCTATACCACTATATTTAGTTGACTTAACTATAGACATATTTAACACTCAAGTCTCATATCTACGAGGACGATTGAATCTTACTTCCTCCGATGAAGCGTCATTCTTCCAGATAGTATTTTTTATATCGGCCTATTTAAATTCTGAAATGCGCCAGACCATTTACTAAAACTTACTACTAGTATCATTTCATTTAAAAGATAACATTGAAATAGATACCAATTTGGAAAGATTAAGTTTCATTTACAAAATCGTACTACAAATTCCTAAGTTTTACATTAGTTGTATAATCTTCATAAATATTTGAAAATATTTGTTTCACATATAAAAATTTAAACGCACTTTATTTTGGCCTCTAGTCCTCTAGGGACCGCTAAACGGAAAATTATCATCGTCCCCGACTTAGGTCTCCCCAAGAGTGAAAATCTCAAAGTTGAGTAGACAAGTCGAATTCAAATCTGCACTTAACCTCCACAAGTTTATTTCTCCCACATCTCGAATCTTTCTCTACGGACCTCTGTAAGTCGAACTCGAACTTTTCGACTGGGGATAACCTCCTCTCAATCCCTTTCTCCCTAGGCGGCCAACAACTCTTCTCCCAACTATTCCGAACCCAACACTCGTGTCTGGTCCTGGTGTGTGCCTCAGCCTCACATCCGCCGATGATCCACCAGATAGCGTGTGTGTAGCGGCGTAGGTGCGACCCGCGGCTGCGATACGATACACCGATAGATACGGGCGATAAATCGCAATCAAGACATCGGTAAAATATCGCAAACAATTGTCGCTCCGCCATATGTTGCGAGGTGTCGGCGTTTGAACTCGCCGGCGCGGCGGCGTAGGCGGGTGATAAAACACACGGTAATTACAGGGGTTCCTCAGGGATCGGTTGAAGGTTCGATCGTCCCCGCGCCGCTTTACGGTACCGTTTGTGATTTAGATCGAATTATATCGGATGACGCGAACGTTCCTGCCCCTCAAAGTCGATGGGGCGATAACGACCTCGAGATGAGTTTTTTGTGTCGGAAACAGCAACAAAAACCTCCCCTTGTTGCCGCCTAATCACGCTGTTCACTGTCGTCATTTCCACTGCGGGATGACTTCCCGATCCTTTCTTGGTTTCCAGTCGGGATGAGGGTTTAAGCAGAGTAACAATTTTCTAGAAATGTCAGTCATAAATGTTAATGTTATGACAAAGGTTTATCACTTTCAAAAAAGGTGGCAATTGAGGTCCTTTTTGCTTTACTATTTTTTCTTCGAAAAACAACATTAACGTGCTACTTCAGCGGTTCCCAACGTGGGGTCCGTAGAGAGCCGCTAAATTAGGTTTGCTAAAGACGAATTATAATTTTGGATATACAGTACTACCGGCAGGTTAAAAATCAAGGAGAGGGCTATTTTAGGACACCCGGTACAGTACAGTACATTTTATTGCTTCGCTACGATCCTTCCGCCTCGCCGATTCCACCGAGAACGCGTCCACGAGCCAATCCCGTGGTGCCAAACCGTACCTGCCGCTGTCGTAAC
Source organism: Neoaliturus tenellus (assembly GCA_030545055.2). Classification (NCBI taxonomy): domain Eukaryota; kingdom Metazoa; phylum Arthropoda; class Insecta; order Hemiptera; family Cicadellidae; genus Neoaliturus; species Neoaliturus tenellus. The sequence goes on along the minus strand of CM061537.1, from coordinate 58,665,731 downwards.
CGGATAACCGGAATCCGGATAAAAACGCACTATTTATGTACACGACACATGTAATCCAACGGAATGCGGGGACGTCAACAGGTTGTAAAAATATGTCCGTCGCCATCGCGTTATTCCGATAATAGTCATCAGATCTTCAGGATCTGTAGGCGCACGCTAACGGGTTCCCGTCAACAAAGTTTATTTGATTGCAAATCGTTACTATACGTATTTGGATCATTCAATTTACTTCGTCGAGAAAACTCGTCTAATTTAAACCAAACAAGAGTGTAGAGTGCAGACTCATAAAACAATTGGACGAACGTCAATAATATTATGGGATCTCGACGAACTATACAATTAAAACGTGGTTTAGATATACAACTGTGTGGGTAGAGCATGGTTTTAAAGGGAACAGCACAACCTTATGGAGCTGTTATCGTCTTTATATCTATAAAACGCAGGAATTTCTTCACTGACTCACTCATTACTAATTCTCCAACTTTCCATGTTGGTATATGAAAGCCTAAAATTTGGTACACTGATGGGGTCGCCATTTCAGTAAAGATATTAAGGTATTAAATCAGGCCTTACATAGGGCAAAACTAAATCGATTTTATCCAGTTTCCTCCATAGGACATATGACATATGCCTCGGGTTGGCATTGCATAGCATGGCCGGGTAACAGGTAGTAAAATTGTAAAATATCATGGGGCGTAGCTTGCAGTCTAGCAATTTAAATTTAAAACTTATACAGTATACAGAACAATTCAATCAAGCAATCCATGTATTAATAAGCAAGCATGTTCCATTATTTCCTCATATTTTCTCAGCTTGTGTGTATCGTAGAAGAAATCCGAGCATACCGTTAGAAAGGTATTGTGCTGCAGATGAGCAAAATCACGTTTTAATTCACATCGGCTCACGGGGTTCTGCCCTACAGGCTTTCAAAGTTTCAATGTTAATCTTATGAGACATTATTGAATGAATCATGAGACAGCCCATCACATCAAATCACAATCACATCACACATCACATCGCATCACATCAGCCCATCGTTGTAATATCAAATGCTAGCAAATCAGGTAGAACAGATATGCTCCAGTTATATCATAGTGTTTTAACTATTGGATCCAGACGGTCCAGATCAACTGAAAAAAGTTGGTTGAATTTCTACCTGGAGGCGATCTCTAGTTTGTTTAAATGCACTACCTTCGAGCTCCAGCCCAGCTATGACACTCTGGGCCCCAGAGTTATAACAATTAATTTATAGTTCCACTATAAATTAATGGTTTTGTTTGCTTTCTTTATTTGAATAAGGTCGATTGTATGAATAGCAATAAAATTACTATAAGGAGTAGTTTTAAGAATTGTCATGTGAGCAAAAATTAATAGAACCAAACTTAGTTCGCTGAAAGATATTTTAATAACATACCACCAATTCCTCAGTGGCACCATTATTATGTTCGGTTTCTAGAGGTCAAAGTTAGAAAACAATCTTAAATTAAAAAAAAAATAAATAAATACAATAAATACATGTTTTAAGGGTTCATGGGGGCTCTTGGTTAAAAACTCTCATAAGAATAAAATTGTAAATCATGTGAAAAGGTTATAAAACCATACCACGGATTCGTTCATATAACCAACCGTTTGGCCATTAAGAGCTCAAAGTTAAAAAAAAAAACAAAAAAAAAAAAAAAAAAAAAAAAAAACATAGGCCTGCATAAATAATTCCTAAAAACGTCAAACCCCGGTTTTGGTGGTTAAGGGGAGGCATAGCGCAAACCTTTACAAGACCATATATTTTACAGTGCAAAACCAGAAAACACAATCTATAAAAATTGCTGAAGAATACCACGTAAGGCCCCCATACACGTAACGATCGGTCTCTCAGATCCGTCCGAACAGACCTCGTCGTGCGACCGATCGTTGCGTGTATGGGGACGCTTCCGACCGATTGACGACGATTTTGGTCGGACGATGACTGATGAGAATCCCATCAGTCGTCCGACCAGCCTCCGTCGTGCGACCGATCGTTGCGTGTGTGGGGACGCTTCAGATCGGTCGACGGCGGAAGGCCGAGTGGAGCCCGCGTATGAAGCTATAGCTTATTGTGAGTTTAATCGCGGTTATTATGGTTTCGTTTTTCAGTTGGTTACACAACTCTGTATACTGATAATTACCACTATCATATACACGTCCATTGATGTCGCAATTAAAGTAGGTATATTAATTCGTAATTGGCGTTCGATACACCTAATAAACCCCGACTATATGGTATCTATCTATCTACTCTTACAAAATCCAGTTTTTAAAATCTTTAGGCAGAAAAATCTAAAGTTCTAAGGACCAATTTCATTAATTATCGGTCGTTTGAAAGCTGTGAAGATGTGCAAATAATTGTGAAATCTTCATTTTTTTAAAGATTTATGAAGCAAAATAAACACACATGTTTTCTATAAAAATACATAACACGGCTTAATTTTAGAATTTTATTAAATTTTTAGGCAAGGTTGCTGCCTTCTATCAGTATTTTATAAAAATTGTATATCAGCAATTCGTGAAAAATGAATAGTTTTTACTACTTGAAGACAAAGATCAAGGGAGGTAGTTAAAAAAAACTCATATGAAGTATATACAAAGAATGTTGTTTAAAGAAAAATACTGTTAATAAATATGTATATACTTGGTTTTTTGTTATCTTGCTGTAATAGAAAATTATTTTTTAGAATTCCGTTCTTCAAAATAAATGAATTTTTATGCATTTAGCAGGAAATAAAGCATAAATGTACTATTTTTCTAGAGACCATTGTATATAACCACGGCTCTATTTCTATCTAGGAGCCACTTCTTGGATGAGGGAATAACAGCTCATCATGAGAATAACACCAACCATGTGCATTTTTGTATGTAGAATTTTTTATAACATTGTTATAAATGTAACACTTTATAACATTGGTTGCAAAACACCAACTGCGTGTTGAGGACCCAGTGTTGGGGAAGCTACTTTTAAAAAGTAGCTAGCTACAGCTACAGCTACTTTTTCAAAAAAGTAGCTTAGCTACAGCTACAGCTACATTTTCAAAAAAGTAGCTAGCTACAGCTACAATTAAAAAGTAGCTCGCTACAATTTAAGCTACTTTCGCAATCTGGTCCTGTTTTTCTCTTGTGATGTATAACCACCCAAATTTTCCACTTAAAAGTAAAATTAAGTTTTTTTACTATAGGCCTAGGCCTATACCTTTTTTGTTGGAATTGTGTTTAGACATATTTTCATTTTAATATAATAATTTGTGACTCTTATGGAGCCTAGGTAATGTAAACAGAATAGTGGTATGAAAATATAAATTGTCGAATACAAAGACTTACATCAAAGACGTAAACAACAATATTGTTTAGGTTATCTCCACAAGTTTATAGCATATTTTATTAGACCGGCCACGGTAGGGTTAAGCTGGCGTATGCACACGAGAAGGACTAGCCTCTTCAGTCTTGTCGCTTATCTCGCTTAGGCCTACTAATTGCCATGATGTCGACTACAGAAACAGAATATAAGTATGAAGCACTCTGTAAAGTATTAAGTACAAATTTACAGAGTTCGGGAAGTACGGTACCGTACCCTGATAAGGTACAGTACCGTAAAAGTTCACATCAACATCTAACATCAATCAAAGTGGTTGAGGTTATGTTGTTGAGTCGTTATGCCAGTAGTAAAAATTGGCTATTTATTTGAACTTGTTGACGTCGAGTTGTTTCTCATATTTGTAAACGTAAACATTCCTTTCCTTAATTCGGGAGGGTCCCTTAGCTCCGAATCCCTTAGCTCCGATGAGCGTTAATTTTCTCAGTTCTCCGACAACAGCGATCACTCATAGCCCCGAAAACTGCTGTCCGTCTGTCCTAAATACACTTTCCCGCAGTTCCGACGCATTCGGTTGAAATCCCTTAGCTCCGATAGTGTAAATCACTCATAGCTCCGATAGAATGAACGCGATGCGTAGGACAGGCGAGTTGTAGTAAGTAGGGGCGGTAGTAGTAGGGGCGGCCGCCGCTCGTGGCCTCTCCCCCCAACTCCACCGTTACCCCCTCTCCAGCCATCTGCGCTCCGCTCCGCGCCGCGCCGCTTGGCCCATGGCCGGTTCTCGCTCAGCGGTGTGTTGCGGATCCGGTGTGTTGCGGGTTGCGTCCAATGTAGATTGAAGGAGTTGCGGGGAAAGAGTGCCAAACTCTATTGACACACCGTAAAAGCGTCGTGTTCTTAAGCTAGGTTTACACGTGAGAAATTTTCACTCTCGGAGAGTTAGTTAGTTACTCTCATAAAAATCTTAGACAGTTTTTGATAGTACTTGTATAAAACAGCCTGGGATAACTATCTTGGAAAATTCGCAGGTTGTGTAAACACCTCGGCGAGTACTTCCTGAGAGAACGAAACTCTCTGAGAGTGAGTACTGTACATGTAAAATGTTTTGTTTTGAGAACCAATCTTAATAATATTCTCTTTAAAAGAAAGTAAAGATTAAAAAATAATTAAACTTAACTTCCATCTTACTGTGTTGTAATACTTCACACAACCTTTTTACTATTACAGTAATTTATTGAAATTGCAATAAAACATTGCCCCACATTACACAAAAATTAAATTTAATATTACCTACATATAATATCGAATATATAAATATGTAACTAAAAATTTAGTGGAAACTGACATAAATTTTGGATTCAGCGATACCAGTCTATAAGTATAGTTCAATGTTTCAATGTCAGCGGTACCAGGCTATGGTTCAAAAACAAAATAACAGCCCCTTGAAAGAAAAATACCATCGGACATTACTTGTGTATTGTGGGAAGGGGTTGATAACCTAATCTGTAAATAACAGTATTTTCCGAGCGATACCGCGTTTAAAGCTATTTTTACACGTGAGTTTTTCACACGATTAGACAAACTGACATTCTCGTGGCTTGACACCTGAGTATCAAGTGTTGCGTTAATTGTATGTTCTGGTGGTAATTTAGCGGTAAATCATTTCAATGAGTATCAAGGTTAATAGAGAAATTGTATTACTAGTTATTGTGCTGATTGAGCAGATTTTTTTACGTTAAAATTGATTTGTGGAGAGACATACAAATTTCCTTTGTTCACTTTTGGTGTAATTGTAGGCCTAATTACCAAATGTTTCAGTGAATGTTGGTTTAAAGTCTTTTTCAGTTATTAAGTGTGGATGGATTTCCTATGACCATTTTAAAATACGTTTTAGTACATTCTAAAAGTATCTAAATGCATTTCATGGCGAGGTATTATAAATAAAGTTTAATATGTATTTTTTTTCGACCATAAAACGATCTATTCCCTAAGAATATGTATGACCTAAATCATATGGGTCTAATTCGAATTTTAGGAATTAAAACTTATTGTATTAATGAAGTAATTATTTGGAATAATTTGAAGTACAGAATCGTGTTTGTTGGTTATTAATAACTATTGGCTATCACTCGGCTGAACACTTAAAGACTTTCCGAAGGAATTCGGTATCCTCCCCCCTTAACACCATGGGAATGAGTAGGCCTACCTATGTAGGTTTGCTGCGATGGTGGTACAGTATTGTTAATTACCCAACAGTTTCGTACAGAACATAGTCCTAGGCTTAAGTGTTACCATGGCTACTTCTGTAATAGCGTAGCCTATTCCCTACAGGGAAATTCGCTAAGAACCATAGCTGCATCGTATAGGCTAATATGTAGGCTATGAAATTTTAAGTCTCGTTGAACTTTTTCTTAGACTGTGTCTTCGCCTTTACGAAAGTAGGCTGTATAGGCCCCTAAACCACAGAAATAACATATATGCCGGTAAGTTGAAAGAAAAAAGTACACATATTTATAAGCAAATGTCACCACGTGAGTTCAAAAGAATTCACCGTAGGTCTAATTCAGTATATTTCGAACTAGGCCTACTTTTTTAATTATACGTCTAATCGATGTTGTGGAAATGAATGCATAATTTACAACTAAAGTTAAATAAGGTTACTGCCTTATTACCTGGTTAACAACCATTACGTTTGTTGGAAAAAGAACAGAAGAAAATACATAATCGTTGAATTGTAAACAATATTTGTACTGACATTAATTCCCAAACATAAAACCTAAAACCAAACATAAAACCAGCACGTGAGAGCTGGACTACGTGTTCTAGCATCAACGTGAATGAGGCCTAGTAGTACGGCGTACGGTTGGTGGAGGGGGAAAGTGAAGCTTGAAACCTGACACCTTCGAGTCTCAAGCTGCTTTCTGATTGGTCCGTCTTTTCAGTGGTCTATTAACAGGCAACTGAGAACTGCTAGTCCTATATGGGAAATTCTACATCACTTCTCCTGCAACCCTTGAGACGTTCGGACGCTTAAGCTGTTTTTTCACTGTTGAATTTTTTCTATTACTTCTGCTTCAACTTTATTAATTATTTTTAAATTTTACTAATTCTCTTTCAATATTAAGTAATTCTATTTAAATTTTATTAATTTGTTTCAAATAAATAAATTAATTAATTCAATTAATTGTTTTACCTGAAAAATTCACAGGTGTTAGTTATTACGTTTTAGCATAGATTAAGCATACTAAGAAACGGTTTTGCAAAGTTCCTTTGGGACTCCGCCCCACAGAACTTAAAGTTTCATTTAGAATTGATAGACTTTTTCCAGAAACTAAACATTTTCATTTAACCGTGAATACTAATTTTTTTACACATTAACAATCAAAGAGGTGTATAGAGTTGTAGAGAAAGAAATACACGTTGAGTAAATATGGAAACATTATATTTATATCACACAAAATTAATAAAGACTTAAAAAATTTAAGAACTAAAAAAAACATTTACAATGTTGAAAAATCTTAAAGAAATCGATGCACATTCCCAAGCAAAACGGACAACGGTTGTTCCTACGGTTGTCCATTTGTGCGATCACCTCTGCGCAGTTGTCACAGACACAGAGGTGACCGCAAGGGATGGCTGCATTGGTGGCCGGCCCATCTAAACAGACCTATCGCGCCACCTGCGTCAGTAACAGTAATAACAATGTCGGTAATGTAGTTCAACTAGCTCACTCCACTTCCGCCAAGTTTGAAGATTAGTTCTCGTATTTATTTCACTACACAATCTACACCCCTGCGAACTTCTCCAACCATCTTAGCTTGTTCAATCAATTTCAATTTGAATTGTGTGAAAATCGTTAGGAACGATGTTTACACCCTTTTTAAGAAATACAAAACTAATTTATAATATTAACCAATTGTGCCTTTATAGGTAAAGCGGTCTATCCACAGAGAGTAATTTCAAATACAAACCCTCACTTTAAATATTTTTTTTAGTTTTACACGGTTTTTAAGAAAACTTTACAATTTGATCTTGTACGCGTAATTTTAGCAGTTTAGGGAATATTTGCGGTTGAAATTTAGATTTTCCTCATTAGAATAACACGGAACAAATTTACAATTTTTCTTTGAGCATTTTAGGTTAAGCAAAAATGTCTCAGACTCTTTTAAATGCGTTTCTAACAAAATTTTCCAGTTTGGTCCAAAATGTTTTTTATTAAATTATAACATGACGGAGATTAATGAACATGTATTTAAATGTTTAGTAAAACTAATCACGTGATAATTGATGTTTTATGATGGTACATTATTTTAAATGAGGTTCTTAGACATTTACATGTTTGTTGGTAAGTTATGCATATGTAAAATGTTCAGATTTTACTGATGTTTTTAAGATGTTCAAAATGATTTTTAAGATGTTCAATTTTACTCCGTGAAAACATTGATTTTGCATTAAAATCAATGCAAATTAAGGCCGTTTTAACAGCAAAGTCAGTGTTTGCACGGAGCAAAATCGCAATAACTCCGTTATTTGCTGTTAGATCCATACAAACTTTCTACCATTGGTTAGATAATTACATTTGTCAACTTTTTTGTGTCTTGTAAAATTTTTATAAAATTTACAGATTTTGAGATATTTGAGTTTGAAAATTTGAAATGGCCGCCATTTTGAAAATATACAGTGTAAAAAAATAATTTTTTTCCTGACAATGTACATTGGTATGATAAAGTTTCTTACCAAATATGATTTTAATAGAACCATCCGTTACGGATATAAAAATTATCAAGTGAAAAAAAAAAAAAAAAAATAGCGGCTGTGTGAATAACTAAAGACTTCCGTACAATTTAAATATGATATTTTTATATATTTCTAACCCAGGAACAATGCCCTGAAATATTGGTAGGGAGTTCTGAAACACCCTGTATATCTTTGATTTGCCATATATAATGTTACAGAACGAATGGAAAGAATAAATATTTTTGGTATAACAATACATCCTACTACTTGCCGTACTACAAGTAACATTTTTTAGATTCCTTAGAATCTCCAGTTTTGACTATTTTCAATTAAAATATAACAACAAAGAGGACAAATATATTGTTAACACATTAAATACTTACATAAAAATCGCTCAAATTTAGTACCTCTATGCGCTTACAATAATAAGAAAGGATAGTTTCTATTTATTTCACTTATAAATATAATAATAAACAATACAAATTAAAGTTGTATTATATTAAGCATCATTAATAAATTGTTGTTTAACTTATTTATATATTTAAGCTCCTAATCTTTGACCTAATGATTTGAAGAGCCAACTTTTTAAAGAACCTGTAAGGTAAATAAATAAATACATAATGAACATATAACATTGGTATGTATATAATTACAATTTATTTCACTTGTAAATGGTCATATTTCTTACTTTTGTAACTTAACAGTTTTGAAAACACACTACATTTGATAAAGAGAAGGAAATATAAATAATTAATAAGTACAAATACACTGTGTATGCACATACAAATACACTGGAGTAACAAGTTTCTTCTGTCTGTGTAGGGAAATTATGATAAGGTTTCTGCTACAGGAAGACTTCACATAGCCTACCGATAGTAAACTGCAACTGATTGACAACGTAAATTACTCCGAAAACTTACTTGCGTCCGTCCGCAAATGACTGTTATAAGTTACAAAAAGATATATAGGCCTATTCACTAGTTGCTTGGGGGTGAAAAACAATAATCTGCGAAGTTCGCCGTAAAAATGTGCTGTAATGACACAAACGAGGAAAACTTTCGACAACATTATCACATTCAACTATAGAATGGGGAATGAATATTTAATAAGAAGTTCTAATTTTGAGGATTTGGGGATATTGATTGATACAAAAATTTCATTTTGGGACCATATACTGTCACTGTCACTTTGTAAGTCAGCATATTCAATATTGGTTTAGATTAAACATTCAATCACTTTTTTACTCAATCCAAATTAGCTAACACTTTTGTTACGTACGACGTACAGTCACACTTAATAGTTATTATTATTATTCCCTAAACTATAGTTATTCCCCCTTTATTATTTATTTGGAAGCCATGAATGATGAAATGTAAACACAATTATTATGTTTTATTGAAACCAAAGTAGCGAGTAAAGTAGCTCAATAATCCGCTACAACTACTCTAAAAATGTAACTCGCTACAGCTACAAGCTACTTATTTTCAAAAGTAGCGGAGCTACACTAACGCTACTAAAAACGTAGCGGCGCGCTACATGTAGCGCGCTACTCCCCAACACTGTGAGGACCACGCTTAGTTCCGATCGGTCGTGGTTCGCTGGCCGTCGACCGATCGTTACGTGTGTGGGGAACCACGTTTCACAGACCTAACTGTTGCGATCGGTCGTGGTTCGCCCGTCGTCGACCGATCGTTACGTGTGTGGGGAATCACGTTTCACAGACCTAACTGTTGCGATCGGTCGTGGTTCGCCCGTCGTCGACCGATCGTTACGTGTGTGGGGAATCACGTTTCACAGACCTAACTGTTGCGATCGGTCGTGGTTCGCCCGTCGTCGACCGATCGTTACGTGTGTGGGGAATCACGTTTCACAGACCTAACTGTTGCGATCGGTCGTGGTTCGCCCGTCGTCGACCGATCGTTACGTGTGTGGGGAATCACGTTTCACAGACCTAACTGTTGCGATCGGTCGTGGTTCGCCCGTCGTCGACCGATCGTTACGTGTGTGGGGAATCACGTTTCACAGACCTAACTGTTGCGATCGGTCGTGGTTCGCCCGTCGTCGACCGATCGTTACGTGTGTGGGGAATCACGTTTCACAGACCTAACTGTTGCGATCGGTCGTGGTTCGCCCGTCGTCGACCGATCGTTACGTGTGTGGGGAATCACGTTTCACAGACCTAACTGTTGCGATCGGTCGTGGTTCGCCCGTCGTCGACCGATCGTTACGTGTGTGGGGAATCACGTTTCACAGACCTAACTGTTGCGATCGGTCGTGGTTCGCCCGTCGTCGACCGATCGTTACGTGTGTGGGGAATCACGTTTCACAGACCTAACTGTTGCGATCGGTCGTGGTTCGCCCGTCGTCGACCGATCGTTACGTGTGTGGGGAATCACGTTTCACAGACCTAACTGTTGCGATCGGTCGTGGTTCGCCCGTCGTCGACCGATCGTTACGTGACTTTCGCACAGTTAACAGATAAAGCAACAATGCCACACAGATAAGGAAGATAAGGCAACATGTACAATTGAAAAAATGTAGTACGTTTAGTTTTATTTTTAAAATCTTCATAAAGTTGTATATATGGCAGTGGCAAATGGTTTGGCTGATAGAACTAAACAATGAAACATCTTTCATGGTATTTTTCAAAGTTCAGTAGACTTTTTTTTAGTTATTATGTAATATCCTTGGTATGTAATATCTGTATAGAATTTAAAGTGTCTAGTTGCCATAATAGTGAAGTTATTGATTAAAATACGTGTAAAAATTAAGAAAGCCGCAATTTGAGAACCATTAAAATCTGTCTACAAGGTTAACGAGTAGGGACATGATAAAAAGTAATAAAAAAGTTGTAGTAAATTAAAAGATCTTTGATTAAGAATGTTTCAGATTTTAGATAAGATCAACCGTTTGGCCGCTAGAGCTCAAAAGCTAAAATCTCAAATTTCACTTTCCACCATTTAAATTTTTCCACCATTATAAATTTTTAAATTACAAAGTTTAGGGATTTTACCTTTGTATTAACTTTATAAGCTACGCGTGTGCCAAATTTAATGTTTCTAGCTCACCCAGAAGTCTACTTGGTATAAACTGAAATACTTTGTACGCTTGATCAGTGAGTGGTGAGTGAGCGAGTGAGGGTCAGTTTCACCATTGAATATTTATACTATCCATAGTCATCCGTAGTATTTGTAGTCAATGGTTTCATATCGGGGGTAAGTTATTTAGATGAATAGTTTTTATTTCAAAGCACGTGTTTGTTCAAATACCTACAGGAACATTGCCCCCTTCGTTAATACGGATATAGTGTTTCAGATTTATATGTTTAAATGACAGGTTATATGTGACACATAATAGTGTCTCCATTATTTATATGTTGTTAGTCATTATTGTTGTTGTCAATTAATTGTCGTATTGATATATTCTATCCCTCTCTTTGTTTTGATGCTACAATTTCACTTGTTATAGATTCATTTTCAATTGTAATTTAGTCACAAAGGTACATTGTATACAAGCCATCTTGTTCACTGGTTTAAAATTTCTGTGAAATGAAATGGTGCAAATCCGTAAGTTAAATAAATAAATAGTAAATGGCTTGATATTCATCATCTTATTTTCAGATTACACTGTGAAATTTCTAGCACGGTGGATTATGTAATTCCATTCTGTCCGGGTACACAGGTTTGGTATGAGACGTAGATACAGTATGTATTCACTTAGAAACGTGGGTATATTTTGTAACTTTCACGAGCGACGCGGGAATATTTTGTTTTTGTCCAAGGTTCGGTGGGAACACTGAGTAGAATTAATATGGTCGTCGTCAGTTGGTGAGGTGACTATTATTGTCTGCTCACAGTGCTCACTATGTTTATCGTTTATCCAGAACTTCTAGAATGCACTAACTGATCACAGTTATAATAGCCATTACATTTCATTTTATAATAAAAAGTTTGAATTTAATAGTGTTGATTTGTGAATATAGGAAATATGTAACGAAATAGCGTACGACTGAGACTAAGCCCTATATAATATTAAGGAAGAGACTCAGTTTATAAGGTATTTTCTGAGACACTAATAATTCGTTTAGTGGTTTTGCTTAAACTTTATAAACAAATCTTACGATTTTAGTTATTTGCAGATGCTTATTTTGTATCTATCTAATTTTCTCACAGACAGCTTTTATTTAAGGTTCTCATTCAAGGCAGTTTAAAATTTTTGTGGTTATGTTTTCAGTTTGAAAGTAAAGCATAGTTTATCAAGTGTTTATCACAAATGAGTACTAAATATATAGCCTATAAAATGAGTGCTTCAAACAGTGAACATGAAACAAAATCAACTGAAGAAATAAAACCTGAAAAACCCAAAGTAAAGTACGATTGGTACCAAACCGACACTCATGTAACTGTCAACGTTCTCATAAAAAATTTGAGTGAAGATCAGTTACAAGTTCTTTATGAAGACCATTCAGTGAACATTCACCTCCCTTCAAATGAGACATTTATTTTAAACTTGTCAAAAGCTATTGCACCTTTAAAATGCACTCATCGAGTTAAACCAACAAAAATTGAACTTAAATTGAAAAAAATTAATGAAGATCCATGGTCTGACCTAGAAGCTGTGGAAAAACCTATAAAGAAGGACATAGCTTTAACTCATACTAAACGCAACTGGGATAAACTGGTTGAAAATGAACTCAAAGACGATGAAGCTCAAGGTGAAGCAGCCCTTAATGAATTGTTTCAAAAAATATACACCGAAGGAAGTGATGAAGTCAAGAAAGCCATGAATAAATCATTTTTGGAGAGTGGTGGGACAGTTCTCAGCACAAACTGGAATGAAGTTGGAGAGAAACAAGTTGAGGTTAAGCCACCAGATGGAATGGAATGGAAGAGATGGGATCAACCGTAAGGTTAATGACTCTTGAAACTGAGATTGGTACTGTAAATTTGTTAAGGTAAATTACAAAAATTATTATGTTCAACAAATAATATTCCTCAAAGCATTTTTAAGTTTTTAAACTTTAAAGGCAGCTATAACCTGTATTTCTACTATGGTTTCAATAAAAATACGTTGCTAACACATATAGGCCTAGTTTCTTAGTAGCCTACCGTATTCTTGGATTTATGATTTGTATGCAAAAAATTCAAAATTCACTTTATTCCGTTAGGTACAAATCAGTACAATAGGACAAGTCAAAGTTCAGTACATTTGCACCAAGTCACTAATATTAAAATGGGCTTAAAATAACAAATTTAAACTGGAGATGCTGATTAGTTGTACAAACAAGATAGGCTTAAAACAAATAAATAAACTATATAACATAGTCAAACAACAATAAAAATATAATATTTTTAACAAAACTATTATATAACATATAATCACATGGAAAAGCACCAAAAAAGGCTGCAGACAGACAAACATAGAAGACATAAATGAGATTTAACAACACATAGGCTAGTTAAAAATTTATCTCAGAACTCTTAAGTAACATAAATTCATCTAACGAATAAAATGGGTTCAGCAGTAGCCAATCATAAAATTTGCTCAGATTTTTACGATAATCTGGAAAATTCAGTTTATGACAAACTTTATTGAAGATTCGAATACCGACAGAGAGATGACTTCTCAAAGATTTACTCAATCTACAATACTCATATTCCACATTATTCATATTCCTCGTATTATAGCATGGTACATGGTTTCTTAAAGTTAGGTTAGGAAGTTGCAATGATAACATTAATACATGCAATGATAACATGTATTTAAGACCAATAGATTGAGCATGCCAGGGGTGCAGCCTGAGGCACAAATATTTCGCTTGACCCCAGGTGTCTTGTCTTCAAGATGGACGGTCAGACAGGAATCTCCGTAGCCTAGTGGTGTGCGCTAACACTATACTGTTTTTTTTTGTTTTTTTTTACCGTTAATTCAGAACGGAAACATATTACAAACTGTTTCACTTCACTGATGAATGTGATAGGCATAAACTTACAAAATAAAAATTATTCGCACATCTAAGTTGTTTAAGAAAACAAGAAGCAATGGCCGCAGCATTTAAACACTCTAGATCCACCAAGCATTAACTTGACTCAAATTATTATGTATGTTTTACAGAGATACGAAATCGTGATAATTTGTGGTTATGTTTACCATGTGTAATACGGTAGGCCCTATACAAGTGTGTTTCAGAATAAATTTGGCAACAATGTATCGACTCTCATCGGACTATTTTCATGAATCCTACTATTAGTTTATAGTCGACGTTGTTCGTACTCGAAACACTGTGTGGAAAGGTTAATAATCAGATTTTAACGATAAAAATATCGCACTATTTATTTTTTTCTCAATAATTTTTTAACAGTTTATTAATAATGCTTCTTTTCCAATTGGTTTGGTACAGGTACTAAAATTACTATGGTGTTACCGTTCAATACAGTACCGTTAGGCTTAAGTTTTACCTTGTTTCATATTGCATTGTTCGGTAAAATGTAAACCAGAAAATGCAAAATGTATTTTTATATAGGATGTCTCATCGTAACTATTTATCTAGGCCTACAAGAAAGCATTTTTAACAGTAAATAATGAAAAATACGGTACCGTCCAAGACAGAGGAATACGGAGGCATGTTTTAGTTGAGTGTTTTATAAGGAGCGATGAAGACTCTTTAGAGAAGCCATTCATGCTTATTAACAATTAAACAGAAGGAAACCCATTATCTGTTTTGACAAATATTTATTTAATCTATTACTCACCAACACACCATGATAACACTGAGACATGTTTTAGAGTGTTTTTTGAGGAACGAAGAAGACTCTTTAGAGAAGCCCTTTCCACTTATTAACAATTAAACATAAAGAAACCCATTATCTGTTTTGCCCAATAATTATTATTAATAGCAATCTATTATTCACCAACACACTAAAATACCTTTATTTCATTCTTGAATGAATTATTCTAGGCCCTGAATGAATGTCATGGTTATTGTGAATAGCATTATTCATTTGATTTTATCTTGTTTACGGAAAGCCATACTAGATTATAGCCATACAAGCTATAGCCTACTAGAGTAATCTAGTATGACTTTGGATTACATCTTTTTATCAGAGGACCTTTCATGTTACAGTAGACTCTCTCTTAACCGGCCTCCTTTTAACCGGTCTCCGCTTTAACCTGCCTACCCGGGCACAAAAACAACATCTTTTTAACCAGCCATTTTTTATCTCAACATCGCTGTATTAACCTCAAACCAATTAAAATGAACTGTCCTGGACTAAAGTGTATGCCACTGGAGGTGAAAACGTTTGGACCTGCTATCCAGTAGACAAAACAAGGTAACAAATCATTATTAGTTTAGTTTAGTCGTGGATTTCATGGGTGTCGGATGTTAGTTATAAATTATATAGAGTAACAAAAGAGTTGTTTTTTCAAGTCATAATTGCATTTAGGCTATATAAATTTTAGGTTAGCGTTTTAAAAAACACCGTTTAACTGGCCAAATTGTTATCCGGCCGAGGTCTGGTCCCAAGGTGGCCGGTTGAGGGGGAGTCTACTGTACGTAACTTAAAAAATAAGTTGAGCTTCTAATCATGTACCGGTAGGCCTACTTTTCAGAACTGGCAACCTAACTTAGTTTTGGCCGAGTTAATTTTATTAATATGGATTTCTCAGTAGGATTTTTTTTTGTTACAGCAAAGTTAATTTTTTAAACTTACAAGAAATGGATGACATAAAAGTTGGCCTAATATAGGCCTCCAATTGATTAACTTATTTACATTGCGTGACACGCCATTTGCAAGAGTATTTCTATTCTGTCTATATGGAATTCGAACACTACATTTTTCAGCTTATTCCGTGTTAAGGGCATTAAAATGGATAACACGATCCCTCCAATTTGTTAAGTAGACAAAACATAATGCTAAATTTAATCATGGCTTGGTTGAGATTCACAGAAAAATGCCAATTTAATTTTAAGATGTAGGCTTAAACCTTTTTAACCTATTGCAAAATAGCTGAACTCAAGTTATTTCAGTAATAAAAACCAAACATCATCACAGAAAACTTCACTTTATAAAAGAATGTTTTAGAAATAGGTAATTAAGAAAGTTGAATTCAGGAAAAATTCTCTCATTTGTAAAAGAAAAGAATAAAGTGAATAAAAAACACTCTTCAAATTAAAAACGTTTTTAAATCAAATAATATGTTTAATTTTGTTTTCGGTTTTTATTTTGTTTTATACTATCCCAAACTAGTATGACTGTGGTTTTAAGTTGGGCCTACCTTTAGTTATTGCTAATTCAAACGGTGGTGTCGCGTCTATCAGATTCAGTGCCGTTTTGGATATTGTTCATATACAGGCAGACACTGTAAAACATCAAGCTATACAAGATTTTGTTCTCAACCACGATATTGTTATACTTTTAAATTATAAATTACATTGCATATTCTAATTTTGAATACTTAACAACATCGTCCAGAGTAAATTTTTAATAGCTAGATGTTTGAATTTAAGCACGTAAGTGAACGACAAAAATGGCACTTAGCTCTGATACCAACAATACAGTTTGAACTGGAGGCGTTAAAGTTAAAACCACAATGATAATATATTTTATTTACTATTTGAGCGTTGAAGTTTTCATTGGTTTTTCACACAGCATTTAATCGTCAAATTCAAAGAATTAAAAATTGCATACCAAGTGGGTACCGTAGTGAAATATTAGTTTTCTGATAAGGTCCTAATTTGTAAGTAGAAATAAATAATTTTTAGACTTCGCCCCCCTCTAGATGTCCATCACTGTATCGTGAAAGGATTTTTTTTCCTTTGCAGCTTGTGAAATCTTCAAAATCTTCAGCTCTCAAAAACTATCTATCACTGCTAGCTTGAGTCCTATTTCTCCTACTCCATTGTCCTATGGGAAGCATCCAAAACAAACTTGACTCAAATCTTGATCTGGCAACCCCGTACATCTTGTCGGGATTATTTTAAAACCCTGGGTGTTCTGACAGTGCCTAGTTTGTATGTGTTGAAAGTAGCCTGTTGCATTAGTCAAACAATTAATTTTGAATCTCAAAGTAAACTTAATAGATATAATAGAAGATTTAAGTACACCTTTGCAATTCAGCATAAATTGAGAAAAAAACCTTTGTATTTGGGACAGAATTTTTTTTTCACTACCGGCTTACATTTTATTGGAAAATAATTTGTCAAAGTTAAAGTGTGAAGTTAAAACCCTTTTATTAAATCAGTCACTCTACAACTTGAGTTTTACAAGTTTTGTCAATGCTATCCTAAAAATGCCTAAACCTGGTTGGTCCTGACCCCACCTGACCTCCATCAAACAAACAATAGAAACAGCCGTGTCGCCTGGGAACAGCAATTACGCCTACGAACCATCCAACCCCGCCAGCGGCCAACTAGAGACCTTCTTCTTAAGTACCAAGTAAATTATAAATTTAGGTTACCTTTGATTTTATGATATAAATAAGTTACCTAGACATTATGAAAAATTAAAAGAAAAAATGTTGGCAAAACTTACCAAAACACCAGAATAGTTTTGAACCAGAAATTTAATATTTTTTTTTTTAATTTGATTTTTAAATGTTAGGGTACCTAAAATTCCATAAGTTTTAAATTTTGCAAAACTGATAAAACTCTAAATGCAAGCATATATTTCATCCACAGGAAAAGCTGAGCACATAAAATTAAGAGAGTAGCTAGTAGTTTTCCATTAGCTAGACCAAACCTCAATTTGATTTCGAAGTGTGGGGGTTGTAACCTTGGAGGAATTATATGTAAGGAGTGGCCACGCGGGGCTAGAAGCGAAGCCGCCGCGCCACGCTTGTCGAGTGGCGAGGGCTACCGAGTCATTGAATCATGGAAGTTTAAGTGTAATTAGTTGTTTTAAATGACAGAATAAATTTTAGAAAACTTTTTAAATAATTTGTTAATTTTTATGTCTATATTTATCAAGTTGAAAAATAACTGTGTTAAGGCTATGTATTTTAAAAACGTCGACTAAATTTAATGCTGTTATAAAAAACCGTAACCATAGTTCGTATTTACAATACAAATTCGCAAATACAATAACACCTAATTGTGCTGATAAACTTAAAGAGTATTTGTTCTTGTTAGTACTAAGTTGTTAGTATTTGACGAACAATCATCTATTGTTTTAAAGTTTGTTTTAAGTTATTGTACCCTAAATTCCGTACTTCTTATTATTTGGTTATTATATTATTATCAACCCATTAATAGTAATCATGACTAACTAATTGAATGCCCATAAATTACTGTCCAATATCTTGTAAATAATTCTGAACATCACTAAAGAGTTGTTAACTTAGTGGTTGTTAACAAATTATAATAAGCAATTCACATTCAAAAATATCCATTCTTATATTTATTTTGGTTAAAGTATTATACTACAAAATAAAATCAATTTTACAGTAACACATACATATTGAGATAATTTAAATTTCGTTTTTATGTATTAAAATCATCTCTTTAATATAGAACTTTTACTTTAATGTCCTTTTTTTAAATTAAAATATATTTTTTATCTAGAACAAAATTATATCACTGGATAGAGAATTTAATCCTTTTTAAAAATGCAAAAGCTGGACTATGTGATTTGCCTGGTGTGCTCAGAATTTTAATTCAAAGTTGCGCGCGTCGCGTTTATTCCTATATCTCCCGTGTTACAGCGGCGGCACCATGCCACTCTACGGCCAGCTGTGCCACTCTAGTGGAGGGGAGCGGCCGGCTTCACTTTAGCACGGTATATCCATAAGGACGTGGCCACTCCTTATATATAATTCCTCCAAGGTTGTAACCTGGTCAGGACAGCTTAATTTTTGAAGAGTAGTATTTAATCCATTATTATCAACTAACTGTTCGGTAGTGATAAAACTCCCCGTCTCCCTCTCTACAACTACGCCAACGAAGAATGGTCACTCATTGACCTGCGTGTCACGAAGTCGTTTTCACACCTATGGGTTGGTTAATATATAGGTTGGGCCAACCTAACATGACCTATTTCTTCCTACTTGTGTTTGCCACTTGTTTCTATTTGTACATGTAGTGAAATGTAGTGACAGCCGAGGGTAGAGACCCATTCAACAGACTAATTCGTGACATCGCTTCATTCTGGGCTTCTTTGCAGAAGTCCTAAACGTTGTAATATTTAAGTTATCCCTATAGTTAAATATTTCTAGTTTCATTGGAAATCTTGCTTAACTTAGTAGCCTACAGTGGCACAAACTTAAAATGAAAGACAAGGTGTCTACCGATTGGGAAAAAGTCTGTAATTTTGTGATGCCAGAAAAAATAATGAAAAAGTCTGGAATTTAGGTTTTAAGTGGAAAAACTCATTTTATAACAAAAATGGTCGATGTTTACAGTACTTTACAATTTGTTTTGGAGAACTTTATATACATACGGGTTGTGAGACTACCTTTTTGTTTTGGAATTTTTACAAAAATTATCTGAAAAAGTTGGAAAAAAAAATTAATTAGGAACTTCATTTCTGAAATTTAATAGACACACTGATGAGCCAAAAATGGCAGGCAATCAAACTGTACGGTACCATCACCAAATTCAAAATTATATCACCAAAATTTCAAAATGCAATAACTTTCCGCAAACCTTATTCAACATTTTGAAGCCACCTACCGCAAATTTCTTGAATTGTAGTTTTTCAAAGATCTCCATTAGGTTGGGCTCTAGACATAGAGTCATGTAGGCTTTTTAAATATTACAGTATTTAAAAAGTCTGAATATAGAGAAATATGATAGGGTCAGTTTAATATTATTGCATTTTGAAATTCATATGCAAGTGCAGGCATATTTTTTAAGTAAATATATTAGACCGAAAACTGCAACTGGTGTAAATACATACACAAAATTAAAGAAAAACCGGAAGTCCAGGGACGGAAACCATTTCACACTCATTGCATTATAACTGAGAGTTAAATTTGTCAAACGCTACCCCAAGTCCTTGAACATTGCCCCTTGAATAGCCTTCTCTGAAATACCGGTCGTCACACCATTCGAAAAATGTTAAGAGATGAATTTAGGAAGAACCAAAACAACTAAGTGTGTGATGAGGTAACAAGACTCAAAGAAGGGGCCCTGTCAGATGCAGCGACTTAATCTTCATAGGGAGAAATGAAAAGTGGGGATTTATAGTAGACTCAACAGTCGGATTCAAGCAGCAGGAGACACAGCCATTACAAGTAGGCTACGTAACAAGTAAGTATAAACAAATAATCAATTCCATACTATTTATTTATAAAAATATTATTAAATTGTATTGGTTACACAGGGCTGGAATATTATTATGAACATATTTTTAACAAAGCACCCTTAGTTTTTTTTAAGAATTTTTACGAGATGTGAGGTTATATTGACTCTGACGATGGCATTAATGAACATGTTAGTCTAACCAAATGAAAGTTCTTCAAAAAACCAAGGGTGCTTTGTTAAAAATATGTTTATAATAAAAAATATTTAAAAATTTGAAGTAGGCCCCTGTATGGACTTTTTATTTTCAGAGCTTGAGGCACCATACCAAAATTTTTGCTGAAAAACAAACAAATAAAATTTTTAATTATTTAGGTTTACACATGAGCGTTTTTACTCTCAGAGAGTTTTGTAATCTCAGGAGTGCTCGTATAAGAGTTTAGACTTTGTGCGAATTTTCCAGGATAGTCACTCTCATAAGTTATATGCGAGTTCTATTGAGAGCTGTTTGCGAGTTTTATAAGAGTAGTTAATACAAGAGTTTTCACATAGTGCAATAAGAGTGTCCACCACAAGAGCTTACAGCTCACTCTCCGCGATGGTTTTCAGTGATTCCCATAATCGTCCGCCTGTCATGCCTCGGTTGCCATGAAAAAGACCCATATTACTATATACATGGCGCCGACTAGTGATGCAAAAATACCCAGGTAAGTTACTTAAAACTCTGGGTTATATTCTGTTTAAAAAAAGTCATTAATACCCAGGTATTTTTGGTATTTACAAAATCTAGCAAGATTAATTTATATTTAACCACAAATATGTTTTTATTATAATTATATTATATATTAAGCTAGTCAATAACAATCTTTTTCCAATTTTTTCAACAATTTCCCTAATTTAAAAATCAATAAATAAACAGGATTTTCCAGGTCTAAAATCATGTAAGATCATTTGCTTTTACTTTTAAAGTCAAATATTTATAAGGGATTATTAATCTTCTTATTGCTATTCATTTGCTATTCTAGGATAGACTATGGCTATTTAAATATAGCCATATATAATATTAAAGTGGAGCCTTGATGTATCGAACCTCAATATATCGAAATCCTTGATATAACAATGTTTTCTCATTCCTCTTGAACCTGCCCATTATTCTAATGTTATTTCTACCTCTATATATCAACGGATTAGCGAGGATAACCTCAATATTTAAAGAACTTTTGGAGCACCGATTAACGACCTAACCCCCTCTACATATCAAAGTTTCGACTACAAAACCTCAACATATGGATGTTAAAAAAAGAACAATATGTTGAATCATTGAGCTCATCCATTTTCTTTCATGTTGCAACCTGACGTTGACTTTTGTCGTGCCTTGCGTTCGCAGCACTGTTTTTGTTTCCTGCGTTAGCAGTTAACTTATTGTGTTGACTTAACTTGACTTATTTCCTTTAACTCCTGTGGGAGCATACGGCATCCAGGAGAGCTCTCCAATCCTCTCAGTTCCTCGCAAGCGCCTTCAGTTCCCTCCACGTTTTCCCAGCTTCCTGCGCCTCCCTTTCAATTGTCCTTCTCCAGGTTTCTCGGGGCCTGCCTCTCCTTCTTGTGCCTTGCGGATTCCAGTCAAGTGCTATTTTTAGCAAATTTCCCATAGGAATAAGCTATTACCGTAGGTCTCATGGTAAGACCTAAGCCCGGGACCATGTTACTTTTTCGTTTTAGGTGCCCAGAGTAAAAAATAATAGTATATATATATATATATGTCCCTAGACACGATAACTCTCGTAAAAATGGTCCGGTCGAGACCAAATTTGGTAGAGCTGTGTAATCCTACGTTTATTCGGATGAGTTCGTAAACCAGACATATCGACCTACCGGAAGGGGTAACTTAGTTTTGGGGGGTTTTGTACCCCAAAAATGGGTTTTTTGCATTTTTCATATGTAAATTTTGAAAATTTTAAATTTTTATTTTAACCATTGGATTTAGATAAAAAAACACACAATTTAGTATTTTGAAGCTTTGCTCTATCTCCATTGGTTACCGAGATATTATAAAGTCTAAAGACAGTACATTGTATTTTGGTTCTCCAATGTTAATCTTATGTAGAATTGGGATATGTTAATATTTCACTTATTAACCAATAATTTTCGATGAAACTTGGAATTCAGCTTCATTTGGTTGAGATTCATCCATTTATGGTAAAAAATCTTGGTTTTAGCAAATTTCCCATAGGGAATAAGCTATTACCGTAGGTCTCATGGTAAGACGTAAGCCCGGGACCATGTTACTTTTTCGTTTTTAGGTGGCCAGAGACCAAAAATAATAGTCATTAAAATTTATATATATATATATATATATATATATATATATATATATATATATATGTGTGTGTGTATATACAGTGTGTTCATTTTTTTATGCTCACCATTGGGATCTCGCAAACTATAAAAGTTACAGCAAAGGTCAAATTAGCAAAGAAGTGCGGAATTATAAGCTGAACAAAATGATGTGTAAAAATCCCAGATATTTCTACTGGTTCTTTCGCTGTGCTCGAAAAACTGTTTTTTGCTCAAAACTTCTTTTGCCTATAACTTTTTTATTTGTTGAAATACAAAAAAACTTTTTCGATGAAACTTTACTGAAATTTTA